>WOXC01009066.1:0-313799 GCA_011680675.1 Gymnobelideus leadbeateri
TTTCTAGTTACCTTTATATCTATATAGAAGTTCTCTCTCTCTCTCTCTCTCTCTCTCTCTCAATACACACACACACACACACACACATATATATCTACATACTATGTATATGTGTGTATATATGTACATATACTATATATGTATTTATATATACTAATATCTATATGGATGTAATCAGTATAGAGATGATAATTGAACCCATGAAAGCTGATGAGATAACCAAGTGAACAGGTATAAAGAGAAAAGAGGGCCCAGAACAGTGTCTAGGGGAAAACCCACAGTTAGTGGGTGTGACATGGATGAAGATCCAACAAAGGATATTGAGGAGCACCAAGGTTTCTTTCTCAGACAGGAGAGGAGTAAAGATTGAGAAAAATTCATGCATTAGTTGTGGCAATTAAGAAATAATTGGTAAATTTAGAGAGAATTGTTTCAGTTGAACGATGAGGTCAGACCCCAGTTCAGTTTACTTTATAATAGTCCGAGATAATGGAGAAGATAGTAAGAGAATACCAAGACATTCTCAACGACATCAGTTAACCATGCCTGGATGAATTATACCCAAGAGTACTGAAAGAAGTCACTGCTAAACTGCTATTACTAATCTTCAAAAGAATATGAAAATTGAAGAGGTGTGAGGGGATTTAAGATAGGCAAATGTTTCAATTTTCAAGAAGAAGAAGAAAGTGGATACTTCAAGCTAGAGGCTTATGAGATTGCTATTCGTGGTAAATTCCTGAATAAATTAATTATAGGTATGTTTAGTGGGTGCTTTGAAAGGGATGTGGTGATTATTAGGAACCAACATAAGTTAATCAAGAAAAGCAAATTCCTTTCTTTTTTTGTGACAGGGTACCCTGGTAAATTAGGAAATGTTGCAGACAGTACACCTAGATTTCAGCAAGATATTTGATAGCTTCTCATGCTGTCATTATGGTTGAGATATACACTGGATGATGATAAAATAGATGAATTTTGAATTGGATGAGTGGCTGGCCCAAAATGAATTCACGTCAATGTGGAGATGAAGTTTTTAGTATACTACTTAAGATATATATCCTTTGCTCTGTGCTGTTCAGTTTCTTGAAAAAAAATTAATGGCTTAGATGAAAGAATAGATGGCATGCTTATAAAATCTATGTATGACATGATGCTTGTAGGCCTTGCCACTACACTAGATAGGTAAACAGACAAACAGATCAGTAGGTAAAGTATTTATTAAGCACCTATTATGTACTGGGCACTGGTGATACAAATACAGGTACACAAGACAGCCCCTACCTTTGGGATCCCATATTCTAATGGGAGGGCAGAAAATAGAAAGGGAGAAGGAAACCTTCAATGGAAGAGTGTTCAAGACAAGAAGATGGAGGTGAATCTTAGCTTTGTGCTGATAATGAAGTGAAGCATAGCTAGGGCCTTTTCTGAAGTGGTAGTCCTGGATGGAGTTATCAATAAGGATTATCAGGTCCTAGTTTGGAGGTTACCAAGATAGGAATGTGGTAGGTAGGGAAAGGGGGTGGAGTCCAGAAAAAGTTGAGTCAAGGGTGAGGATGACAATCAGATTCCAAAAAGACCTCAAGAAGCTAGAATCATGGACTGGTTGGTTTAATAAGATGGAATTGAATAGGGATAAATGTAAAGCCCCAAATTTAAAAACATCAGCTAAAAACAACATTAAGTACTAAATGTGGGTGATATGACTAGAGAACTGTTCATGTAAAAAAAATGGAATGTTAGTGGACAATTAACTCAACAGTATGACATAGCATTGAAAAAATTAGTGTGATCTCAGTCTGCATTAATAAAAATATATTGTGGAATAGAAAGACTTGGGTTCAAATCCTGGTTGTATGACTAAAGGCAAAGTCATTTTAACCTTAGCTAACTCTCTGAGACTGTAGTTTATAGACCTTATGTGAGCTGGTTTGGTGGTGGGAGTTCTCTTACTAGCAAATTCATGGGTCTTTGACATATTAATTATTAAATATATTTATATTCTGAATAAGGAAAGTAAGAGTCCTGATACATTCTGTCCTGGTCAGATTGCATCTGGAATATTTTTTTTTAGTTTTGCTTGCCAGATTAAAAAACTAGGGTGTATCCAGCAATTACATGACAGGACTGAAAGTCATGCTATATGAGATTTGGATGAAGGAATGGGGCTATTTAAAAGTCTTAGAAGTGAGTGGGGAATGATAGCTGTCTTTCATTATTTAATTGCCCTCGTATGGAAGAGAGGTGATGGTGGTAATGATGAAGATGATTTATTTGACGTAAAGCAGATTTAGGACCAACAAATAAAAATTTCCAAAAAGCAAATGTAGATTTGGTATAAGGAAAATTTTGCTAATAATTAGAGTAGACCTAAAGTAGGATGGACTGCGTTTTTTCCCTCAAGCAGAGGCTAAATGATCCTTTGTGGGAAAGGTATAAGGAGGATTCCTGTTCAAATATGGGTTAGACTAAATGATCTCTGAGATCCCATTTAACTTATATTCTTTGATTTAGTGAGACAAAAAAGAATGTGAAGATGGAGTGAGATCTACAAATACAATAACATAGAAATAGGATGGAAGAGAGATTTCAATTTTTTTTACTCCAAAAGCTCCATCCTTTTGAAGGACATAAAAAGAATAAATAAGGCACAAATAATAACATAGTTCATGAATTGGAGGATAGAATTCATAATAAACTAGATAGAGAAACAAAGAAGAGAACAAAATAAAGCAAAATTTTATGGAAAAAGGTGCTGGAAAAGACTGTTACTCAAACTAAGAAGTTTGAGGGAAGAGAGAGAAGATTTTGAATCACATGCTTACCTGGACAGAGGAAGAGAAGGATCAAATAAAAGGGAGAAATGGGTAGATAGATAAAATAAATGAAAAAATATATAAGTAAATAAAAAAATACTTTAATTAAATTTCAGGAACTTGGTAGAGGGCATGTAAATTAGAATGGTGAGAGAACCTGTGGAAATAGAATGACTTCAAACTAAGGGAAGTAAAACTAAGCTCAGGGAAAGCATGCCAACTGGAAAGAGGAAGAGAATAAAAATCAAAGCAAAAGAAGTAAATGAAGCAAAGCAGAAGCCTAACAATCACAGTCCTGTACATGAATTAACAATACAATAAAATGAAAGAGAGTGGCAGAAAGGATGAAAAAGCAAAATGCCAGGAAGGTAGAGCCATGATGGTGGAGAAAAAGCAGGACTTTCCTGAGCTCTCCCCCAAACCCTGCTGAACAACTTTAAATAATGCTCCAAAACAAATTCTGGAGTGGCAGAACCCATAAAATGACAGGGAGAACAATTTTCCAGCCAAAGACAACTTAGAAGGTTGTCGGGAATGGTCTTTTGCACCTGGGTGAGAGTGCAGTGCAGTCCAGTGCAGGCTTCTCAAGCTCAGATAAAGCTTTGAAGCAGATCTTGGGAGCAGGCCTTAGGAGCAACTGAATTAGCAACAGTAGCAGCAGCAGCAGCAGCAGCAGCAGCAGCAGCTGCAGCTATTGTTGCTGCTTCTGGAGCTCTTAGCCCACAGATGGTAAAGGGTTGAACAACTGGTCAGAAGAAAATTACAGGGGTCTCTTTGTTGGCACTGGGGACAGAACTCTGTTGTTTTTCCTGTACTTGGATCTGGGTCACTGTCCTGGGGGGCAATCCCAGGGTAAGGAGGAGCATTAGCACACTAGAACTTAAGGCCACAGTAGAGCTGGGACCCCTGCCTTGAAAAGCAGAATTAGCCAAATGGACAAAGATATACAACAATTCACTGATGAAAAGAACTCCTTCAAAAGCAGAATCAGCCAAATGGAAAAGGAGGTACAGATATGCATTCTGGGAAGATGGCAGAGTGGTCAGACACTTCTAGGTTCTCCAGATTTCCTCCACAAACAGACAGAAAATTAGCATGAAATGAACATAGGGAAGTAAAAACAAAGGGGTAAAACAGTGACCTTCTAAGATAACTTGGGAGAACCTTAGAAAAGACAGAACCTTCAGGGCTGATGTTTGGCCTGAGTGAAATGTAGATATCTCTAGGCTGACTCCATTGAAGAAAAAATAGCAGGCACTGGAGCAACTCTGTCAGGAAGCAGACTAGGCCTCAAGAAATTTCATTTCACCAGCTTTCGCCTTGTAGCCTCAGGAACTTTCACTTCATGAATTTTTACCTCATAAACTTTCATCTAAGCAATAGCAGAAGGCTGAGAGGGTGAAGATTGAAGGATCCCTTGCTGTAAGGATGAAGAATGAAGTGAGCAGAACCAAGAGAACATTATATACAGTAACATCAATATTGTTTTAAGAATGACTTTGAGCAACTAAGTAATTTTGATTATGATAAATACACAAATTAAAAATAAAGGACATATGAAGAAACATGCTATCTGCATCCAGAGAAAGAGCTGATAAATAGAAGTAAGGAATAATTTTATATCTTATATGTACACATATGTGTATATGTATACATATATGTGTATATATATATGCACATATATATGCATGTACATGTATAGGTGTGTATATATATATATATACATACCTATTTGTGTCTAAGGTTAGCCATGTCTAGGGTGGTGTGGGGGAGAGAGGGAAGAAAAAAGAAAGAAAAAGAAATTTACATGATAACTTTGTTATATATTTAAAAGGAATAGCAAGTTGTACATAATGGATTTGCAGTTTCACATGCAATCATCTTTTTGTTGCACTGTTATGGAAATGCTTGTTTTATTCCACAAACTAAAAATAAATTTAAAAAATATTCTCTGATATAATATACACACAGAGTGATTGGGGCAGGGTATCACTAACAACTGGGGGGATCAGGAAAAGCTTCTTGATGAAGCTGTCATTTGAGCTGAGCTACAAAAGGTGGCATGAGAGAGGGTTGAGGAGGGAGAACATTTGAAGCATGGGGTGGAATTGGGGGGGGGGGGCAATACCTGCATGAAGACATGGAAGTGGGAAATGGAATATTTAACTTGAGCATGGAGTGTACTAATAAATTTCCTGTAAGAAAAACTTGTGCTACTGCTTCATTTTCCAGGTGTCTCCCTCTGACTGTCTTCTGTCTAGTCTGTGTTGAACTCTAACCAATTTGTTCTTTATACTTGGCCAGGCTTAAGGAAAATTGAGAAACCACACCATCTGGATCAAATGAAAATTAAAACAGAGAACTAATGACATCAGCAACTTGACATTTGAGTCCCAAACATTTCAGCATCTTCTTCCATGGCTTCATATACATAAGAATCAGGAAAGGGCTTTAAGCTGAGCCCTGGGGATTTATTGTAAGAAAGAACTCTTTGAACAGATAAGCATCTGTCCCTTCTGGTTACTACCATCTGATCTAGTTAGAATCATGCTGAACTACTGTAGGCTGATTTAATTGAGCTAATGGGATTTCTTTAATCTCTAGCTAAAGAATATTTCCCATTCATTTACAAAGTATTAGCATGTACCTTTTCCCTTCCCACAAATTTTAAGAGATTTTAAAAAAATGCATTACTTTATTCTCATCAATATAGTATTATTCATGGTAAGGTTAATTTTAATTATTCAGTAGGGAATCTCATTACTTGCCTTGTCTGATTTGTTACCCAGATGTGTAAAAACATAAGTTCAGAAAATATTTATGTTGATGGGGATTTTTGGAAATGGGGGGGGGTATTGATTGTCTTTTATTTTTATAGTCTTGCTTACTCAAATCTCAGAACCAAAATGAAACAGCTTCAGTTTATGCTGTTACTCAATTATATAGTGAAATTAGCAGAGAGCATTGTTCATACTTGCTAGTTCAATTCTTCACAGACCTGGAATTGTTTGTTTGCTTTAGTCTTTCCTCAATAGGAGGGTTTCTCTAAGTTATTAAAATAATTCCATTTTACTTTTCCTTTGTAAATAAAGACTGAGAGAAAAAAATAAAATGAAGTCTTCCCACAACTAAAATCTTTCTCTAAAGATTTGTGTGAAGGGAGACACGAAAGCATTTAGATGTCATTAAGGGTTTGAGGTCAAATAACTGGTTAGTTTAGAAAAAAAATCAGCCAAACTTAATTATAGTTGTATAAATGTTGACTGGCAGTATTGTTTTCTCTTTGCCTTTTATGGCCCTGAGAAGAGTTTAGTAACTAACATACTTATACTTTGTACTAGTATGGTGCCTAGCTTCACAAAGTGGCATTTATTTTCTTAACTTGTAGTTAACATACCTGATTACCTTAGTCATCCTGGTAACACAGATGTCATTATTGCCATTTAAGAATAATAATAATCTTACCCAGAGTTATATTATGGTACAGTGGAATAATTTTTTGGGGGGGAGGAATTTGGGAGGCAGAGGGACTTGGATTTACCTCCTGCCCCTGTCACTACCTTTGTGATACTTAAATGCTTGGGCTCATTTCCTCATCAGAAAAACTGAGGCTATCAGATAGTGCTGGAAAAGAATGGCCAGTACTAAAAAAAGAAAGCAGTATCATTGGGAGATTGTTGTGAGAAGAGTCCTTTGTACTATATAAACATGAATTATTGCTATCCAATTCTTTTTCAATAGTCCATGTTAATCATATAAACAGTTTTTTTGTTTGTTTATTTTTTGCTTTTTGGAGGGCAATTGGGGTTAAGTGACTTGCCCAAGGTCATGCAGCTAGTAAGTGTTAAGTGTCTGAGGTTGGATTTGAACTCAGATCCTCCTGACTCCAGGGCTGGTACTCTATTCACTGTGCCATCTAGCTGCCCCAATCATCTAAACTTTTGATATGACAATACTTTTTGGTGACAGATATGTTAAATAATTTCCAAGATTGCATACAGTTTACCTAACATTAGTTACATTTTAAAATTAATGGCTTCTTTTTAGGGAGGCATCTTAGGGCCCTTGCTGAAATTCAGGAAGCACTCTTACCTGTTGCATATATACATACCATTTCTTAGAGTGGGTCACATATAAAAATAGCTAATCTTTACCAGTCTCTGTGGTTTCTTTTGGATCTTGGTTCAAGGATTTGGATTTTTAGGAAAGGAATCTTTGGATCTTGTAGGTCATTAAATTCTGCATACATACATGGTATTTCTGCAGTCTTAGTTCAGTTGACTTAAAATTGCGATAAGACTATTGGGACACCCTGTATTCTACATGAGTTAATTGGATGTGAAGTGATAACTCTTATTTGGTACAAACACATTTCATATCTCTTGCCCCTCAAACCAGGGCAATCTTGGAGAGATGTGGGCTCAAATTAAAGTGCTAATTAGTGTAGTTGTTGGACAGGTTGCTTTGTTAGTGCAGAATATGGTGTCAACTGCCAAGTTGATTCATTTCTGGGTTGATCACATAGGTCACTTTTGCAGACTTTTGCTTCTCACTAGCTCCACCTGTTGGTAAACTCTTAAATGGACTACATTTCCTTGATTTTTGGTGACTCAAATCTTTCAAAGCACACAAGCTTGTAACCTAGTTCATTCCATCTCTTACATTCATTCATAACAAGAAAGTAATTAAATACAACAGAAAACCAACAATGTCATGTGTTCATGGCCATATAGTGGCTGGTGTGGGGAGGTGAGGGTCTGAGACTGCTTTTCCCACCTGGAGGCTTATAGATTTTTTTTTCTATTACCACCAAGAAAGAGAGAGCTTTATTTGGGCTTATTAGTGCCCTTAATATGTATACTCAGTTCCTACTGAGCAAACAGTAAAAAGGGTTTTATTCATCATACAGGGACCGGTCATGGAATACTTAAACATACTCTGTACTGAGATATGGACCATCCATTCTTTATCATCATACACTTCCAGAAGCAAGCTCACCAAACCCCTGAAGTGGGTTGGCAGAGAGAACCTTTCTGCGTGATCCCAGGACCTGGTCCTCATTGGCCAGTTCACCTCACTTCCCACCCCTTACAGAAGGTTATTCTTGTGTTGTGATTGAATCATTACTTGCTACCTTCACTTTAAACCAAGTGGAGGTTTGTGGTTCAGGGAACCCTGAGGTCATAGCCCGGTTACAGTAGTTATACAGCTCAACTGGATGAGGAGGGACAGGGAGTGGCAAGAGGTATCTCTCTTACTCAAATGTTCATTTCTTAGTGGCAGTACAGCCTCTGTCCACCTTGGTGCCTCTTCTTCCCATATCAGGGACAGGGAATAATTCTATTCTACCTTCTTTTTGCCAGTATTCTCTTTGATTCAATTAGATTCCACATTTATTGAGCACTTATTCTTTACCAGGCACTGTGCAGGCTCTGGTGTTACCAGGAGAGAAAACAAAATAGCCCTGTCCTAAAGAAGCTTTTATTTTACTGGGGGCAGTAATTATACAAAAGTTACTTAAGCTTCCTAATGGCTAGTGGTGTACCACGAAACTGTGACTTCTGTTTTATGATGAAAATACCTTTCAGGGTGGTAAGGTTCCACCCAGCATGCAACATAGCAATCCATGTGTTTGAAAGCTTCACTGCTTGAGAGAATCACTAGAAAAAACCCCAATCCTCTGGGGACTTGAATTACTGTCAACATTTGATGAGAAGCACTTGAATCTGAAGTCACTTCAGAGAATTTTCATATTTTGATTCTAACCTGGGAAAATCTGCCTGATAATCAAGTTTTCCCTGAAAAGAAAAAGAAAAAGAAAAAAAAAGATGCTCCACAAAAGCAAACATACCTCCCAAGTTTAGAGAGAGTTTAATTAGAATCAACTGTGAAACTAACAGCTGTGAAGAAATCCCACAACAGGGAGGTTAATGATTAAGAGAAGGATGAAGTGAAGAGGAGAAAAATGTTTGGCCAGCCTCCAGACTGTGAGCTGGAGTGTTGTGTAACTGTGGGAGTTGTGGAGAATTTTACATCTCCCTTAACAGAAACAGAAAAGCTCCTTCTGTCTTGTGTTTTTCCTGGAGGAAGGTTCTCACTAAGGCTCTTAGGCATTCTCCTGAGCTTTGTGAATCCCTAGACCTTCTTCTAGGGGGTAGAATGTTACTGGTCTGTAAGGATCCACTATCTATGTTGTTTTACTGGATAGTTCTTAAAGATCTCTTGAACTTTAAAGACTATATTTGTTGTTATTTAGTTGTTTCAGTTGTATTTGACTCTTTGGGATCCCATTTGGGTTTGGTTATTGTTGTTGTTGTTGTTGTTTTTGGCAGAGACACTGGAGTAGTCTGGCATTTTCTTCTCCAGCTCATTTTACAGGTGAGAAACTAAGGCAAACAGGGTTAAGTGACTTGCTCAGGGTCACATGACTAGTAAGTGTCTGAGGCTGGATTTGAATTGAGGTCTTCCTGACTCTCAGCCTGGTACTCTATCCACTATAGCCTGGTAACTTGGTGAATATGTGCATGATGGTATGAAATTGAGTTCTGAAGTTAAGTTTGGATTCAGATCTAAGGAGAGATTTCAGAGGACACCAAGAAAAATCTCTTTACTTCATTGCACCAAAATAATAAGTATTCCTTGATACAACTTAATGTACTTACACCTCACCCCCACCCACCCCCAGCTTCCTAGTAATTTTTCTTTCACTCTTTCTGCAATTTGCTGTACAAACCAAATCCAGATTTATCTTCCTTAGGTAAAAATACTTAGTATCCAGACTATGCCTTGTGGAAAAGAGGAGAGTTCTTTGCATTTGTACTTATACAATACTAAATAATGCCTGTATTATTTATAATAATAACAACATATTATCTAAATAGTAGATGTATTTGGGACAGATGTTGCAAGCAGACAATGAGATGGATCCCAAAATGAATATGAGGAAGGGAACAGATGAGATTGTATCTGTGAAATTGAATGGTGCAATCTCAAGTTGCTTTTTGCTACTAAAATTTATCTTTTAAATATATTCTTTCATCCCCACCCCATTATTGGAGACTCTGATTTGCAAATCTTGGAAAACTATAATTTCTGAAGGATCAAAGTTTCAAGTAACACAATACATGGTAGACACAAGTAGACTGTAGCATCTACATAGAATGACATATATGTAAGAAGTAATGTAAAGAATGTATCAGGAAATGTAGGCAATAAAGGATGATCTAGTTAAATGGAAAGAGTGGAAGATGGATAATCCAACTGCCTTACTGGAACACAAAAAATGTAAAAAAGACCTAAAGGAAAGCTTCTAAAAAATGGGGTGGATACGTTGTGGAGAATCTCTGGTAGAACATAGACAAAGATCATGAAGGATGGGAAGGTATGGATGAGCTCTGAGTTATTTTGATGAAAAGGCTGTACATATTGATGAGATCACTTAAAAGGCCATGTTTAGACTGGAAGGGAACAACCTACTTTTGTTGAGGGTTTTATTTTCTTTATCTTTTGCAAGAAATTCTCTTTAAAAATTTCAGTCTTACCAACTACTTCTGTCATATACTTAGTTTCACTCATTTTCATCTTACTTAATTTGGCTCATGTTCTTATTGATACCACTGAGATCCATAGATCCACTGTGTATGGATCTGACCATATAATTTATCTTTTCAAAACCCTTTAACAGCTTCCTATTGCTTACTGAGTATAGTTTGAGGTCCTTAATCTGTCATCCAAGGCCCTTCACAATATAGTACCATTTTATCTTTTCAGCCTGTGCCCTGCTACTCTGTTACTTGGATGAGGTTCAGTATCTACTGTTATACTGTCTCTTTCCTAGGATCTTATTCTTTATTTTTTAGTTTTTGGAGGGGGGAAGGTAGGGCAATTGGGGTTAAGTTAATTGCCCAAGGTCACTGTTATGGGAATGGGGCTTTAAGATCTTCCCTGCCCCTAGGCCCTTTGATAGGCTTAAGTGACCCTGAGAACCTCCTTTGATTTGAAAATACACTCTGCCCCCTAATAAACTCAATGTGGTCATACGGAGCCTGTGGCAGGAGACTTGTTTTTCAGGAATGCCCACACCTGGTTGCTTTGTGATTGGGCAGTGGGTCTAGAGGGCTATGACATTCTCTGATCCAGGAGAAAGTTATATATACCTTGATGTGAGGTTTTGCTTTGGGGCTTTCTTTGAGAAGAGTTGTGGGATTTGGCCAGAGGAGACTCTGGGCAGCCATTGAGCCCCCTGGCTTTGAAAAACCAGATGTTGGTGCTTCTCTCTCTGGTAATTGACTAGATATGGATGTAATGGTCAGACAGTTGGAAGCCTCTCTGCTGATGTGTCTCTGTATTTGTTGTTTGCTTGTAACTTGTTTGTATTCTCTGAAGTTTGGGGTACTGACCTTTTCCCCCTGAACTAGGTAAATGACATATGTTTGATTAAAGCAAGATTGTTAACCCATTTTGAGTTGCTTTCCTTTAGAAAAGCAGATCTAAGAATCTGTGTTGGCAGCCACCATGGGGATGCTAGGGTGTTTGCTGCTACAGTCACATGGCTAGTTTTTGTGTTAAGTGTCTGAGGCCAGATTTGAACTCAGATCCTCCTGACTCCAGGGCCGGGGCTCTATTCACTGTGCCACCTAGCTGCTCCTCCAAGGATCTTGTTTCTTTTTTAGTTCTTTCTTCTCTAGCTTCTATTTAATTTGTAATGCCATTTTAAAATCACTTAAAAATAGTTTCTTTTAGGAATCCTATTTGGTATCATATGTAAACTGTATTTTTCTTAGAGGCTTTGCTTGCAGTTATTTTGGAGTAATTCTTCACTCTCAGTTTGTGTCTTGGGCATTCCTGGTCTCATAATAGCTCTTTATCTTTTTTCATTTAGTCATTCCTCTAGAAATCTACTTTGGACAATCTGGAGTTGCTGAACTAACTTGGAGCTCTGGGAACCCTTCTGGGAGATCCCCATACTGCTGGCTTGGAGTTCAGTTCTGTAAGAGAAAATAGCTCGGAGAATCCCTGCACTTTTTTCCTGACTTGGAGCTCTGGGTACTGAGATCATGATTCTGAAGGTCATTGTTCCATACTTACTGCCCTGGTAACCTGTGATCTTGGATTAGAAAGATGACACATGCTACTTTCCTTTTCTATTTCCTGATCATTTACTGAGTCCAACATTTTCTTAAATGGTTTTTGGACTAGTTGCTGGAAGAGTTGAGCTAGTCAGTTTCCTTCTACTCCATCATCTAGCCTGCCCTGTTTACTTCTCTCTATCTTAAAAAACTTTTTCTAGGGCTAGAGAACCAGATTTTGGAGGACTGTGAATGGTAGGTCTGGACAGTTCCATGGCAATGGAACTATAGTTATGTTCATATCAAGGCCAAGACTGTTTAGAAGAAGTTTAGGCAGGAGGCTAAGCTAAGGAGAGTAGGTCAGATGTCTTGTAAGTAATGCTGAGGACCAGAATCACTTGTGAGAACCCTTATAAACTGAAATTATTAACCTTTACATCTATTACTATACTCATTTCTCCCACTGTATCTTCATACAATTATATATTTAGAACTAGAAGGGGTCTTAAAAATGATCTTATTTATAGAAAAGGAAAATGATGGGGCAGCTAGGTGGCACAGTGAATAGAGCACTGGCCCTGGAGTCAGGAGGACCTGAGTTCAAATCTAGCCTCAGACACTTAACACTTACTATCTGGGCAAGTCACACTCAGCCCTAATTTCCCTGCCTTCCCCCCTCAAAAAAAAAGGAAAGGAAAATGAGGTCCAGAGAGGTGAAAGTAAGACTTACTTACTCAAGATCATTCAGATAGCAAGTAGCAGATCTGGGGATCAGACTGAGGTCCTCTGAGTTCAAATTCAGTTCTCTTTCCATGATATCATGCCATTTTCCCCGTAATACTTCATAATAATATTCCTCTATAGTATTTCTCAATAGTTAAAAATCACCAGGGAGTTTAATGTGTTATCAGGGAGTAAGAAAAAATGGGTGGGTTAATGAGATGAAGGAAATCCTTGGGTTCTTCTCCCTACAGGGAACATAAGGTTTGGCGAACCCCACTGATCTAGGAGAAGTGGTGGCAAATAGGAATATGGTCATATCCATGAACACAGACCTGGGCTTGCTGGTGGAGAAAAAATAGCATTATGAATATAGATTTAGGGTTAGAAATGGCTTTTGAGATCATCTAGTTTAACCTCCACTCCCATTTTATAGGTGAGGTAACTGAGACCCAATACAGTTGTCACTTGCCCAAGGTCACTCAGGTGGTTAGTAATACTGTAGGAATCAAACCTAGGCCTTCTGATTCTAGTGGAGCCATGATGGCAGGCCTCTGACTCTAAATCCAGTACTCATTCCATTATTCCATACTGTCTCTTGTGGCATGGGTTGCTTGGTGTGCTTGGCAGTCTAATAATTTTCCTATATCACTGTCATGAATCAGGACCAGTGAGTCCTGATCATCTAATAGGTAAATCTTATATACTATTTGTTTGGTAGTTTTCACTTAAAAAGTCATAGACATCCAGTATTAACAACACATTTTTACCTTGAATTATTGGTCAGTCATTTAACTATAAATTAAATTAAAGGGTCAATGTTTTGACTTATGGTATTATCTCCTCATAGATAGCACTTATTTATTAGCATAACTCTTTGATGCCTTACCCTGGAAGAATGAGAAATATGATAGAGTTAATGAGGATGGGCTGTGTGTGTGTTTGTCTGTATGTGTTTTGGGATTTGTGTGTCTAGGGAATGGGGCAGTCTTCTACCTACTCAGTTTACATGTAATGGGGGACTAATTAAGCCCAGATCTTATGAGTACATGCAGTTTAGGTGACTGATGTAATCCCAACATAGTCTTTGGAGCATACAGAGATGTTCTGTAACTGATTCTGGTGTGCTAACCATATAATGAAGAGATAGAGTTTTAACTGGCAGCTGAGCCAAAACTGGCGTACATTCAAAAGACACAAACCAACCTGCCAAAGTGAGCATCTTTTTCTATCTTGCCTGTGTTGGAGTGATAGGGACATGTTGTAAGCCTCTGGAGGGGTAGAGACCTCATGTCCTTTCCCTCTCCCTCTCCTCTGGGGCTGACGTATGGCCTGCCATATATGGTCTCTTGGCCTTCACTTCTTTGTATTTATTTATTCCTGCTTTTAAATGGAGTATTGAAGACAGCTATGATCTTATGAGCTTTGGAAGGTCAGAAGTGGTGAGTCTGAGAGCCAGATTTTGTGATCAGCAAGATGGTAGAGAGCAAAATCTTGAGTGACCTGCTGGATTTGGCATAGATTGAAGGTGGGCAAGTCGGAACTGTAGCAATTCATCTATTAACTTTACTGAATTCAGAAGTGAACTTGGGGCGGGGGCAAATACCAGGTAAACACTGCTTTAAATTTGAGCATACTTTCCCTAGGTATTGAGGTGGTATAGGGAAGAGCACACCCCCAGGTGTTAAGAGAAAATATAATTTTGTTCTTATTCTATAATCATTGGCAGATGACACACTGGAATGGAGACTTCAGCTGATAGTATTGCAGAAACCTTCAGGAGTACACTTAGAATCCCAAGGAAAAATGTGGCTTGCTCTGAGAGACCTCTTATTAGTAGGAGAGGGCTAAGTGCCTTAAACTCTCTGTTCCTAAAATTTCTGGAGTACAGTTAGGTCAGAAAATTTACTTCTCCCTTAGCTGATGGTACCAAGGTATATGGGGAGGAGAACAGTAACAATTCTCCACTCTGGTTTTTTGAAGACTTGCTGAGGGAGGAAAACTGTTGTTCTAGAAGATAATGCATTTATCTGCCTTCTCTCACTGTCACATAGACTAGCTTAGCTGATACCCTTTCTATTCTCTTTGTCAGCCAAATAATGATGGAGGCTCTTTGAGCCAATACTGATGGGAGTAAGGTGCAAGCAGTGCTCATTGCCCACCCTCCCATCTTTTCATCCACTGTTAATAGGGTTTTTCATACCTCTTCTGTGGGATAATATACCCTATTCTACTTCTCCCTCTCTTCTGTACCCAGTATGCTCCTCTTTCTTATATTATAATTATTTTTTATGGCATTCCCTCAATTTCACCTTATACCTATATCCTCTGTCTATGTATATTTCTTCTGGCTGTACTATTAGTGGTACAATTTTAAAGAATTACAAGTATCATCTTCCCATGTAGGGATGTAAACAGTTCGGCTCCATTGAATCCCTTATGTTTCTTTAACCCTTTTTACCTTTTTAGGCTTCTCTTGGGTCTTGATATTAGATCAATTTTTTTTTCAATTCTTGTCTTCTTCTTAAGAAAGTTTGATGGGGCAGCTAGGTGGTGTAGGGAATAGAGCACCAGCCCTGGAGTCAGGAGGACCTGAGTTCAAACCCAACCTCAGACACTTAATACTTACTGGCCATGTGATCTTGGACAAGTAACCAATTGCCCTGCCTTCTTCCCTCCAAAAAACACCATGTGGTGGGAGCCCAATTCTGGAACACAATTATAAAACACTTTTCACACAAATAAACAATTGGAAAAGTATCAATTATTCATGGGTAGGCTGAATCAATATAATAAAAATGCTAGTTCTACCTAAGTTAATTTACTTAGTGCCATACCAATCAAACTACCAAAAATTATTTTATAGAGCTAGAAAAAACCCCCAACAAAATTCATCTGGAAGAACAGAAGGTCAAAAATATTAAGGGAATTAGTGAAAAAAATACAAAGGAAGGTGGCCTAGCAATACCAAATCACAAACTATATTATAAAGCAGTAATCATCAAAACTCTCTGGTACTGGCTAAGAAATAGAGTGGTGAATCAGTGGAGTAGATTAGGTACATAAGACATAGTAGTAAGTGAACAAAGTAACCTAGTCTTTGATAAACCCAAAGACCCCAGACTTTGGGATAAGAATTTACTATTTGACAAAAACTACTGGGAAAACCAAAACACAATAGGGCATAAACTAGGTACAGATCAACATCGCACACCATAGACCAAGATAAAATCAAAATGAGTACATGATTTAGACATAAAGAGTGACACCATAAGCAAAATTAGAAGAGCAAGGAATAGTCTACCTGTCAGATCTATGGAGAAGAGAAAAATTCATGACTAAATAAGAGACAGAGAGCATTAAGCAATGTAAAATAGAAAATTTTGATTATATTAAATTAAAAGGCTTTTACACAAATGAAACCAGTGCAACCAAGATTAGAAGGTAAGCAGAAAGCTGGGAAACAATCTTTATTTATATCTATATATTTGAGAAATGAGGCCTTACAACTAATGTCTCCAATAAAGGCCTCATTTCTCAAATATATAGAAAGCTGAGTCAAATTTATGAGAATATAAGCCATTCTCCAATTGATAAATGCTCAAAGAATACGAACAGTTTTCAGATGAAGAAATCAAAGCTATCTATAGGAATATGAAAAAGTGCTTTAAATCACTATTGATGAGAGAAATGCAAATGAAAACAACTCTGAGGTACCACCTCACACTTATCAGATTGACTAATATCACAAAAAAGGAAAATGATAAATGGTGGAGAGGATGTGGGAAAATTGGGACACTAATGCTTTGTTGGTGGAGTTGTGAACTGATCCAACCATTCTGGAGATCAATCTGGAACTATGCCCAAAGGGCAACCAAACTGTGTATACCCTTTGATCCAGCAATATCACTACTAGGTCTGTATGCCAAAAGAGATAATAAAAAAGGGAAAAGGACATACATGTACAAAGATATTTATAACAGCCCTTTTCATGGTGGCAAAATATTGGAAATTGAAGGAATGCTCATCAATCAGGGAATGGCTGAATAAGCCATGGTATGTGAATATAATGGAATACTAATATGCAATAAGAAATGATGAACAGGCAGATTTCAGAAAAACCTGGAAAGACTTGTACAAACTGATGCAAGGCACATAATATCAACAACATTGTGTGATGACCAACTATGATTGACAACTTTTTTCAGCAATACAATGATCCAAGACAAGTACAAAGGATTCACAAAGGAAAATGCTATCCACATGGATGAGCTGATGGATTCTGAATGCAGATTGAAGCTTACTTTGTTACTTTATTTTTTGTGTGTTTTTTTCCCTTTTATCTGTTTCTTTTTTCACAACTGGAAATATATTTTAAATGGTAGCACATGTATAACCTATATCAAATTGCCTACCATTTTAGGAAGAGATGAGGGAGAAAAATTTGGAACTCAAAATCTTGTAATAATGAATACTAAAATTGTCTTGACATGTAATTGGGAAAATACTAATAAAAAATAAGATGGAGGCTCAATGATAGGAGGAAGATAGAAAGAAGTGTAGTCAATGCCACCAGAATATTTCTAGACTTCCCAGGCTACTTCAGAGGCAACAGAGAAACTCAAGAGAGTGTCCAACTCTAGTTCTAAATGTTTTAATTGGTCTCAACTCCTATTTTCACTTTTTTTCTAATTAGAATTTAAGTTTCTGGATGGCAAGCATTGTAGATCTTGCATCTATGCATTCCCCATAGTACCTAGTATGGGTCTTTGCATTTAAGAGGCATAAAAGTTATTTGAATGAATGAATATATGAATGAATTTGATTCTTTTCCCCCCTGAAATTCAAATAGAAATATTGAATTCTACTTCTTCCAAAGTCACAGAAATTTAGATGTGGAAAAGACCTTAAAGATAACTTCATCTAATCACTTCATTTTATAAGGGAAGAAGCAGATATCAAAGAATCATGGAATTTTTTGAGGATCAAATGAAATATTTGTAAAGCACTCTTTACAACCTTAAAGAGCTATAAAAATGCTATTCTTGTTGTTAGCATTATTATTATTTGTCACAATTATTATTTTAGATGAGAAGGACCTTGGATGACACCTTGTTTTTGTTTAATCATTTTCAGTCATGTCTGAACCTTCCTGACCCCATTTGGGGTCAAACATATATCTGAAGATTTTCCCCTTTACAACATACCCAACAAGGAGGCTGAAGAGGAAAGGCCCAGGCTGGAGAGAATGATTTTGATTTTGGGAACCAGCTGGACTTCTGCTGGGGAGCTACTAGCTTCTCCTGGGAGCTGCCAAAGACTGAGGAAGTGTGACTGTGTTACTTTGGTATTTTATTGTGTATTGAAAAAAAAACAACCCAGAAATAAACTGAAATTTACGTGATAACTATTACATATTTAAAAGGAATAGCAAGTTGTACATAATGGATTTGTGATTGCATGTACAATCATCTTTTTATTATTATGTAAAGTCTTGTTTTATTTAATAAATACCAAATTGTGGTACTTTGTATGAACCTGTTTGTGGCTTTGTTAAGCCTTGAACAGAGACTATGAAGGATTTAAGGTGGATTGGACGCTGTGAGCTTCAACATGGAACAGGAACAGCACAGAGAGCCGGACAAGGAACTGGGAGCTATCTGCCTTTGAACCCAGGTGACAGTTTGGTGAATCCAGGTAGGAGCTGGGACCGTGGAAGGGGATCCAGGGAATCTGAGAGACTACCCCAAGTCAAGCTGAAAGAAGACTTTACTTGGATACTGTGTACTGAGAGAAGATTGTAACTTATTTGTGACTGAGGGGTGTATGGCCTGTGTATTTTACACTACCCCTTAAGAGAGTTCTGAGTAGTGACTGATGTTGTAACTTAGTGTGCCCCATGAGTGGAGAACTTTGACTATTGTATTTTGTGACTCTTATGGAGGCAAGCCTCCTTAAGGATGATTGAATGATTGAGTTGATTGAATGATTGAGTCACTAAGTGATTGATTGACTAAATGATTATATTTTGTTCAATACTGTGTGACCACTGTGTTGGAAATGTGGCCATTTTCTGGGATAAGTCATTGTGAATGCTGTATTTTGATTATCTGTGACAAGTTGTAACATTGTGAATGCTGTACCTTGATTTGCTGTGAATGTTTTGCTCTGATTTGCTATTGAATAGAGTGTTCACTATACTATGTAATCAGAATCTTAAAAGCTGTTCATAGTAGCATTCTTCTGGAAACTGCTTGTGTGTGGCTTTACAATCAGGGATTCTTAATTTGAGGTCCATGGATCCTCATATATGGATTAATTTCAGGGAGTCTATGAACTTGGATAGGAAAAAAATTAGGCCTTTATTTTCACTAACCTCTAATTGAAATTTAGCATTTCCTCCACTTATTTAAAAACATGATTCTGAGAAGGAGTCCAGAGGCTTCACCAAATTGCCAAAGAAGTATGTGATCCATAAAAAAATTAGGAACCTTTGCTTTAGATATGGTCAAGTGATAGAGTGGTTCAAATAAGTCCTAAAGTGAATATGAATCAAGATCTTGGTATACTGAGATTGCCATATGGTTCCTGATGTTTGGCTGGCACACACGGAGTAGCTGATGGTTTTGGCAGTTTGCTGGTGAGAATCCTGGCAGGAGATTTTGAAACTCCCTTTTCAACATGAACCTCACATTCAAGCAAACTGATCTCAAGGAAGCAAAGCTTTTTAAGCAGGAAGAACCTGTTTACTAGATAGGAATTCTTGGGGGAAGACTACTAATCTTATAGTTTTCATTGTCTATAAGTGGACTTTAGAATTCACTGCATTTTACCTGTGACTGGAATGCTATAACTCTGTAGGTATTTGCTATTATGAAACTTGAATCAGTCTTAGAAAATGATTAGTGAATTAAAAAAAACCCAGCCACCACAGAAAAATCTGCCCCTGAATATCACTTAGGCCACTTTGTTTACAAAAAAGATTAAGTCACTTCAATATAGAGGTATTTAGAATATCTTTTACAAAAGAACGAGAAGATTTAAACGCAGAAGGCATTTCCGTCAGATTAAAATATAAACCTCAAAGTATTGTACTTTACAATTTTACTGTCCAATTATTCCTAAAGATTTGCTATAGACTTTTCTGAGTTGTGATAACTTTCTAAATTATGCTAATGAAAGGTGAATACTTTGTTATTAGGGAAGATAAATTAGATGGTGGGAATGATATCCTAGCACCCTTATATCTGTCTATCTTCTCCCCTGACTCCTGTTAATTTTTCCTTAAAATGTATTGAGATTTATTTGGCTGAGGGGACTAAGAGTTCATACTGTAAGTGTTATTTCCTTTTTTTTTTTTTTTTTTGCTTTTTGGAGGGCAATTGGGGTTAAGTAACTTGCCCAAAGTCACACGGCTAGGTTTTTTTGTTTGTGTGTGTTAAGTGTCTGAGGCCAGATCCGAACTCAGGTCCCTCTGACCCCAGGGCCAGCACTCTACTCACTGCGCCACCTAGCTGCCCCTGTCATTTCCTCTTTACTTGAGTACAAAGCAACCATGAAGAGCTCAAGGGATCTCTCAGATGCTTGACTGGTAGATTGTGCATGAAGACAGCTTTGTTCAACTCAAGGTGTCCTCAGAGCCTATCCTTGTTAAATAGTCATATTTTGCTATGGTGACCTATAAAGTTCTCATTTTGTTCTAGTATCAAACCTAAACTACCAGGGGATTAGCCCAAGTTAGGCCCATCCCAAAACAACTTACAAGTTGGTAACCCATCAGTGTCTTAGAAAACCAATTTAAATGAGACTAATGTAGAGCAAAGTGGAGTGGGATTGTCAGGGACAGGTGATAAGGTGGAAGTAATGAAAAATGAGATTGATAAAGTTTAGTCATTCAGTAATTTATTAAGAACTGTTCTCTGTGTCCTTGGGCACACCCCTGCTCCTTCTAGAACCTGGGTTTAATAGCTGTACTAACCCTCTGATTAAATGGATCTTCTGAGAATCTCCACTAAAGGCTGGTGCCTGGACCAGCCATGTCTCATTTCTTTACAGGCTGTACTCCAGAATTTCTCTACCCTGCCCCAGATTTAATCCTGAAGCAATCTTTGCAATGCACACATTGAAAGTTCCCTCTGCCCCTGTTTGTATGTGTATTCATGGCCCTTAGACAGTGCCTGGTAAGTAGTAAACACTTGTTGACCGACTGACTTCAAAGGCCAAGGAAGGAGGAGAGAGATACCTCTTTTCCCCAAGGGCAATCCTCTTTCAGGGGCCAGGTTTTCCTTTTATATTGAAGTAGTGAACTCCCAAATTGATATATATATATATAGTTGAATTTTTTTTCTATAATCCCAAGGGTCACGATTGATTCTTCTGAATGGTATCAGTTGCCTTCTCTAATGGCCAAGGTACTATAATTCTCTAAAGTTGATCAAGGAACTGTTTTCACATATTATTGTGGGGTTATAGGAAAATTCTTTAATACTTTTTTTTAAAGAAGCATAGTCTGAATTTGGTTAGAATATAGTGATTTAAATGAATTCGTATTCACTCAGATCCAAACAGTTCAGTTCTAGGGTAGGGTTTTAAAGTTAAGTGAATACTCCCTTCCTGCCTGCCCCCACAACCTTTCCCTTCCCTGGAAGTATGATCTCTGGAGAATCATAGCATCCATAGAAAAGCCACTTCCATTCTCCATAGTCATGGTGAAGGCTTTTGGTGAGTGTATATCTATTTTATGCCTTGTTCAACACTGATAATTAGAGGCTCATTAAAATAAGTAATCTCGGGGCGGCTAGGTGGCGCAGTGAATAGAGCGCCGGCTCTGGAATCAGAAGGACCTGAGTTCGGAGCCGGCCTGCGACACTTAATCCATACAAACAAAAAAAACCTAGCCGTGTAACCTTGGGCAAGTTACTTAACCCCAATTGCTCTAAAGGGGCAGCTAGGTGGCGCAGTGAGTAAGAGTGCCGGCCTCGGAGTTGGGATGACCCGAGATCAGATCCGGCCTCAGAAAATGAGCACCCACGCATAAATAACGACTAGCCGTGTAACCTTGAGCAAGTTACTTAACCCCAATTGCTTTAAAAAAAAAAATAAGTAATCTCTGTGGTTGCAGCTACAAGGAGTATTTTATGTCCTTAATATATGCATTGAAGACACCTTGTTAAGGCTTCATTTTGTTCTTAATTGAATGCTGTCTTATAATTAAACAAACAGCAGATTCTTGTAGTTTCTATATTTCTCAATGAGTTGTTGAACTATTTAGAACTGGTTTGCCACAGAGAATCAGCTATGAAAGTCTCTTTCCCTTCCTTGTATTTTTATTTATTTATCTTTTTTACACTCGGAGACTTGCTAATTTCACAAAGAAAATCTGTGACCTACATGGTTTAAATGAATATTCTGCTATTTAAAAGCAGTTATTTGTAAAAGCCCATTTTGAATGTCAGGTTAACATGCTGATGTTTTGATGGACATATTGAATTGGTGTTTTGATGGATGTATTGAATTGTAGAAGCAATGAATTATATGTTAACAGAGCAAGGTATATAATTTTTACTAGATTTAAAAAAATTTCTGAACTTTATTTTTTATATTCTGAATCTGATAAAGCAGAAAGCATGAACATTTTCATTTACAAAGAAGAACAGAAAAAAAAGACATAAACCCACAAATTCCCATATGTAATTTGGCCCTTCCCTCCTTTAAAGTCTGCATTAACTTTAACATGTTGATTCTTGTCCTGCATGTCTGTTACCCTCTGAACTTCTTGTGAGTAGGAGGAATGAATTTCTTCCTAGTAATTCCTAGGTCCTTGAGAAGTTGTCTAGTGGTAGTCCTTCTCTGGGAACCTAGACCTGAGGGCAATCCAAGGGCAGATGAGAGAGAATGAGCTCGCCCAGGAGGCAAATAGGTGTATACCTAGATGATATTACATAGACAATAAAGATGAAACCATTTTATAGCTTTCAAAGTTCTAAATGTGACATTTATAGCAAATCTACAGCTCACATTCATGTGAGAATAATCTATTACTCTTGATTGACGAGCTTTAGATTTAGTTTGAAGCTTGAAGCTGCCCTGTGGGCAACTCACTGTCTACCACCTTCCTACAAAACATTCTGTATATCTCTGGATTCTCTACACAGATCTTTGCCAGTCATTGCCCGTCTCTAAATAGCAGAATTCAAAGATAATTTCCAAAAGGCAGCATGGTGTAGTGTATGGGGGAATGGGACTTAGAGTCAGGAAGTCTCAGGTTTAAATGCCACTTCAGACACTTAATAGATGTGTAACCCTGGGCAGTTCACTTAACCTTTATGCACCTCAGTTTTTTCCCCTGTAAAATGAAGGGATTGGACCCAATGTCCTCTAAGGTCCTTTGTAGCTTTTTGAATCTATGCTCCTATAATCTGTGTTGCTGATCTTGGACTGTGTGTGAGTTTTCCCTGGTCTTGGTCACTTCTTTGGGGATCATCTGGTCTTTTCAGGACCCCTCTTTAAAACTGCCTTATATTGGATCACAATTCAAGTGATCAATGGTTTCCTTGTGATATATGGCTGGAAACTGGGACATGCTCTCTGGTGCAGGCATGTAGGCATTTAACATCTGGTTAAAAAGAGGGGAAAAAACAATGCATACTTTATGATAGTCCAGCAATCTACCCAACCACTCAAGAATTTTCAATGTATGTTGAAAGAAGAGATGGAATAGATATCTTTACCCCATAGCTTTCATGAAGGAAACTTTTTTTTTAAAGCCTGTACTTTGCAATTTTAGTCATCTTTCATTCATGTCTGACTTTTCATGACCCCATTTGGGGTTTTCTTGGCAAAGATACTGGTGTGGTGTGCCATTTCCTTCTCCAGCTCATTTTACAGATGAGGACTGAGGCAAAGGTGACTTGCCCAGGATCACACAGCTAGTAAGTATCTGAGGGTCTTCCTGACTCTAGGCCTGGCACTATATCCATGGTAGCTGCTTGCTGCAGTAGCCTGTAGGTTTGTCTCCCTGCCTCAAGCTTCTCCCCACTCAAGTTCATCCTCCTCCTTACTGTCAAATTCGCCTCCCAGGGATTCAGCTCTGACCACAATGCCAACCTCCTTCTATTCAGTAAATTCCAATGTCTCCTCTTACCTCCAACATCAAATATAAAATCAACATTAAAACTCATCCTAATTTCCCTCTCTCCCCACCCCTCCCCTTTCCAGTCTTGTTATGCCTTATTTCCCTTCATGTACTCTGCAACCCAGTGACACTGGCTCTGGGCATTTTCATTGACTGGCCTACATACATGCATGAAATCCTCTCCTTCCTCATTTCAATCTCCTGGTTTCCCTGGCTTCCTTCAAGGTTCCAGCTAAAATCCCACCTTTTGCAAGAAAACTTTCCCAGTCCCCCTTAATGCTAGTGCCTTCCACCTAAGATTATCTCCAAGATATCTTGAATATACACACAGGTACACATACTGTAAGACAAATAACCACAGCACACAGGAGGGCAGCTAGCACAGGTTTGCTCTGGATCTGGTCAGACAGGAAAGACACTAAAAGGGGGTTAATAATCTTACTTTATTCTAGTCTAGTTTTCTCAGAAGAGGATTGTTGATAATGGGAGCACAAACTCCTGCAGCATTCCCTAATCACCCTTCTTGGAGAAGTGGGTGAGAAGGGGGGCAACTACCCCTATATCTTGATGGGGTCGATAGAGACAGGCACAACTTGTACATCCCACTAAATCCCGTCAAGCCTCAGTGGGGGCCAGTTGAGACACGCACAGCATTCCAGCTTGTGCATTCAACCCTAAGCTTTCCCATTCACTGACCAATGCCCACCTGCTTTATAGGGGCAACAGACAAAGAAGGCATATTGCTAGCAATAGCTTCACAAATGTACATCACCTCATCCCTGAATCTCATTGCGCAGTTGCAGTGAATGTTTATATTATTTATCATTATATAGTGGTGTGTAAGCACTGTGGAGATGTTTTGAACCATAACTCTGTGAACTAATTTAATACCTGGTAATGAGCAATTGTTATGGCTATAGATCCTGGGAAACTGAACTCTAAGAAACAATAACAAAAATTTACACACACTAAAATCCACCTTACTTAACACACACACACACACACACGCACATGCACACATTTGTATATATATCTTGTTTGCATGTTGTCTCCCCCATTGGTCTCCACTCTGCATCTGCTGTTTTGCCTAGTTTCAGTTTTTGGGAACAAAATGTCCCTCATAGATTAAGATCATTACCTCTAATTTGCTCACCATCCTGTTAACTCAAGCCTTGATTCACACCACCCTCAGCCTCCTCTCCTTTCTGATTGGAGGGCTGGAAGTTCGTGAAGTAAAAAAACATCCTCTCAATTCCTTCCTTTATAGAAGGCAGACAGTAGACTCTCAAATCACTCCACTTTGTATATGCAACCTGCCTGGGTTCAACCCCATGGAACAGAATGCCCTGCAAGGTACCCCTTGATACCCTACCCTCTTTCCTGCCTCCTTTTGTGTCTTGTATCCCCCCTTAGGTTGTGAACTCCTTAAGGTTTGAAACTGGCTTTTTTATATATTGTATCTCTAGTGCTTAGCATAGTGCCTGACACATTGTTGGGGCTTAATAAGTGTTAGTTTTGAGTTGACTTCTCTTTAAGAATATGAATATGAATTCATTCAAATATGAATTCAAATATGAAGAGCCACTTAACTTTTGAAAGAAAGCCTAAATTTAGTCTGCGTTGTTCCAGGTGTCAGGATTAGGAGTAGAAGGTAAAAATTACAGGAGGGTAGATTTTAACTCAATATAGGGGAAAATTTCCTAACGATTAGTACTGTTCACAAGTAGAGTAGCCTGTGTGACCTCTGGGATCTCCTCCAGTTGTATGATTCTGTGATTATGAAAAGCAGAAGTGGAAAATACTCACAGACGGCCAGTGGGAAATATCAGGACTTGATGAACATCCAAGCTCTTCTTCCCGAGTTTTCTTAGTGATATATTGCTTCTTGCCTTACATGATTTATTTTGCATTAGAGAGTGACCCCAAGAACAATCAGAGGAAGTAAAAGCATATGTGTGAATTCTTGTGATATTTACTATCATCTCTAATGGATTTTGTTGAAAATTCTCTACCCATTAAAACGTTTATGGCTACAAAGTTCTAGGTCTTGGGTCAAGCAATGAAACAGTTATTCTGCAGGATAGGTATTTGGGGAATAATGCAAGGGGTGAAGAAGAGGTGACAGTAAATCACTAGTTATTTATTCATCAGCCCAGGTAGTTAAAATAAATGTATGTAATGTCTCATTTATATGGAATGTTCCGGGAATGTTCCACATACTTGGAACTTCCCTCAAACTTCTTGTATTGATGGAAATATTTCTAAAAATATACTTCTTTTCTCTCTAAGCAGAAGATAGTGAATATAATTTAATGTTTTCTTGATAGCCCAGGGTAATCTATGTAATCCATGGCCCAGAACCCTAAATTCTAGATTTATATGGATTCGACTTAATTTTAGGGTAGGGAGGTATACCCTAAAAGTACAGCTCTTTGGTTAATAGTGTCCCCTCCCTGGGGTTCCTCTGGGAACCTAAGAATCTAATTCATATCTAGGTCTCCACTCATATGTAAAATGATCCTCACTTTCTCGGTAAGCACATAGTAGCTAGTATTTGACTTTTACATAATGGTGTGAGGTGTGCAAAGGGCTTTACAGATGTTATCTTTTTTTATCTTCACCACAACCCTGAGAAGTAGGTGCTGTTCTTATTATTATTTTTATAGATGAACAAATTGAGGCAGACAGAGGTTAAGTGACATTTCCAGTAATATATCACAAGTAAATATCTGAAGCTAAATTTGAACTCAGGTCTACCTAATTTTGGGACCAGTGCTTTATCTACTGTGCTACCTAGCTAGTCATAATAAACCTGATAGAGGCAACTTGGTAGGGATATGAGAACACTGGGTCTGGAGTCATGAAGATCTAACTTCAAATCTGGCCTCAGACGCTTAATAGCTGTGAGATCCTGAGCAAGTCACTTAACCTCTGACTCTCTGTTTCCTCAACAGTAAGATGGGGAAATGATAGCATCTACCTTATGGAGTGGTTGCAAGGATCAAATAGCCCAGAGTCATACATCTAGTAAGTATCTGAGTCTAGATTTGAACTTAGGTTTTTCTGACTCCAGGCCTGGCACTCTAACTACTATATCACCTATCTGCCCCAAACTAGTATCTTTGCCAAGCAAGTTTCAAATGGGGTTATGAAGGGTTGGATAGGACTGAAACAACAGAACAATAAAGGTTTATTTCCTTACCCTCAATTTGTCCTTCTTCCCTTTATTTCATCCTACAGAAAATGCAAAATAACACAAAGGAGCCCATGAATCACTCCTAGATGTACACACACAGTTGATATAATTCTCTTCCCCTTTCCATTGAGTTCCACATTTCATCTCAGGAACCTATGCAGGCTTCCAGCCTTATAGGCTATATAGCCAATCTATTGACTCGGACTCCTTTTGGAAGGGAAAAAACTTGGTTGGCAAAGGGAGAAATCTCCTGACATTCTAGTAAGTCCTGAATTCAGTCCCAATGACCTATAAAGGCCTTATGGTACTTTTCAATGGGCTTAAATTTCCTCCTGGAAGGAAAATGAATTTAATGTTGCTAGAGAGACAAGTGAACCTGCATCATTTCATTCCCAGTGAACCTCCATCATTCAAAAAATTTAAAGTAGAGGCAGAGGGCAAAGTTGAGGTCATAGGATCCTATATCCAGCCACTTTGCAGCTTTTATTAATTTCTTCTAGTTCTCTCTGGGACCAATTAGAACAAGTTAAGAGCCCTTTTAATGTATGAAGACAATATCATTCCTACACTGAGAACTCTTTTCTCTTGGCAATACATCCTTGGTTCCTTCAATCCATCCTTGCACCACCTCCAAGACTACTTCCTCGATTTTGCCTGGAATGTTTCCAGGTGACTGCTTCTCCCATCAGGGTTTTTGAGTCAGCCCTGAGGGCTTGTAGCTTCTGGTATGCTTCAAAAGCCACCACTCATGTGTTCTCCATTGATTACCAACCAGAATTAATTAGTTTTGAATGGATATTTCCTTAGCATTCTTAGCAAAGACAGTCGTTATAGAAACATCCCTTCAGGGGTGCGCCAAGGTCCTCAGGGAGAGTGGGCTCAAATTTAGAGAGCACATCTAGCCAAAGGATAACAACTCCTTTGGAGCAGTAAACACAGCTCCTGTTTACTGAAAGAACTTTTCTCCCTTTGTGGTCTCCTCATGAAATTTCCCTTTGATGTAGCTCTCTGTTGGGTTCTGAAGGTAGGCGCCCTGGGAGAAGCTGAAATTGCTTTTCTTTATTATGCCTTGTTTGTCCTCAGTATGTCTCAGTTCTTAAAACAGATGCTCTGGTCAGCCCCTGCTGCCCTAGGGACACTGCTATAGATTCCCAACAGAATTCTAGGTCTTAGGATTTTTTGAAGTTCACAAGGTAATGAGATGGTCATTTGGGTTGGGTGTTGGGAAGGACTCTCTATCCCTCCCACCTCCCACCCATAAGGGTGATTCTCAGAGGTCCTTCACCATTTCATTTGATCACCATTCATCTGGCTTGTTTTTGGAACTTTCAATTCTTAACCAACTTGCTGTGTTGTTATACATTGGCCCAGAGATGTGTCTGGTTCTTTTAGCAAGATATTTCATTATTAACATTAAAAATATAAATAATAATATTTAATATTAAATGTCTTAAATTAAATTAAATTTTAATTAATTAAATGAAATATTTCCTGTTTGACACCTATCTTTATCCAATGGTTGTTATTTTTATTCTTCTTTATCCTTCTCAAATTAATTAACTTGTTTGCACCTTACTCACACCTTTGATTCAATATAGGTTTGATTCAATACAGATTACTTTAATTGGGGAGAGGATTTACACCAGAATTCTTACACTTTAATTCATTTTGATACATTAATTCAAGGCTATTTATGATCCTGGTAACTCTTCTTTAGAGATTTTCCAGCTTATAAATGCCCTTTCCTAAATAAAATGCCCAGAAGCAGACAAAGTACATCAGATGTGAACTGAATCTGGTGGCACAATAGGACTATTGTGCCATTCTGTTAATAGCCTAGGGAATATCTTGTATGAATACATGGAGATGAGAGGATGTAGGATGAGACTAAAGTTGTCCTAGTGTCTGAAAATATTTGGCTGAAATATTAAGTTTATGAAGGAAAGTAATGTGAAGTAAGGACTGGAATGGTAGATTGAAGCCAATTTGTGGTGAAACTTAACTTCCAGGGAAAGGAATTTTAATTTTCTCTTGGGACAATAGGGAGTTATTATTATACTGTGCTGTATAAAACAGTGAGTCTCTCTCAGGGGTAGCTAAACTGGATAGGGTTATTTGCTCCTTCACTAAATGGTCCCAGAGTGTTTTCTGATGGGTGGTTCTTCTCTTTTGTTGGCTCCCTGGATATTAGATGTCACTTCCCAGTGTTCTAGCTTCTGACAACTTCCCTGTGTGATAGCGCCTTATGCTACAGCCTAAGGGGAAATTAAATAACAAAACTTGTTAAATCAGTTAGCTTCATTTAAATGTAGTTTTCTGTTTCTGAGTTCCTCTGGTTTAGGAGGGACTCTATCCATCTCTTTCATAATACCTTAGACTTTGGAGCAGCTGTCTTCTTCTTCCCCCACCCCTTACTTCCTGTAATGACAAGCAAAGAAGTACTTAGTGCCTTGTCTCAGTACTTCAATTGTTTTTGAGCCCTGCTTGTGCTTTGGAGAGGGGAGGAACTTACTGATACAACAGGAAGGGGCAGAACAGGAAGGGACTGATCATATAAAAGCAGGAGCACAAGCTAGGACAGAGCATTACTGGGAGAAAGTATGGCTGTGGTGGCCAGCATTTTGTCTGTCTGCCTTGATGTTAATTTGTCAGATCTGTTTGCTGATAGAGGGTGTTGCTGTTGTTACAGAAGTCTTGGAACCTTACTGCTGGCTCAGAAGCCCTGAAAGAGGATTTTTCTTGTTGTCTGTTTACAGAAGTCCTGGAGGAGGGTTTTACTGATGTTTTCAGAGGTCCTGGTACTATACTGATGATTTGTGTTGATTTCTTAGATCTTTTTTGTGGGTCTGTGTTGATTTCACAAGCAGGAAGTGAATTGATGATGGTGCTGATAATGTGCATGAATGCTATTTTGGTTCTGTTTAGCTTTGTCTTCCCAGAAATAGAAACTGTGAAGGACTTGAGGTGTACTGGTCACTGTGAGCTTCAATATGGAATGGGAACTGGACAAGAAGGTGAGAGCTGCCTGCCTGTGAATCTAGGTGAAAGTTGGGTGAATTCAGGCAAGAGCTGGCACTATGGAAGAGGAACCATGGGATTTGGGAACCAGCCTTGAACCAAGATAAAAGGACCTCTCCTTGGGAACTTAGTGCTGACTGGAAAGATTATAATTTACTGTGACCTACGGGTGGGAGAACTTTGTACTTTGTACCTTCTATCCTTTAAGGATGATTAAGGATGATTGGAAGCTAGTCTCCAATCAAGAAGAAAGAATACTTTCTGGCTGAGAGATTAAGACAATGTGACCTAGGGGTGGGAGACCCTTGTACTTTGTATCCTGAATGTTATCTTTTGTTTAAAACTATGTGGCCACTTTAGTGATAAGTTATTATGTTATATCATTGTGAATGCTGTACTTTGGTTTCTATGAGTGTTTTGCTTTAGTGTACTGCTGAATAAATACAGAGTTCACTATACTATGTGATCAGAACCTTAAAGCTATTCATAGCAGCAGCAACAGTCCTCTGGAAAGCTGCTTGTGCTTGGCTTAACACCTCCATGTTCATTTGTAGTTGTATTCTGTTTGGTTGAGATTGCCAGAAATCTTATCACTGGAGAAATGAAATAGTATTTTGTTAAAGTCTACTTGTTAAAATGCATTTGATTTATATCTTGAAGCATTAATGATAGGAATATTAAAAATGTTTCATGATTTAGTAATCTCAAATTAGCTTTCAAGAGGTACTTTTAAAAGCTTGACTTATTGATGGGTTTAGAGCTTGTAAAGATAATCAGCTTGTTCAGGGAACAGGCACTGGCTGTATTGATTTGTCATTTAGTAGGTTATCTCTGTGAATCTGGTAGACTGTTATTGTATAGAATAACTGGTATGATGTATATCTGTTTCTTTTATCCTAGGGTAGGGTGGAGATGACATGTATGTGAGGGAAATGCCACAGGATCAGCTCAACATCAAAGTGGATTCTGGATTGGGTAACTTGGTGGGGGAGGGGGCAGAGAAGATGATTTTAAACCTACAGATGGTTTAAACTCAGGAAATTTGAAACTGGTTGGGACTTGTGATTGGAGACAGGTCATTCTGGCCAAAGGAGACCTTTGTGAGAGGGAGCACTGGAAAGTGCTGTTTTACACATGGCCAATGACCACGAAGTATCAGGTCATATTGAGTTAGAGGGCCCAGGGAAACGAGTGTAAGCCAATAAGCATTTGTTAAATTTATACTATATGACAGGCTCTATCCTAAGTGCTGAGGATACAAAGAATGGCAAAAGATAGTCACTGACCTCAAGGAGCTCATAATCTAATGGTGTAGAAATAGAAAACTTTAGAACGTATCTTCGGGCTTCCAGGTCACATGAGCAACAAGATGGCAGACTAGACATTTTCTCTAATCCCCAAGATTTCTCAGACCTCTCAAAAACAGAAATTATGAGTCAAAGGTGAAATAATTTCAGCTGTCTCCATGGTCTAGGACACCTAGAATCCAAAAGAAGGTTAAAATACAGCAACAGCAACAACCAAAGAACTGACACTCACTGACCCTGAGCTCACTTAGCACACCTTCCCCACTTCCGCACAAGGCTGTACTAGCAGTTTGAAGGACTTGATATGGGCCTACATCAAAACCCATCTTTGCACCCCAGTCCCTACCTCCTCTTTCCAGTGCCAAGGAAAGAGCCCTATATATAACTGTGCCTAGTTATGAGGGAAGTTGTGAGGGAGTGACCCCATCATGGGGCAGTGTCCTCTCTGATACCTGCAATAATTGGCATTGTTTTGGGAGCGAGGTATAATGGAAAAGGGGAATCCATGGGGTAAGCCCTATGAGGCTGGGGAAGAAAGTAATTGGAGGGGAGACCCAAGCATAGATACCTTAGAAGGTATCCTTTGATTACATAAAGCATACAGAGAAATGAGCTAATAATAGATAATACTAGGGTTCATGAATGAGAGAATGAGGATCTATAGTAGGTAGAAAGAGAAGACAGATAATGAAGAGAGTAAGAGAAACCATTTTTGGAAAAGAGTACAAAAAAGCATTTTAAAAACTAAGGAACAGAACTAGCCTAAGGGGAGGAAAGGAAGAGTAATATTAAATGAATGAATTGGGGTGAGAAGAGAAGAGAGCCAGTGGGAACAGAGTCACTTTAAAAAAGGAAAAAAGGACCTATTTGTAAAAAAAATTATAATATCTTTTTGTGGTGGCTAAGAATTGGAAACAGAGGGAATACCTATCAGTTGGGGAGTGGTTGGACAAACTGTGGTATGTGATTGTGATCGAATATTATTGTGCTATAAGAAATGACAAGCAGAATGATTTCAGAAAAACCTGGAAAGACTTACATGAACTAATATAAAGTGAAGAGAACATTGTACATGGTAATAGCAATATTGTACAATAAATGAATTGGGGTGAGAAGGGAAGAGAGCCATTTGTCATATGGGATGGTTCTCTGGGAGGGAAAAGGGGAAGGATACATGGAACACTACAGTGATATATGAAATGGAAAAATCATTAAAAGTACATAAAAAAGGGGTGGCTAGGTGGCACAGTGAGTAGAGGGCCGGCCCTGGAGTCAGAAGGACCTGAGTTCAGTTCTGGCCTCAGACACTTAACACACATAAACAAAAACCTAGCCGTGTGACCTTGGGCAAGTTACTTAACCCCAATTGCCCTCCAAAAGGCAAAAAAAAAAAAGTACATAAAAAAGAATCTAACACCCAAGGGAAAGACAAGACAAAAGGGAAGTTGGAGAGAAAATGGAGATGACCCAAACCTCAGTGGGAAATGCTGAACACCAGAGAAGAGAATAAATGGTAATGATTTACCATAAGCTTAGTTTGTTTATAGAAGAGGGCAGAAAAAGAGCTTTTCTGAAAGAAAAATGATGAAATCAACTTGTGGAGAAAGACAGTTTATCAGGCAAAATGTGGTCGAGAAATATAGACTATTATTGGGACCAGGTAGAGAAATGTCCCTCAAATAAATGTACTAAGAGAACCTTTTTGAAGGCAAAGAAATAACTGAGGCAGGAGGGCATTATGATCCCTTAGCTCAATGGCGTATGATTATTTTTAGAATTTGAGGGGTTTAAACTAAAAAAAAAGTTGTAAGCCAAATAAATTGGAGACTATGAGAAGATGAAATAAGGACTATTGCTCAGGGTCAGTGAGTGTCAGTTCAGACATAATTGTCTGAAAGGTACTTTCACGAGTTTTACCTCATAGGGTAAAGCTGAGTCACTGAACACCAGGAGACTATGATTTGAGGCACTGAAGCAGGGTTTTTGTGAGGCCCAAATGAGATTATGGATAGAAAGTACTTTATAAACCTTTAAGTGCTATATAAGTGCCAACTATCACCATTATTATTAGCCTACAGTTGCCAGGCTTCCATTCTGGTGATGACTTCATTTCTTGAACCTTCTACTACATTTCTGCTGAGCTCAAGCAAGGTTTATAGGGCAATACATTTACCAGTGTTGGCAAATGTTCAACAACGAGGCTCTCCAGGAAAATCAAAACAAGACAAAACATTTGCACATGCTCTTTTAATTTTGATCTGCATTATTAATGCTTTTTTAAGTGTGTATAATCAGGAACAAAAAATCAAGTCCTGATCTGTAGAAACTGAGGTATAAAAAGCTCACAGAACATTTAACAATTGGCTCTCTCAATCATGTTAGCTCTGGCTCCAGCATGCCCTTGGCCTGAAGGTAGTTGAAAAATGTCATGAAGGAGCTGAATTAAGAAGGCAGTGGCAGAGTAAGTTAATAGGAAGACTTCCACCATGATAGATTATTTCATTTATCAAGATAGCCAAAAATATCTTGTCCACTATTTTATGCTAAATAGATACAATCATTGTTGAGATACATAGGCAGACAGGCTGTACATGACTGGGTTGGCAGCCTCATATGAAAAGAGGAAAACTAGTTGATAAGTAGAAGGGAAGATTTTTAAAGCAATATAATTATTAATGATGATGCTGTACACCTTTTTTGACTATTACATTTTGATAATTGCACTAGGGACTACAGTGGTGGAAATTCATGACAGTCTTCTTAACACTTTGAAGAAAAAGATATGTCAGTATTTAAGATGATCCAAAAATGTAAATATGCCTTTAGAATACAAACATGTCAGCCGTGGACAAAATGTTGCCATTAATGTTTGTCTCTGTGCTTACCCATTGCTCAAGCACACTATTGGTTGGCACTTAAGGGTTGCCCACGTTCAATCCATTAAGAATGATTGTAGCCATAGGCTGCATGTAATTTGAAAGCAGTATCTCAATTAATTAATTAGTTTCTCAAGTATTTATTTAACTTCAACTTTCTCTTGGATTGCTCCACTAATTTCATAAGCTCTGCCCAATGAGATTGTCCCTACAATGATGTGGGACTGAGCTACATCATTTGCCCAGGCTATAGTCACACGTAGTTCAATTCAATTCCACAAACATTTTTATTAAGTGCTTACTAGGTATGAGGCAGGGTGATAGGAGTAAGTGATATAAAATAAAAAAGCAAAAGAGTCCCCTTAAAGGGGCTTGCATTTTATTGGAGCAGGGAGGTTGGTGGGAATAACATGTACACAGATAAATAAATGTCAACTTTAGGAGGGAGAGCACATTAATAACTGGGGGCTCAGGAAAGTTCTGCTGATGGTGAAACCTGGAATAAGCTTTAAAGGAAACTTTGTAGCATTAGCATGGCCTATATAGGTATCCTATAACCTCCACTCTCTCTTTTCTCTGAATTTCTTTGATCATGCTAACTTGCATTCACACTGGCAGATAAGGAGTTTTCTCAGATGAAGGTAACCATGCTACAGCAACCTAATCTCATGGTCCTAGAGGTGACTCTATTGTGGAGAAACTATATGACTACTATTACAACTTTAACTGTAGAGCCCCAACTAGTGTGCTTCCCATTTTAACAAGTCAACCAAAATGATAATATTAACTTTTAATCATTAAACATTTGCTACACACATTGCCAAAAAAGAAATAATCATATTATAACATTTTACACATATAATCATATTTTAACATAATGTCCTACCAAAATGCACAATGTCTATGGGGAAGAGTAGGCACAAATTTACATACACTTAGCAGGGAAGAACATGAGTGAGGAACCTATGTATACTAGACAAGTCACAGCTCTGGGCCATAGGCCTTGATGTCCTTGGTCTTCTTACTGAATGGCCTGAAGCAAAAGTCTTCTCTGCTATCTACTCTACTCAAACCATTTGTTGGTTGGGCTCTAAGGTGGTAATTGAGCTCTTTTAACAAAAATAGTACCCCTAAGCTTGGGCTCTTCAGAGCTATTCAGGTTTTCTTTCTTGTTTGGCCTTTGAGGGACTTTTACCTCTCAAGCAATAGATGCCAATGAAGGGCAAAATAGACAAACAAAAAATAATAATAATGATAGCTAACATTCATGTAGCTCTTATTATGTACCAGGCACTTTATAATTATTATTGCATATGATCCTCACAACAACCCTGTGAGATGGGTGCTATTATCCTCATTTTACAGATGAGGAAACTGAGGCAAGAAGTAACACCCAGAGTCATACAGCTATTAATTAGGTGTCCGAAGCCATATTTGCACTCAAATTTTCTTGACTCCATGCCCAGTGCTCTATCCACTTAGCCTCCCAGGGGTTTTTCCTTTCTCCAGCCTTAGGGAGTAAAGGGCAAGGGCATTTGTATTTCACTTCTACTTGTCACCATCTGATCATATGCTAAGTTTGTTTTCTTTCAGTTGCTATCCTCTTTGATATAGTAACTTCCATAAAAGAAACTCAAAATCAAGGAGCATTCCAGGGATTCATGTGCAAACATGGTTAGTTTCGGTGGCAGCATTAGCTGCCATGAAAGTGGGATCAATAAGATATATGAAAGAGAAATCTCTTGTCCTTCTCATCTTTCACTAAAATGACATCACCCTATAATTAAGGTCACAGTCAAGAGAGCCTGACCTGGGATTTCTCTCTCTTTTTTACAGATGTCTTTCCTTCCCTTCTGCTTATGTTATGAGACAAGGCAGAGGATCAAGTGATTACTCAGGGTTTAACATTGTTGTTGTTTAGTCTTTCAGTCATGTCTGACTTTTTGTGACCCCATGGACCATAGCACACCAGGGCCATCTGTCCTATACTATCTCTCAAAGTCTGTCTGAGTTTGTTGTTTCCAGGACACTATCTATTCATTTCATCCTCTACTGCTGCCTTTTCTTTTTGCCTTCTATCTTTTCCAATATCAGGGTCTTTTCCAGCGAGTCCTGTCTTCTCATTAAGTGGCCAAAGTTTTTAAGTTTCAGCGTCAGTATTTGATCTTCCAGTGAATATCCTGAATTAATTTCTTTAAGTATTAACTGATTTTACCTCCTTAATGACTAAGGGACTCTCAATGGACCCTTCTTTAGGCCTGCCTGGCTGCCTTCAGTGGGAGATTTGTTTCTGTCACTTTGTGGGTTCTGTAGCTCTAAAGTTTGCTTAGAGTCATATTTTATAGGTATTTGAGGTGGTTATAGGGGAAGCTCACAGAGTTTTCCTGCTTCTATGCTGCCATCTTGGCTCTGCCCCTCACATCTGCCTTTTAATAACCACTGAATCATGAGAGACTGCTTCCTACTGTTCTGTTCCAAAATGAGTCTTCCAACTTTGCTACTTTATTTGAGAAAACTCTGTAAGCAGTATTACCTTCTCTTTCCATTGTGCTATCATAATAATTAAGACAGAATTGATTATAGGACAAGGTAAGCAGCTTTCATAATTAATTTTCATGTGTATAGAAGGCAAGTCCTTTAGACTAAACAGTTCATTGCATATTCCCAACCAATGATTATGTCTGGGCAGCTATTATTTGTGTCTGAAATTTCCACCCTATATTACCTTCTAGACAAATGGAAATGACAAGTGATCATTTTGATAGGTCATTATGTGTATTCTATGAACAATATATAGTACAGGAAGGCAAAAGGGAATGGGTCAACCTTACTCTCATTGAATTTGGCTTAAGGAGGGAATAGCATATGTACTAAATTGCGTATCTTACCCTACAGGAAGGTAGGGGAGAAGGCGATAAGAGGGAGGATGATAGAAGTGAGGGCACATTGGGTTGAGGGTAGTTAGAAGCACACCCTTTTGAAAAGGGACAGGGTCAAAGTAGAAAATAGAACAAGTGGGTGTGGGATAGGATGGAGGGAAAAAGTCTTTCACAATATATCCACTATTGTTATGTTTTGCATAATTACACATGTACAAACTATATTGAATCGCTTTTCTTCCCAGTAAGGGTAGGTGACAAGGGAGGAAGGGAAAGAATCTGGAATTCAAAGTTTTAAAATCAAATGTTTAAAAAAATTATTATTATTATTATTACTTTTTTACATGAACTGGTAAATAAGACATACAGGAACTGGGGTATGGAGATCCATCTTACCCTATTGGAAAGTTGAAGGGGGAATGGGGGAGGATATAGGAGAGTACATTGGGTAGGGGGTATTCAGTAGGATGCTGTTTTGGGGTGGTGGGTAGGGGAAAGATGGGGAGAAAATTTGTAACTCAAAATCTTGTGGAAATGAATGTTGTAAACTGAAAATAAACATAAAATTTAAAAAGGCAGATGTGTGTGTATAAGTGTGTGTCTGCATGTATTTGTGTGTGTATTTGTACAGAAGAGTACTACTAAAGGTATCTCTTTGTTGGTCTTATCATACAATGACAATAATATAGATTAGCTTATGTTTCTTCAATCTTTTTCAATTCAACTTCAATCAACAATGATTTATTAAGTGCCTACCATGGACCAGGCATTGTGTTAGATACCAGGGAGACAAAAATAGGAATGAAAATAATACCTTCTCCAAGGGACATTGTCTTTTCTATGTTTTATGCAGCACAATATAGAAGTGTATGAAATGATCATAATTATTATTAGTCTCCACTTGAGAGGCAGTATGGTATTGTGGATAGAGTACTGGCTTTGAAACCAGGAAACCCTCGTCAGGACCTGCCTTGGACCCTGCTGGCTCTTTAACCTTTCAGTGCTCTAGGAAGCTAAGATGATAAATTGCAGAGAAGGTAATGACCTGTATTGGTAGGGAACCTTCCCTTGCCTGAGAGTTCCTGATGTCAGTGAAATTACAGGGACAGTCCCTGACACTTTTTTAGTCTCCACTAAGGTCCTGTTATGATTCTTCATTATGGCATGGGGGTAGGCTGTATCAGCAGGGAACTTGCTTCTTACTGAATGGAGAAGGCTTTAGGTACAAGTCTGGTGATAAATCATAGGATCCATAGTTGTCATTCAATCTTAAGATTATACATGTAGTTCTGGAAGAGATCTCAGAGGTCATCTAGTTCTGATTTTAAATTTATCACTCCTTCCACTGGACCATACTTATTCAAGGACCAGCTAGCTAGGTTGGATAAGCTCATCACAAAAAGGGTTTTTACCAGGTGAAGATTTTTTGGGGAGGAGGGAAAGACTGGAAGAGACACAAAAAATTGATCGATTAGAAAGAGCTCAGCGTTTAGAGTTAAAGGACTCAGATTTAAATCTTGGCTTACTATTTGTCTGACCTTGTAAAAGGCATTTAATATCTGGGATTATTTCTTTATCTCTAAAAATGAGGAGGTTGGACTATATGGTCTCTAATGTCACTTTCTTATGGTCCTATGAATCCACACAGATTGCTTACCAAGGCTTCTTAGGATACTTTTTTTAATGGAAATACCCACAGCAAGGAATTGTGGGTCCTTGGAGTATTGAAGTATGCACGAGTCTGTGCACACACATGCTATTATGATCGTATGATTGAAAACATCACAGTCTCTTTTAGATGCTCTTTGGAATCTGGCCTGGGTGGAAAACATGCATTTGAAAACAATACCAGTTTAGTGGCATTCGTGCAGGCGTGCACACACACGCACACACACACACACACACACACACACACACACACACACAAACACACCCCACCATTTTGTTTGTTCTTAACAAGGTCAGTCTCATTTTGGGGAGAATGATGTCTTTTTTTTTTCTTGCTTATTCAATTAATATGGATGCTCAAGTTACAAATGATTTACTGGATCCTAGAAAATTAGAATGTGAAGGGACTTTAGAGATTACATAGTCTAATCCCTTTATTTTAAAGATGAGGAAACTGCTCCCTTCCCCCCCCACCCCAGTTAGCCCAGGGTCTTTAACTGTGGTACTTGATGTAGACCAGTGTTATTTCTTTGGATACAGCAGCCACCATGCCAAACTCCTGGATATAGAAACTCAAAAGTATTATTTTAAAAATTTATATATAGAACAGTTTATAATACTAGTATACAAATATTTACACATTAAATAGGGGTCATTTTAGTGGAAATGCTTCTGCCAAAGATGATTTCTACAAGTGCTTCAAGTGTTTCCTTGGTGCATTGATTAAAAATATCAACAATTATATATAGTAAGCTATTGTGGTTACTTTTCTCCTTTTAACATTGTATAACTAAAAAGTACTGTTGAATTATAAGCTAATAGAGGTCAATTTTTTATAAAATATGTATGAGAAACATTTCCAAGAATCACTGAAACACAATGTGAGTTGACACATAGAGGATCTATGTTTTTTTTTTTTTTTATACCTAGCGGAGGAAGAGGGAGATTCAGGATTATTTCAGTAGTGGAAAACACTCACACAAGGTTCTTTGGACAGCTTTTCAGCCCTATAGCAACCAGTGGAGCAGAAAGAGACTCTGTGTAGAATGCCTGGGGCCATCTTCCCTCCATCAACCTGGTCTAACTGTTGACAATAGTCCTGTGCTTGAAGGGCATTAGATATCAGGTCCAGGTACAGATGAGTATGTTTGTATTTGATTGAGTATAAACCCAAAGCTATGTCTTTGTACAGCTTTGATTTGAAGACTAGGCAGAAAGAAATTATTTTAGACTTGAATGGACTATATAGTGCTACAAAAGAAATCTTCCTAAACCACATCTCTGATCATGTAACTTAAAAACTTTCACTGATGCCATATTGCTTAACAAGTCAAGACCAAACTCCTCAACTTGGTTTCCTAATCCATCAAGTGTTAACATATATATGAATGAAATTTGGTAGTATAGGATTTTACATCTGAATATATATTTCATAGTATCATAGATTTAGATCTTCTAGGCTGTATGGATTAATCCTCTCATTTTGCAACTGAGGAAACTAGGTTCAGAGAAGCTAAATATCTTGCCCCAAGTCACACAATAATAAGTATAAGAGCCAGGATTTGAACCCAAGTTCTCTGACTCCAAATCCAGCTTCCTTTCCATGGAACCATTAAACATTAAAAAAAAACAAACCAAAACTTTTCATTCCTGTTTCATGCTTTGTAATACATTGAACCAAATCTCTGGCATGAATGGAGACTGGTCTTGAATAAACACAAGGTTAATAAACCTTCCTGGGACCCAGTTTTCTCATTTATAAATTGAGGGAATCAAGTTAGAGGACCTCTAAAGTCCCTTCCAAGATTTTATGTCACTCTTGGCTGTGCAAGAGTGATAAAAGGCAGAATAACCTCCCTCAGTACTTCAGGGGAGAAAATGCTGAATAACCTCCTGTTAATGGGAATAGTTCTACACTTGGCTTTCCAGATTGGGGAGGAGAAGTCTTGGAATCAGTGACATACACACACACACACACACACACACACACACACACACACACACACACACACATGTATGTATATGATAGAGTGATAGAGGGAGAAGGAAATTTCTTGGGTTTCCATGACAGAGACCTCTACTAGATTTCTTCCTGTCTATAACCGGGCTGTGTCTCTTTTGTAGCTCCTCTTCCTCCTCTCACCCCTCTAATATGCATATTTTCCATGCTCTGTCCTTGGCACCCCTTTTCTTTACCTATTTTCTGTCTCTTGCTGATCTCATTCACTCACATGGCTTTGCTTATCACCTTTATGTGTATACTCCCAAATTTATTTTTTCTACTTTTCCATTTCTGTTTTTTCCAAAAGAAAGACAGTAAAAAAGAAATTGTACTCTAGTTATCTTTTACTATCTTTTTCTTGGAGAGCCCTCCCTGAATGGCTCAACTGTGCCTAATTCACACTCATCATCTTCCCTCCAAAACCAGACTGTCCTCCTGACTGTTCTATTTTGTGTAATTGCAACACTCTTTCACTATTATCTAGGTTCAAAACCTTGGAGTGGTCTTTAACCTCTTTGTCATCCTTATTCTTTCATCTAGTCTTGTAGATTAAATTTCCAAGTCGTATAGAGTTGGCTTCCTCCATATTTCTTTTACCCACCTTTTCTTTTCCATTCTTAGTGCTGCACACCCCAGTTCATGCTGTTATTGATTTCTCTACTAAAATAGTATTCTGATGCATGTATATATATGTATATATGTATGTATGTATGTATGTATTTGTATCATGTGAACAACACTGGTTTCTCTAAGGCAGTGCCAGAAGAATGCAAACTATACCAGTTCCCCAAAAGACTTTGAGTGTGGGTCTACTGCATTTTAGTGGAGAGGTGGGAAGAGGAGAGGTATAAAAAAAGATAAATAGGTCCTTGATAACTTGAGGAATAGGAAGGGAGGTAATGCCAGTACCTAGGGCCCTCAAGAAAGACTTCATGATGGTACATAAACTGAACCTTGAAGGGAGCGAGGGATTCTGACAGACAGAAGTAAGGAGGAAGTGCATTACAGGCATGGGGCATGGTGCAGACTGCAAAAGCATGTAAGCTGGAGATAGAAGCTGAGTTCAGAGAACAAGAAGGCATGTTTGTCTTGGACAGAGAATCAGTGAGGGAGAGTAACATACAATTAGCCTTGAAGGGTAGGCTGGAATCAGATTGTGAAAGGTTTTAAATGCTAGGCTGAGGCATTTGTTTTGATCCTGTAGGCAATGGGGATTAAATGAAGTTCCTTAAGCAGGGGAGTGGATGGTTATTTGTGTGAAGGACAGATTCAAGGGGGGAGGGGTAGACTCAGAGCCAGCAATCTAATTAGGAGGCTGTTATAATAGTCCATCAAAAGGTGATGAAAGCCTGAATTGGTATGGTGGTCATGTGAGTACAGCAAGAAATGTGAGGGATGTTGTGGATGTAGAATCAGTGACACTAGGCAACTGATTGAATGTGGGATGTGAGTGATAGTGAAGATTCTAGAATAATACTAAGGTTGACTCTTGAATAATGATAATCCTCTCAGCAAACATAGGGAAAATTGAAGGAGGGATGAACTAGGAGGCAGAGAGAACATGGTGGGTTCTGCTTTAGATATGATGAGTTTGAGATGTCTATGGTGATATGGGATTGGAGCTCAGTAAAGAGACTAGGGCTGGGTACTAGATTACAGAGGAAGTTGTACAAAGATGATAACTAAATCAGTAGGAGCTGATAGGGTCACCAACAGAAAGGGTATTGAGAGACAAAAGAAAGGAGCCCAGAATGGAGGCTTGGGGGACACCCATGAGATGAGACATTCATTCAACAGACATTTATTAGACACCTACTGGAAGTAGAGCCTTGCCCTAGGAGCTGAGGGAGATACAGATTTTAGATGAGAGGCAGTTTTCTGCGCTTACAGAATCTCAGGTTTTCTAAGGCATAGCCCAAATGCTATCTCTTTTAATTCAACAATGCCATTTCCTAGTTAATGGTTCAATTTAGCAAGCTTTAATTTTTGCTTAGGTGTAGCTGAAGCAAGAACCAGTGAATATTTATTAAATTTGCAAGGCAGTGTGTCTTCACAGAGCTTTTCCTGATCTCCTCACTAGATGTTGGCTCTCTCCGTTTTATGAATCTCCCTTCCTCTACCTGCTCTCCTCTCTTCTGGTGTTTATCACATTCCACTTGAATCCGAGTGATCTGTGTGCTTGAACTTTCCCTCTTACTAGAACCTAAAACTCCCCAAAGAAAGGGATTGTGTTTTATTCCTGTCTGTATTCTCTGCTGCACCTAGACTCGTCTTACACTTTTTGATGTTTAGTCATTTTGTTTCAGTTGTGTTTGACTCTTCATGACACCTTTTGGGATTTTCTTGGCAAAGATACTGGAGTGCTTTGCCATTTCCTTCTCCAGTTCATTTTGCAGATGAGGAAACTAAAGCAAACAGGGTTAATTGACCTGCCCAGGGTCACCCAGCTAGTAAGTGTCTGAGGCCAGATTTGAACTCAGACCTTCCTGACTCCAGGCCCAGAACTCTATCCCTTGTGCCACCTCTGCTAGCTAGTGAGTGGTTGTTTAATAAATGTTTCTTTTTAAAAACTGGATTGAATAAGGCATTGTCCTTAATCTCATCACTTGTTCTTAAGACTAGAGAAGATAATAAGGATTAAGATGATAAATTCTGTTCCTCACTAAATGTTAACCTTAGCTTTGCTACTTCTGCCTGTGTGACCTTGGGCTCTCATGGCCTCACTTTCCTCAACTGTAAAATAAGAGACTTGTCCTAGGTGACCTATAAAACCCTTTCTAGCTCTTAATTTACAATCTTGATGTTGTTTAAAACCTTCATCTGTCTTGTCCCAGGAATTTTTTTTTTCTGTTGCTTCTTTATAACTGTTTAGAATATGTCTGGTTTTACTATTAAGCCTTCCACATGGTGAAGCACACAATGTCTTAGTCTTATGATTCCTCTGTGACTGAAGTAAGTTCTGAATTATGTTCTATATTGGAAATCTATAAAGGTTGGAAAGTTGGGAGTTATAAATCTAGATTTAGTACAGATTTTCTTCTACTTCTTGGATTCACTTTTGACTGTTATTTTCTTGTTACTAGATATTTCAAGGTTGAAGGTCAGTGACATAGAGTAATATTGGGGAATATTAGTAATGATAAGTAGTCTTGCTACTCAGAAACTATGGTCTTATTTAAATTATCAAGTGAAAGCTGTCATGCTATTCTTGTGGATACAGTAGAGCAATGTGTGGGTTATTTTAGAAATATTCCATTTAGCAAATGCTGCTTGTGATCAAAGAAAACACAAGTGTTTTAAACAAAGAAAGTATCTAAGCTTCAAGATACCTGAATAGCACTCCTCCCACCCCCCTCCCTCAGATTCTAGAGCTTAATATGTTTTATTGAAGAGGCTTCTAAAAAGATATACATAAAATTACAAATGAGTAATAGTAATTGACATTTACATAACTCCTTCAAATTTACAAAACACTTTGCAGGCTTAAGCTTTCAATCTTTATTGGTCTGCGCAGAAAGAAAGAACAGTCATGTTCTGTGTTTCTGTTGTGCCCATAAAACTTTGGTAGATGGGCAGACGCCCTGATTTCGTTGTCGTAGAAAACTCTCTGTACGGTTTTAGATCACAAGTTTTCTGCAATATAGAGTACTGAGAATTTAAGTAACTGCCTACAGTTACACTGGCAGTATCAGAGACAGAATTACAGCCTACTTCTATCTGGGCAAAAGTCCGGCATTCTATAATCTATATTGGGATGGCAGAAATATGACCTGAGGGCCCAATCTCACCCACTGCTCATTTTTCTACAGCTCTTGACCTAAGAATGATTTTACATTTTAAATAACATTAAAACTTTATTTAAAAAATTGCAAAAACCTAGCTTTCACCTTCTGGCCATAATTTTCCAATCCATGATCCACAGAGTTGGCCTCTGCTTCCCTAATCAAGTTTATACAAGAGATGTTCTGAAGGAAAAGTAATTATTTGCTGAAATAATCATAATATGATGATGAACATCTGATGTGTTATATCTTTAAATCTTCTTTCCTTCAGGTCAAATAAAATTTTACGTCATAGTGGTTAGTGGGCTGGTCTTAAATCCAATAAAACATAGGTTCAGATCCTGCCTCTGATATGTACTGACTGTGTCTCTAGGCAAGTCAGAAACTCTCAATGTTCTAGACAGCTCTCTAAGAATATAAATTATAGAGAAAGTGCTGACTTTAATTGGTAGAGGGAGTTTCCTTACCTGAGAGTTCTCAATATCAACAAAATCACAAGCCTAGTCCTATCTCCTCATTTCTATATCTTCAAAATTTAGCAAAGGAGAAAAATTCTTAGGCTTTCATTTCCCATAATGCCTGGGACCCAGAGATTATTGTTTGTAAGGAGTAAATCCTCGGAGTTCATTTATCAAGAGGCTATTTGTCTGGGTACATATTGGTGAAATCACTAGGAAAAGACTCTGTCTGATTTGTGGGAAGTCTTCTGGAATCATGCAGAATGTTTAAAAGTAGAGACGCTATAAAACAGGATTCAGTGGAGGTACAGAGAACCTAGTTAGGCTATGTCAATAGAGAAAAAAGAGATAGGGACCATGTAGGTATTTCTTAAGCATGGGATGATGACCAGTGATCCTGAGAAATAAATGTTTCCAGTTCTGGTGGTAACTCTGAGTTTGAGATGTCGAGGGTCTCTGAGTCAAGTACTGGTCACTTACCGTGTGGTGATTTCTGTTCATTTTTTGGAGGAGAAAAAGTATCACTGCCTAAATAAGGGCCTATTACCTCTCTAGATATAGCAACCACTACCACCCCATTTTTGATATTATGGGAAACTGCAGCATTCAACACATTTGCAGTGCATTAGCATTTCTCTCTCTGGGGAAATCACCTTTGTGATTGCCAAATCACCACTGCTAGGTAAGTTTAGAAGCAATTGGAATGAGGGTTCTTTGGGTTGGAGGGGCTTAAAAATGATGAAGAAACTTGAATAGTTTCTCCCATCTATTTCATTTCATTCATTTGGTAGCAAATACCTCTTTATATGGTGATAGTGTATTTCACTTGGAAGAGGAAAATAAAACCTATGCATCAAACTTATGTGTTCAAGAGAGATTCCTTAAAGGATTATTTTTACAGCTCACTTGAAGAGTGGGAGGGAGTGGGATATTATGGTCTTACAAATCTGTATCTGGATTGGGGCAATGGGGCAGTTCCAAAGATGGCTCTCCAACTTTCCCTTTCTGTATAGGAAATATTAAATTTTTGATGTAATAATAACAGCTAGCATTTATAGGGCACTGAAAGGTTTGCAAAGCATTTTACATATGTTATCTTATGTAATTCTTAAAGCAGCGCTCTGAGGTAGGTGCTATTATAATTTTCATTTTACAGATGAAAAAATCTGAGGTTGAATGACTTGCCCAGGGTCATACCAGGCAGGAAATATCTTAGGCAGGATTTGAACTCAGGTTTTCCTGCCTCCAAGTCCAACACTCTATCCACTGGGTTGATGTGGTTTAGGGGTGCTGGGAACACCCAAAATGTCAGGGTACAGGCCACTATCACCTAGACTGAATTCATACACTCAAACGTCTTCTAGTGAAGTGGCAAAGTTTATTGTGATGCTTATAGAAGAGGTCAAATTTCTTAGGGAACCTGCAAACTGAAGATGATGCTGAAGTTTATATGGAAAAGGGACAGTGAAAGGAATGTGAAGTATGATCTGGGGTAGATTTAAGGAGTGATCAGTAGTCCAGGTACCTTGGGGGCAGGTGCTTTGATCTTTTGGAATGAATGGGAAAATTCAGGGAGCCAGCAGAGATAGTTCTGATATTAGACATTGTGGAGAAAGGACAAGATAGTTCTATTTTGCACAAAATCTTGCTGGAACATGGTCCAGGTTTCAGAGACAAAGTCCTTGGGTCAGCACCTTACACTGATAGCCTTTATCAGAGGAATTACAGTGTCAGGTCTATATGTGATTAGGTTGTTTCCAGAGACATGGTCTTTTCCTTTAGGGGTCCAGGTCCCATCACCTCATCAGGGACACTTAGGTGCTTTCGGTGTGTTAATAGAGTTAGGGATACCTCTTTTTTTTGGAGTAGGGGAGTTGAGGGGAGTAGAGATGGTGTTCCAGTAGGATGATTGTTGCAGCAAGATGTTAGATATATTACAATATGTCCACTTCTAGATCTATGCTTTGGTATCTTTGAGCGCAGTAATTGATCGAGGGGCAAGAAAGTGTGAAAATAAATTATTCCTGATTTCCTCAAAAGTAGGTAAGGAGAGATTTGGAGGATTGTACCTATGATGCTACGTGGTGTATGGGCCCATTTTGTTCAGATGGACATCTTATTTATGAAATTACTTTTTGGCAAGAGGGAGAGACCTTCTTGGCTGATTTTATGGGTGAAAGTAAAAAGTAAAAGGATAATTGACACTTATGGGATTCACACCAGTTATCTGGCAAGTGCCAGGAGTATGGTCTCAGCTTATTGTCTGAAGTGAGGATTCAAAGTCCTCATCAAGGTACCTGTGTTTTTATTTTCCACAGGAATACCTGTAAAAAGCTAACTTAGATCCCATAGGAAAATAGGAATAATTTTCCAATGAGTAAAGATACTAAAAAGGCCTTACTTATTCATCTATAACTATGCATAAATGTGTATGTGTATGTATAAATTTCATAGTAAGCCATATTACTTCATTTACATTCCTTGAAGGAGGAGGGAGACTAGTACTTGAAGTTACAAAATTCCGGAAAGAAAACCCATGGCTTTTTACATGTAAGGAGAACTGGGTGTCAAACTGGGGTGATGGGACTGGGGCCCCTAAAAAGAAAAGACTATGTCTTTGAAAGCAATCCAGTCCTTGAATTTTCCTATACATTTTAGTAACCCAGATCACTGGCACCTCTGCCAAAGGCATCTGGCCCAAGCCAGCCCACCTAGATGGCTTAATAGTCCTTTCACTGTGGCTCCTACCCACCTCAGACCACTTAACCCCTTTCACTGGCACACTTGGGTCACCTTAGGCTATTTACCACTTTTTAATCCCTTCTCACTATCTTTTTTTATATACAAATATCAATCTCACAGCCATCCAGGCCCAGATTCCCTAAGAATCTTGCCAGCTTCTATTGGCATTACAATAAACCTTGTCATTTGACTGAAAGAAAACTTGAATACTTGAATTCTTTCCAGGCATACTCACCCTGCACCCTGATATTTCAGGTTTCCAGCAACCCCCAACCACATCAAAACTACAGAGACAAGACATTATGGAAAGTAGTGCTAGGAAAATTCTCAGGGGAAAGACCATAAAGAAAACCTAAGAGATGGCGGAGTAGAAGCAGCTCATCCAAGCCACTCTGCCCCCAGATTCCCTCCAAACTATGTAAAAGGGAACTCTGAACAACTTCTGGAGCCCCAGCACCCACAGAATGACACAGAGAAGCTAACCTCTCGCTGAGGACAGCCCAGCAGCCCTGCAGGAAGGACCAGCTCAGTGGTTTGGGAGCCAGCAGCGCACAGTGCAAAGTGCTGAGCCGACTGAGCCCAGGTCCTCTTGAGCTGAGGGTTTAGCCCCAGGACAGCAGGGCCAGCAGCTGGCTGGAGAGACCCCAGAACACCAGCAGCTGTGACGACCCCAGAATTATCAACATAGACATGCCTAGGTCAAAGTGAGAGGTTAGTGCCCTATGGACTTTGGGACCAGCATTTGGGGAATGCGTTGGCTTCCTCCCCTGGGGGCTAGAGGCCACTGAGGAGACACGCCTTTTGTAGTTTTCAGAGGCAACTCCAGCTCCTGGCCTGTGAACTGTAGGGAGATCCATCGATCAGTCTTGGGGGTAATCGCTCTTGCTATAACCTCCCTGGATCTGGATTGTGATCTGGGGTGGAAGTCGTGGGTGGGTTTACAGCTTGCCAGAAATGGAAGTTGCCCTCCCACACATTCGGGTCGAAAATTCCCCTAGCTGGTGGCAAAAGCCATAGTGTGGCAATAAGCCCAAAAGTCAAGTAATTAAGTGGCAACATGCCAAGGCAAAGGAAACAGAAAAATGCAACCCTAGACTCCTATTTTGGGGGCATAGAGTGGGAAAAGGACTGTGAGGTCAGAAGTCCGGCTCCAAAAGCCCCAGGGGAAAACATGAGTGGGTTGCAGGCCATAGAGGACCTTAAGAAGGACTTTAAAAATCAAACAAGAGAAGTGGAGGAAAAATTAGAAAGAGAAATGAGAAGGATGCAGGAAAAGTATGAAATGAGGGTCAACAGCCTGACTGAGGAAAACAACACCTTAAAAAATAGACTGACTCAAATGTCAAAGGAGGCCCAAAAGGGCAATGAGGAGAAGAATGCCTTAAAAAGTCGAATTTGCCAGATGGAAAAGAATCTCAAAAGTTCACTGAGGAGATTCATTCCTTCAGAGTTAGACTGGAGCAAATGGAAGCTAATGACTTTATGAGAAATCAAGATGCTGTTAAGCAGATCCAAACAATGAAAGATTAGAAGGCAATGTGAAATATCTCATGGGAAAAACCACTGACCTGGAAAATAGATCCAGGAGAGACAATTTAAAAATTATTGGACTACCTGAAAGCCATGATCAAAGAAAGAACCTAGAAATCACCTTCAAGAAATTCTCAAGGAAAATTGCCCTGATGTTTTAGATCCAGAGGGCAAAATAGAGGTTGAAAGAATCCACCAATCACCTCCTGAAAAAGATCCCAAAAAGAAAACTCCCAGGAATATTATAGCCAGTTCCAGAATCCCCAGATCAAGGAGAAAATACTACAAGCAGCCAGGAAGAAACAATTTCAATATTGTGGAAACACAATCAGAATAGCCCAGGACCTGGCAGCTTCTACACTGAGGGATTGAAGGGCATGGAATATGATATTCCAGAGGGCAAAAGATCTGGGAATGAACCCAAGGGTCACCTACCCAGCAAAACTGAGTATTTTGTTTCATGGGAAAATATGGTCATTCAGTGGAATAGAGGACTTTCAAGCATTCTTGAGGAAAAAACCAGAATTGAATAGAAAATTTGACATCCAGACACAAGAAGCAAGAGATGCCTGAGAAGGTAATCAGGAAAAAGAAATCAAAAGGAACTTATCAAAGTTGAACTATTTACATTCCTATATGGAAAAGCAATAACTGTGACTGATGATATCTTTCTCACTATGAAAATAATGGAAGAAGGGTGTGTGGTCATATGAATACATATGTGAATGTGTGTTAGATGGTTACAGTTATATATGGATAGAGGGCATAGGTTGAATTTGTTGGGAAGGGAGAATACTCAAGGAATGAAATTATGAGGTGAGAGAGGAAAGTGGCAAGAGGAGATGGGGAGAGACAGGGTAGGGTAAACTATCTCATGTAGAAGAAGCAAGGGGAAGTGGTTGCAAGGGAGGGGGAGAATAGGAAGGCAAAAAGGCAAAACCACATTCTCATTGAATTTGGTTCAGTGAGAGAATGACATACATACTAAATGGGATATCTCAACCTGCAGCAGAATAGGGGGTAGGGGGATGAGAGGAGGGATGATGGATGGGAGCGCATCCTTGGGGGTGGGGAGGTTGGAAGTACCCACTATAGAAGAGGGACAGGATCAAGTAGGGAATGGACCAGGTTGGGGGTGGGATGAGTGGGAGGGAATTATAAGCAGCCTTGTACAATATATCTACTATGATAATGTTTTGCATAGCTAGACATGTAAAACATATACTGAATTACTTATCTCCCCAGAGGGAATGGGTGACAAGGGAGGAAGGAAATGGATCTGAAATTCGAGGTCTTAAGATTAAATGTTTCAAATATAAAAAAAAGAACAATACTGACAAAAAATAAACTAAGAATATTATTAAGGGACATTAAAAAAAAGAAAAAAAAGAAAACCTAAGCTATTTCCTGGCTGGCTAGGAGATGCAGACCTTGTGAGTTGCTAAGACAGTGTAGAACTGAGGTGAATATGAAATCTCTCAAGCATCTGTTCAGTGGTCCCACAAAATTGTCTCTCTCTTGATATCTCTTCCTCTCCTCCCAATAATGAATGTGATTTTTTTTAATATTTCTGTATCTGTTATTGAACTCAACAAATTGGGTCAACAAACTTTTATTAAGCCCTCACCAAGTGTCAGGCACAGTGACTGACTGTGAATAGGAATACAAGCAGAAAGACACTCCCTGCCCCCAAGAAACTTGCATTTTAATTGGGGAAGATAGCATATAAACAGAGCTGAACAACTTGGGGGAATAGGAGTTAGTAGAAGGAAGTACCCATCTGGGGGCTTGGTGATAAGAATCCCAAGAGTCAGAAGCAGAGTTGGAAGACAAATTAAGGGTGTCTGGTATGAGCCTTCCTTAAAATAGAGGTTCTTGGAGGAACTCACTTAAGGAGAAGGGGGCCACAAGGATGTTTAGTGCATGCTTATTTTATATTTTAAACATTTTCTTTGGTTGAGAAAATAAGGTCAACCTATAGCTATATTGTACACCCAGTAGTTTTTTGAGAAGGAAACCTGTCTCTCATTTTTTAGAGATACATGAATTATTCCCAAACTTTGTTTTTAGAGCTATCTCTGGAGTTAATGAAAAAGAGATTGAGAAAAGCATGGGCTTTTTCTTTGGGATCAGGGCTCCACAGGATGATTCCAGATCTGGGACAAAGCCCCCTCCTAATTGAAGTCAGAAAGAGCTGTGTTAGTCAATTCATTCTGGCTCTCTATGATTGGCCAACAATAGGTCCCAGGCCAAGCCCCGCTTGGTCACTGTTTGAGCCCAGATAGCTCAGAGTGAATATAAATAGCAATTGTTTCTGTTTTGGCCAGGAAACTCTAAGGGTTTTACCCTGTTGGATTAATTTTTTTTTTGTCTAAGTAAAAGAGGCCATTCTAATTACTGAATGGGTGTTGCCTCAAGTCAAACTGAGACCTGGGAAACACTTAAGTTAAAAAGGCCAAGGTCTCCCACTACATGCAGGACCATCTCCAGTCATCCTGATCTATATGTCACTACTGGACCCATATGGCTCTGGAGGAGAAAGTGAGGCTGGTGGCTTCCATAGCCCTCCCTCACTTAAATCCAATTGACTTGTACATCATGTCATCACCTCCCTGATGTCAGGGCCCTCTTCAAGACTGAAGGACAAACAACAGCTTAAGGTTAGCTTTATGGCTAACCTTATTTTATTTTATGTATTTATTTTTATTTTATTATTTTATTTTATTTATATTTATTTTATTGGCTTCCAAGAAGTAAAGTGACTTGCCTGAGATCATGCATCAGAGTTGGGATTAGATTCCAGGTTTGGGAATAAGATTTCTAGGCTCCTTTGAAGATTCCTTCCAGGAAAGCTAGTGTAATCACTTTATCAGGAACAAAAAGGAAAATGTTTCCTCTCTAAGTAACGTGGAATTTTTTAGTTGTAGCCTGGATGTATTCTGCCATTCTCATAAGCACCCTACATTCCTATGAGGGGATTCTTCTTTTGGAAATATTTACTTATACTACAAAACAAACCATGCAGACCTGTTCTTAAGCAAACAGTGCTCTCTCAGGGATTTGCTGTGGTCTGTGTACTGCAAACGGTATGTTCAGAGTAACACTAACCAGGATCAAATGACGCCATCATTTCAATTAAAAAAATCCTGGAAATGACAAACCATTTGTTTGTGGTTTAAGTCCTTAAATCTATCCATCTGCAACAGGGCCTGGAAGGGCACTGAGACACTGCTGGAGTTAGTGGAATAGGTTTGGTGCAAATTAAGAAATGGGCAGCAGAGGGTGTTATTGCAATGCATTTGATTCTTTCAAGGAGCAAGCTGGAAATTGTTTTCATCGCTCTTTATATGCAATCATTCAGTAGTTCCCTGGTTGACTATTTGAAAGAAAAATTTTAAACAGGTCAGTTTTCTTAATCTCCACTAGAATCTTATTAAAATCTTATATAAGATATTATACGTAATGCATATTTGCAAACATTAAAAAGTGTTAGTGATGATAATGATTCTAGAGTAGGGGTTTTTAATCTTTTTAATGCTGTGGACCCCTTTGGCAGTCTTGTGACAGAATAATGTTTTTTTATTCCATCAACACACAAAATAAAATACATAGAATTACAAAGGAAATAAATTATATTAAAACACAATCAGCAAAAATGTTTATCGACTCCTTGCTATAGTGGCATGACAAAGGTGACCCTGGGTCATTAAGGATTATACTTATTTATGATCAAATGAGATAATATTTGTAAATATGCTTAGCACAGTGCCTAACACTTAGTAGGTAGGCACTATGTAAATGCTTATTTCCTTCCCCTTCCCAATTGAGTTTTAGTTTTTTCAGATCCTATCAAGCTAGAAAATATTAGAATGTAGACCGGGTGATAGACTGTATAATTGTCTTAGAACCAACCTTCTTAAATTTGTCGAGGCCATTTGGTGTAGTGAAAAGAGAAATGTATTTGGAATCACATCACTGATAACTGTGATAGTATGGTTACTGATCTGCAGCCAGACATGCTGGAGAATGAAGTCAAGTGGACCTTAGGAAGCATTGCTCACAATAAGACTGGTGAAGGTAAAGGAATTCCAACTGAGCTATCTGAAACCCTATAAGATGATGCTATTAAAGTGTTGTCATCAATATGCCGGCAAGTTTGGAAAACACAATAGTGGCTGCTGGATTGGAAAAGATTAGTTTATATCCCAATCCTAAAGAAGGGCAATACCAAAGAATGTTCAAATTACTGAACAATTGCAGTCATTTCACATGCCAGCAAGATTACCATTAATATTCTGCAGACTAAGCTATACTGTTGTGTGAACTGAGAATTACCAGAAGAGCAGGTTAGTTTTTGAAGAGGCAGAAGAACTATAGACCAAATTGCCAACATTTGTTGGATTGCAGAGAAAGTAAGGGAGTTCCAGAAAAAACATCTACTTCTGCTTCATTGGCTACACTAAGGCCTTTTAACTGCGTGCATCACATTAAAATATGGCAAGCCCTCAAAGAGGTAGGAGTAGCAGATCATCTTACTTTTCTCCTGAGGAACTTGTATGTGGGCCAAGAAGCAACACTTAGAACTGAACATGGAACAACTGATTGGTTTAAGATTGGGGAAGGAGTACAACAAGGCTATCTCTTGTCACCTTATTTATTTAACTTATATGCGGAGTATATGATGTGGAATGCCAGACTGGATGAATCAGAAGCCAGAATTAAGGTTGTTGGGAGAAATAGCAACTATCCGAGGTATGCTATTCTGATGGCAGAAAGTAAAGAGGTATTAAGGAACCTCTTGATGAGAGTGTAAAAGCTGGCTTAAAACTTAACATAAAAAAATTAACATTAACATAAAAAATTAGGATCTTTGCAACTTGTCTCATCACTTTCAAGCAAAGAGAGGAAGAAGAAATGGAAACAGTGTCAGGTTTTCTATTTTGGGGTTAAAAGATCATTGTAGATGATTACTGCAGTAATGAAATTAAAAGACACTTGCCACATAATGAGAAGGCAGAACTCATTGGAAAAGACCCTGATGTTGGTAAAAACTGAAGGCAAAAGGAATAGGGTGCAACAGAGGATGAGATAGATTGATTGCATCAAGGAAACAATCAGCATGAACCTGGATAGACTTTGAAAGATATTGGAGGATAGAAGGGCCTGGTGTGCTATGGCCTGTGGGATCATGAAGAGCTTGACATGACTGAATGAACAATAGCACAAACTTTGGAATCATATGACCTGAGCTCAAATATTATCTCTGCCAAATATACTTACATGGCTTTGGGAAAATAATTTAATCTCTCTGAGTCTCATTTTACTTACCTGTAAAATGAGTTGTTCAGTCATGTCCTACTCTCTGAGACCCTGTTTGGTGTTTTCCTGGCAAAGATACTAGAGTAGTTTGCCATTTCTTTCCTCTAGCTCCTTTTACAGATGAGGAAACTGAGGCAAATAGGATTGAGTGACTTGTCCAGAGTCATCCAGCTATTAAATGTCTGAGGTCAGACCCCAGGCCCAGCCTTCTATCCACTGCCTAGCTGCATAGGTAAAATAAGAGGCTGAATTAGATGACTCCTAATGTCTCTTCCAGCGCTCAGACTGGCCCCAAAGCTAATGAATATTTTGTACCCAGAACCTCTGGAAGAGCATATTATATTGTTCACTTTAGGGTCACCAGTGATTTCTGAATTACACAACAACAACAACAGCAAAGTTTCAATGGCCCTTTCTTGGTCCTTATTATTCCTGATCTCTGCAGTTTGACACTACTGATCACATTCCCCTCCTGTATACTCTTCTTCTTGTGTTTCCAGGATGAGGTCTTTTCCTGCTTTTCCTTCCTCCTGTTTGATTGCCCCTTCTTAGTTTCCTTTGCTGGATCTTTGTCTCTATATATTATGAATTGGTGTACCCCAGGACTCTCTTCTGGGCTGTCATCTCTTCTCTCTTGGTGAATCCATCAACTCTTCTGGCTTTGACCATCTTTTAAAGTGATTGCCAGATCTATAATAGTGGCCTTCAATTTGTAATGTAGTACTCTAGAACATGAAACTAAATGGAATTTACTAGCACCATTAGAAGATTATAGCTGTGTCTTTCCACTGCAGGTCAATTGTACTAGCACAGCCAACCAATTCTTTTTTTTTTTTTAATGTCTTTGATTGATACTATCACCATAGCCGAACTGGATTATATAGTGAGTCACAGATGTCATGAAAGTAGACAAAAGGAATGGACCAACTGGAGGAGTTCAGGCAGAGTTTATGGCTTTATTAGTGTAGCAACTGAAGACAAAAAGACTTCATTAGGGAAGAATATCATCACATTGCAAAAGCCTGCTGGTGAATCTGGCCTGCCATATGTCTCTCCTCACTCCAATACATCTTCTATTCAGCTAAAGTAATTTTCCTAAAACTCCAGTGGCTCCCTATTACCTCAAGAATAAACTACAAAGCCCTCTGTTAAGCATTAAAATCCCCTTAGGCACACCTCCCTCCCTCTAACTGGAGAGGGTTGAGAGTGGACAGTGGAGAGTTCCTTCTGGATCTTCCATTTAAGGGCTCCCAGGGTAGCTGTGGAATCATTTCTCACCCAGCTACTCTCCTGTGGACCTCATTATGCCTCATTCCTTAAGTTCTCCTCCTCCCCTTTTCAGCTTCTTTTTATATATTGTTTTCACTCAATCAATTGTGAGCTTCTTGTGAACAAGGAAGGACTGTCTTTGCCTTCCTTGTATCGGTAGCGTTTAGCGTGGTCTCTGGCACTTAGTAGGCAATTAATACATGTTTACTGACTGACTGACAATTTTATAGCCTAACTTCTTAGTTTGTAGCCTTTTAAAAACTTTACTTCCCTATAGGCATGCTTATAAACCAGCTATTCCTCACATATGATATTTCATCTCCTAACTCTGTGTTTTTTCTCTGGCTGACCTCTATGACTTAAATATTCTCCCTCTTCACCCCTGCCTCCCAGCTTCTAGACTCCAAATCCATCTTCCAGCCCCCTTTCTCCTCACCTCATGTCTTTCCTCTGAGATTCCTTCCATTTACTCTGTATTTATTTCTATGTACACAGTAATTAAAATGTCTTCTCCAGTGTAATGTAAACTCTTTGAGGGTAGACTGTTTATGTTTTTGTATCTTTAAGGCTTAGCACAGTGTCCAGAGCATAGTAAGTATTTCATAAATGCATGTTGACTGACTGAATTTCCTTTGGGAATTAGGGTGGTATAGACCTTAATTTTACTGGCATGGAAACTATATCTACTGATTAAAATTGCAACTGATTGTAATTTATAGCTTTAAAGAGTTGCCTGGAAACCTGCCAAAGATAAGGCAGGTCTTGAAGCTAGGTTTTCCTTATTCTGAAGCTAGTCCTCTACCCACTAGATCATACTGCCTTTCTCGTAGCTTTCATTTATTAAAAGGAAGCTACTAGATGAATTTTTTTGTTAACTAAATTGGAATTCTCAGATGATTGGTGTTGCATAAGTAGAAGATGCTTTTTCTTTAGTTATAACATCTAAACCATGGAGAAAACCAAACTAGAACAAACCCCCAAACTCATTCTGTTTAAAGTGTTTGTACATTAAGTAGGAAGGTTTTTTATTTCCCCTTCCATTGGACCATTCTTAAGAAGTGTTTAAAGTACTACTTGGTAAATGAAGATTTATTAATTCCTTCAGGCTACTAGGATACTTATCATCTTTAGGAGGATAAACATTAATCTGCCTCAGTGTTTTGTATGCCAGGTATTTGTAATATGAATGTTTTGCTTCTTTATGAGTTACGTAAGTTAATATTTTATTCCATTTAAATTCTAATGGTTGTATGATAAAAGGATTTCTAGGATAAAGTGTTGCAGTATTGTAATTGTATTTGGAGTCTGAGGGCCTGAGTTTGAGTCCTTGACCTATCAGGGACCCCAAGGACCACATTTTGAGAACCATTGGGTTTTATTTGTAGATATGGGTTATAGTATGTAGATAGTCAGCATTTTTCCTATAAGTAGTCTTTCATAAGTGATGGGACTTTTTATAAGTCACTTTACCATTCTCAGACTCAACTCTGGGCAATGGAAAGAGTAAGAAGATAAAGTCAAGCAGAGTAGTTGGACCTCACCAAAATGCATAGAGATTAAATAGGCCCTTAAAGTGACATAATTTTATCTTATTTATTTATTTTTGATCCACATATTTTTATTTTAATAAATAAAGTATATTCATAGCTTGAGTTTTTGAATCACTGATATAACTGAGCAAAGCCTGTAAGCCCAAACAGTTAACAAGAGTAAAACTATTAATGCTAGAGTAAATGCATGCTCCTTAAGCACATTAAAGTAGCCTATAGAAGTAAAATAGAAAGAGGCTATGATATATCTCAAACAGCTCACTCTAATCTAAGACAGATCACAGAAGAAGGATTATTAGCGAAAACCATGCAACTGATATATATCTCCCTGGTCCCTAGAATGTAGAGATCAGAACTTAGTCACTTCAGGATGAACTAGGTTACTTCTTCACAGTTTAAGTCCATCAGTTCTTTCCCCAAATTAGCATTTAGGCTGATGGCATTCTACACAAAGGCCATTCCATTGAAGAACAAAGGACAGTGTCAGAGAATCAAAAAGGAAGAACATTGATAGCTGTTTTGTCTATTTTGACATTCTTATAGTTCATTAAACCAGCAGATGGATGGATCCCACCTCATCAGAGGCTTTGTCCAAAATTTTCCCGTTGGCTTTAGTACCAAACAAGGCCCCATGGACTTCTGGAATCATCTGTTGGGCTATGAGATCCAGTCTTCTTTCTTAGAAACTCTTATTTTATGATCCTCATTATATATCTCAATACCTCCAGCTATTTCATCTGCCAGGTATGCCTCCTAATCAACTTGATCACCGACATCTTTTTTGGTCACAATCTTGTACATAGGGATTGCTTTTTGTACTGCAGTCCTGACCAGAGGGAGAGTCTCTTTCTTGCAATGGACAATCATTTTTGCCTCCAGCAACTGGTATAAACCTTGAAGGACCAGACATCCAAAAGCACTTGATACCTGGTTGTATCTTTCACTACCTTGGGGGTTTTCTGTTTGGCTTCATTCAATAAATCTGAGATAAAGTTGTCCCTGGCTCTGAGGATTTTCAATCTTGCCTGATTCGTCAAGTTGGATATCTGAATTTTCTTCTGTTGCTCATTTTATTTCTCCTTCTTCTCATAATGTTCCATTATTTTCAATTTCTGTGTTTGCACAAGACAACCTTTCTCAATGTTGAACTCTTCGTCTGCCTCTGAGTCTATTTCTTTGGACTTCTCCTCTGCTTCCTGTGAAATGAAAGCCAACTTGTGTTTGATCTGCTTTTGGAAGTTGCTGTCACTAAAAGCCAGGGTGACAGCATCATCTCCTACACAGAGCTGGCAGCCTCCAAGGATAGCAAAAGATGAAGCAGCTAAGTGACATAATTTTAGAGACAATTGGGCTTCTGCCTTTGCACAGGCTGTCTGTAATATACTCTTCTTCTCACCTTAGCCTCTGGGAATTCCTAGCTCCAGTCAAAGCTCAATTCATGCACTTATTTCCATAGGAGTCTTTCTTATCTCTCTAGTTATTAGTACTTCCTCCTTTTCAGTAATTTCTATTTAGTTATATCTTTATTGGTCTGTCCCTTCCTCAGTAGACTGTAAACCTCTTGAAGACAAGGGCTGCTTTTCTCTTTGTCTTTGTATCCCCTATGGCTAGAATATTGCTGTATACATGGTAGGCCCTTTATAAATGATCTCTGACTTGAATTGAATGTTATGGAGATGAATGAAAGAGATGTCAAAAAAAAAAAAAGGAAGATAGAGCATATAGTGCTTTTTACTTAAAAAAAAAAAAGATGGGGGAAACACAAACAATTATGGACCCATATGCCTGCTTCCTCATCTCTATAAAATCTGAGTTATAATGGTCTAATTCTTTACGTGAAAGTATCCTGAATGAAGACTTGAGAAAGGAACAGGCAGACCTTTATATATAATTCGCTAATGAAAACCATATGCTTACACAGATGCTTGAGAGATATAAAGAATGTTAGTTCCTTCTGTGTTTATTGTTTGCTTATTTTGAGAAAGTATTTGACTTACTATAATTAAATGTAATCCTCTCTCCTCAGAGAAGAGTACAAGTAAGACAGAGATTAAAATGCTACCAAATACAACAAATGAGGACTTAAACATGGAGATAATAGGCACACGACCATTTTTGCCAGTGTCACAAAAGTATAATATCTTAATAAAAAAAAAAGAATTTTCTATTGAAAGTTCAATTCTCCAAGTACAGATACCATCATACTAATTGTATCAAGCTCCAAAATTCTACAAAACCTCCTCAAAGAAAATCCACAAGGATGCAAAAGAGACTCCACACTGAAAAAAACAAACAACAACAACAACAACAAAGAAGATGAAATTCACATGGTCAAAACTAGGAAATGGATATGGGCAACCAACCCATGTAATAATAATAACTGTGATTATGATGATGACTGATACTGATGCTGATGATAGCACTTAATACAATGCTTTGAGGTTTGCACAGTGCTTCACATGTTATCTCACTCAATAAGTCCATCAGTCTCTGTCTTTGTCTCTGTCTCTGCCTCTCTGTCATAAATGCTTTAGCTAGATTTAAGAAAAAAAGCAAAACAAACAAACAAAAACAATGCTTGTCATAGAATTGAGCAGTAGTGGCAGGAGATTAAATAGTCTTCAGGAAATTATATAAGGCATTCAGTGGTACCAAACTTTTTCTTCACTATAAAAATGAACCAATCTCTTTAGTATCAATATTCTCCCAGTAATGCTGTATGGCTGCAAATCATAGATTGTGATGGCGTCAGAAGAATTAAAGTTATATGCATCTCAGTGGGCAACAGAAAGATTCATAGTGGGTATAAAAGTAGGCTCTACCATATTAAAAATGATGTACCCTAATTTTCACCATCAGAGTCAGGGTTTATGGGGAAGCATAGTTCTCTGCTCTGTGTAACCATCTAAAGGCCTCTTGTCATCCAATACCCAGACTCAGTTTAAGTAGCACCTAGGGAGGATAAGAAAGTTAATTTGTAAACTGAGGTGTGGGCAGAGCTGCAGCTGCTTAATGGGAAGGGTGTGAAGAACTATTTTCCAATTGCTACTAAACTCTCTTCTCTTATTCAAATCACTGTTATTTAGTGACTAAAGCTGCTAGAAAATCCCTCTTTCCTGTGGCCCCCATCCCTTTATCCTTATCCACTTCAGTGTTATCTCTCCTAAATCCCTAATCTACTCTATCTAATCTTTCTTATTCCCTCCATCAAGCCCTCTGGAACACTGCTGTGGTTGAACTGCCCTTAGTACTTAACCTATTCCTTTCATATTCTTTTATTATCACTTGCAGAAATCTGACTTTCTCTGGAGACATAACCTCCCTAGCTACTCTCTATAGGAGGATGTACCTTCTCTAATGCCCCTCAGTAAAATGAGAGAGGAGGAAGAGTTGGCAAACTTTTGTTCTCCACTGCCACTTTCAGACTCTACCACATTTACCATACTCTGCCTTTGAGATTCACTTTGTCCATCTATATCACCCTATTCAGATCAGAGGAGTGGCTATGTATTAGATCACAGATTATTCCCTCTCCTTTTTCAATGAGTTTAGCAGTGAACTCAAGAGTATTCCTCTCTATTCCAGTTCCAACACTTGAGGACTTCAGTATACTTCAAACAATCTGCTCCCCTTATCTCCCATTATTTATATCTTCACTCACCTCAGCCATATACAGGGACAGTTATATCCTTAATCCAACTCTCACTCTTAACAGTTTCACCTCCAGAACTCTCAAATTCATTACAGACCATTACTACTAACCCTGTCATCTCTTCTACTACTTCACTCATCTCAATCTATTTTTTGTTTTTATTGTGACTTTCAGCCCATTTGTCTTTACTTTCCCAGTCTATCACCCCTGTCCCAGCCTCCCTTTCTTCCCTTCCTTATCCTGATAATCAGACAAATCCATCATATCATGTATGATGAGGGCACCTGATTACCAAGGCTCAAGTAAATGGTTGGGCCATGCCATAGTTGGCTTTAATGAGGGCACCTGATTACCAAGGCTCAAGTAAATGGTTGGGCCATGCCATAGTTGGCTTTAATACACACAGTCAAAGCCTGCATCTCTTATGAAACGAGCCGCTTTATATGAAACCAGATCCCTAGGACGTGACATTGTGGCCATGTGTTTCTGTCCTAGGCCTTTAATTTTCAGCTGTTCCATCTGTTTATAATATGACTGCTCTTGCTGAAACCACTCTATTGCACTTTTTCTTTGGCTTGGTGACTCTATCCTTACTTTCAGCATTGAATGTTATTGGTAAGAACTTGTTTCTGGAAAAGTCTTCCTGGCCTTCCCCACTTGGTTTACTCTTGAGGATATGAGTTATGCATATCACATTCATTTTCACTTTTTTTTGGACAAATTGTTTATATTAGTTACAGTTAGAATAATTTAGATTGTTGAATCTCTCTTCTTCTAGGTACACAATCTCCTTGGGGCCCCAGAAACTTGGTATTTTGATTATTCCCATTAGAAAAAAAAGTACTCATTCACTTATTATTAGGCCATGAAGAATTTGAGCTTTTTAACTCAAATATGCCAACAGAATCTGTGAACTCATTGATGTGTGTATTGTCTTCGGTGATACAGGTCGTAACACAGCCATTCAGGGCAGTGCTGGTATCTTTTAACAATTGACTCTACTTCCCCCCCCCCCCCATAAAAAAAGTATTTGTGACATACTTTTAAGTTTAATTTGCATGATTAACATTTTCCCGATAGCCCTTTAAAGCCTAAAAATCAACAGAACACTAAATCAAGCCTTAATTTATAGAATTTGCTGATTTGTGAAGTATAGAGGTTCACACTGAAAATTTAACAATTGGGCTCTTGAGAGCCAGTTTCAGCTGGCTTCAGCACACTCCTGAATCTCACCACAGGGAACTCAGGGTCCTGGAAGCCTTTCTTGAATTCTTCTGATCTCAGGAGCATGCCAGTAGAGCCTGAATGTTATATCTGAGTTTCCCTTGTTCTTTTTGAGACATCCTTTACACAACTTCATAATTATTTGTTGATATATAACAGCCTCTTCATATTCACTAATTAGTATAACTCATTAATTAATATAAATTCTAGGACATAAATTTACATCTAAGTACCTCTTAGACCATATTCTATATGTTTTGATATGTGGTATTATTTTAAATTTCCTGATTTCATCTCTAAATTAATTGTTATTTAAAAGTTAGATTCTGGGTCAGCTAGGTGGTACAGTAGATAAAGTACCAGCCCTGGAATCAGGAGGACCTGAGTTCAAATTTGACCTCAGACAGTTAATACTTACTAGCTGTGTGACTCTGGGTAAGTCACTTGACCCCAATTACCTAAAAAAAAAAAGAAGTTAGTTTCCAAGGTTCCATGTAGTTTATAATTTCTGCTAGTATTACTGTTATTTGATTTGAATTTTATTACATTTTGGCCTGAAAATACAACATAGTTTCTACTTTTTTGAATTTTTTTTTCAGAGAGTTGTATGGCATAGTGAATAGGTAACTGACCACAGAGCCAAGATGTGGTTTCAAATCCAGCCTCTAATATACACTGGCTATGTGACCTTGGACAAGTAATTTTACTTGCCAGTGCTCATCTGGGACTTTTCTAACCCAATGAAATCACAAATCCAATCCTTACCCCTATACTCTGTGACCTAGCATGTGATCAATTCTTCTGGGCATTCTATCCATATTTGAAATGGATATATATTTCCTGCTTTTAATTAGTTCTTTTCTTATTAATTCTGACTTATTCCAACTTAGTTAAGATATATGATTTCTGTATTAAATTCATATTTTTATTAAATAAAGGCCTTAAAATGAATTAATATGACATTTTTTTTCCTCAGGGGATAAAATATTTGCCAATGAAATTGCTGGTGGAATGCATCTCTTTTATAAATCAAGATATGTCCTGATTTATCGAACAAGTATTCATTATACTTTTACTAAATAGCAAGCCTTAAAATACAATAAAAATACCACTACTGTAACTATGAGACACTGTACTGGAAGTCCATTGTAATCTGGACCAACGTCATAAAATTTCCATTTTGGTTTTGTAGAATAGTTTTAAGGTTATCTATATTGTTTTAAAAGGCAGGATGTGGAGCAAAGAACTATACTGTTCTGCTATTTTCTAGTATAATGGAGTGCTGTGAAACTTGCCAATCAAGGGGAGACTATTTGTAATTTTTAAGATAATAATAAATAAATTGATTGATTTGATCAGCCTGTTTTGTTAAGATATATCTTTTTTTGAAAAAAGTATATGGGTTCCATATAAAAATAAAGATAAAATATTGTAATGATATTCATTATACTGCCACACCTAAGAATGGTATTTCTCTGGCTTTTCTGTTGCTAGACTAGGGTCTGCCTTTTTTATTCCCACAACTTATTTCTGTTTCAGAACCTCCTTAACCATAATCTTTCCTCCCGTGCAATTTTAAACCTCTCACCAACACTGTTTAAAAGGCAAGGCCCTTTTCAGAGCCCTATGTGTTTAGTCTTGGCAGATTGAAAGCCATGAAACGTGTACTGCCAGGTAGGTACATATAGTAATAGTCACATATGCATCTGAGAATGAAGGCAGACCTATACAGGGACCAAAAGAAATCATAAAGGCCTCCATCTGAGCAGCGCTCTCAAATATCCCATCAGTTTTCTTGGCTGGAACTGTTTCTCCCTAGCAAATGGAAACACAGCTGCACTTTCCACTTAAGATGATGTTTTAATAGTCATTCAAAGGACTGGAAATGGTTCAGCAAAGTCAAAACATTAATATTGTTTTTTGGGGGAGGTTCTACTATATTTCCAAGAAAGCCAATGGCCCTTATATACTGAATCGTAGAATCTGAATATTGTTTGGTAAGCTACAGTCTGTACTTCCCTCTTTTCTCAGTGATTTAGACTCTTGTCTTTTAATAATGATAACAGCCAGAATTAATATAGTGTATCCAATGTGCTAGGTATTGGACTAAGTGCTTTATAAATATTGTCTCATTTTTATTCTCACAACAGCCTGGAGAGGATGCTATTATTGTCCTCTCTTTTACACTTGGGAAACTGAGGCAGAAGAAGGTTAAATGATTTGCCCAGACTCCCAGTAAGAATCTAAGGTGAGATTTGAACTCAAGACTTCCTAACTCCAGGCCCTATCCTCTATGCCACTTAGCTGCCTTTTGCCATGAGGTTGATGATATAAGCTTTCTGAATGTGGATGCTCTGAGGTTAAGGTCCCCTTAGAATACAGGACTAACATTTAAGCCTGTGTTGGCAAGACCATGCTAGAATTAGTTTATTCCAAATAGGGAAATGGCATTATTCTTAGACTGGATGGAAGATTCTAGTTTTTGTTTTTGTTATATGTATTCTCCCTCTTTGGAACAAAAGGTCTGGGTTTGGACAGGTTTAATTCATTTAGGACTCTATAGGATTCAGCCACTTGGCCTGTTCTATTACCTAGAGAATTCTTGCCTTGGAGCTGTATATCATTATTTTAGGTGATGTAATAGAAGTTAACGGAATCTTAATCTGGTTCTACTACTTAATTTTCCCATTTAACTTTTTTCCCTTCTTTGAAGGTTTGGATTTTATTTGTTGGGGGAGAGAAATGGGAAATATCCAAAACAGCTGTTTCAAATGTTTGTTCTTACAAGCAAGAGATTTAATCTAAAACAATAGGGAAATAAAAGAAAAAAGGTAGCAAAGGTTTTATTACCTTAAAAAAATGACCAGAATTACTTGGACTGTGGAAGACTTAGACTGTATTTCCACAGTTCAAATGGAAGCAGAGAATGAAATACAAGAGCAAGACTTTTAAATTGTCTTGTGATTTGTTTCAATTCCTCATTTTATTTAAGTTGTGAAAACCTTTCTTGAGTTCTTTTGGTTACATAGATTAGTTTTTGCTTGGAAAGGAAAGAAAATTTCTTTAAATGTCCCAGTCATTCTATTTAGTGATTCTAATAATAGGGAAAGGAGACATTTTTGAATTTCTAGCTTGGGCCCTGTAATAGGAATGGGAATTTGAATATCTTCCCTGCCCCTTAGTAGACCTAGGGGGGAATTTGAAGACCTTTCCTGCTTTGAAAGTAAACTCTGCCCCCTAATAGGCTGAGTGTAATCACATCGAACCTGTGATGGAGGGAATTTGCTGAAGGGTGCAGCAGAGCCCACAGAAAGTTTCCTTGCTGTGAAGATAAACTCTGCCCCCAATAGGCTAAATATAACCACATTGAATCTGTGGTGGGAGGAGTTTGCTGAAGGGAAGCAGAGCCCACAGGAAGTGGGGAGTCAAAACCAGGGAGATGGTGGGAGAGAGGGGTGCTCAGGCAAGGAGAGAGAGAGGTTTGTGAGTAAATATTGATCTTGTATTGGTTTGTGGGAAGGCTGAAGGATGCTATGGCTCTCAGTGTTATTATGGCTTCTGAATATCTTTGGTACTATGATAGAATTGGCTTACTGGTTTTGGGATTCAATTTTCTGGTGTCTGAATAAATGCTTCAGTTCTGTCCTGTAAATGGAGAATTTGGTATATTTTGCAATTGAGCATCATGGGATATTTATAATCACGGTCTTTATCGTGATTGTGAGCACTGTAAATATTGCATTGGTGCTACAGGTCCAGATATAATTATCATGATCACCTTTATTTTTCTGTTTTTTTAGGACTATAAGAAAGTCATGTTTAGGGATATTCTTTCTGATACCTGATGATCACATGTGTAATTTAGAGTTTGGACATATCAAAGATGACAAGCTCCTTGGCCATGTGGGTTACTCATTACTGAAGAGATGTTGCATTTTGATGAGATGTGGTAGGTCCTGAATGTCTCTTGATCATCCTTTTGCCACTCTACCACCTGTGACAGAGGCAGGGGTGCAGAGTGCTGCCGTTCCATTTAAAAGAGACAGTTTCTGACTGGTGTTGCCCTCACTTTGAGTCTCTGGGTGGCATCATGTAACTCCAGTTAAATGAGGGGTGGGAAGGACAAGTCTTTCTCTAGCCTGATTGGTGACCTTATTCATGTGATAGTACTGGGGGCCTCTATTGTACAAGGTTGCTTCTGGGTCTTTTGTACTTTACCAATCTTAGGTGAATGAATATTCTCAGGTGGATATATTTAGGATTGGAGGAGACTTTGTGAATTTGAGAGGTTGTAATGTTAATGAGATCTAAGATCTTCCTTGCCCATTAATAGGCCTCATGGGGAACCAATTAATAGGTCTCACATGGAGCCCATTAAAGGAAATTTGCTTAGGGGATGTTTGCTTGAAGGAAGGCTTTCACACCTTTTGTTAATTTCTAATTAGGCAAAGAATCACAGGGTGGTGATGCTTTCTGACTCTGAGAAGTATATATGTACTCTGAATTGGTGTCTTGCTTTGGGAGCTCACTTATGAGAAGGATCTTGTGATATGAGAAGGAGCTTGTGATTCCTTGGTCAAGATTCTGAGTGGCTGTATGTTCAGAGCTCCCCAACTGCTCAGATGAAAAGATTTCTCAATCTAGAGATGTATATAAAGTGTTTAGTTGATTCAGGCAGCCAGAGCCCTGTCTGTTGGTCTTTATTTCTCTGCTTGCATTTTCTCTGAAGTTCAGAGTATTGACTTTTCCCCTGAACTAGTGAATATAATTAAAAAAAAAAAAAGATCGTTGACCTCTTAGACAGCTATCTTTCCTAGTAAAGCAGATTTAAGAACCTATGCTAGTAGCCATTCCTGGGTATGTCCTTATCCTTGCTGCTACAGAGGTTCACAGGTTCTGTTGGAGGTTAGAGTAGAATGTAGGTGTGGAGGGGACAGAGAGGTGCCTGGTAACTTCTCCAAATCTTGTAGACAACCATCAGAAGATGACTATTTCAAACTTGGATATCTTACTAGCTAGACCTGTAAGGCTAGTGCTAAGTCAGGTGAAATGTTAACTGCTTAATTAGTAGTATTGCAAATTGCTTTATGTTCTGATAATGTTTATTTTTTTTAAAGTTTATTTTTTAGCATTCTTTTAGAAAAATTCCAATTCCAAATTTTTTCCCTTCCTCTAGCCCCTCTCCCACAAATTGAGAAGGTAAGCAATATGATATTCATTATACATGTGATATCATATAGAACATATTTCTATATTAACCATGTTGCAAAAAAAAAAGCAAGAAAAATAAAGTGGAAAAATGCTTCAATTTATACTTGGGGTTGTTTGTTTCTCTACCAGCTCATTGCAGGCATAGTGCTAAATTAAGTTACTGAATCCTATTTAGGTCATTGGAGTTAGTGTATACGTATGAGTATCCTGGTGTTTACTGTTCCTTTTGTGTGTAAGAATCAATTACTTGTTCTATATTTGGTTCATGTTGTACACTAAGTGCCTCTTTTTATTTTTCACTTTAGAAAGACCTAGACATGGATCATAACTTAAATTTTAAATCATTTCCCCTGTCCCTTCCCAAGGCTTTGGGTAAGAGAACTTAATGAGTTGAATAGTGTGAAAAATGGGAGCCCAGTTCTCCTAATTAGAGACAGGCTCTCCCAGGATTAAACCTAATCCAAACCACAGGCTTCTGTAAAGAACAGGGAGTGGTCCAGTACCCCAGCCCTTGTGGGCTCAACAGTGGCTTCTCATTGTAGACTTCTCTATTGGAAATGAGTGGCAAGTAGAAATGAGGAAAACTTTTTTATATATGAAGGTCAACAATTTAAAAAATTATTTTATTTTTGTTGATATTCTTTGTTTTTATATCACATTTTGTTTCTGACTATGCCTCCTTTCCTACTTCCACCTAGAGAGAAATCCCTTGTAGTAAAGATAAAAAAAGAGTAAAAAATGCAGCTTGCAGAACTCCCCAAACATGCCAAATGTGCCTGATAATGTGTGAAATAGCCCTTCTTTTTACTTCTCTGCCTCTGCCATGATGGGAAGGAGGAACATTTTCTTAACTCTCTCCCTGGGCCATGCTCAGGTATTATAATGATGAATTATAGTTTCTTTTTTGTTGTTCTTTCCATCCAGTTCTTGTAGTCACCGTGTATATGGTTTTCATGTTTCTATTTACTTCACTCTTCACCTCTTGCTGAGATCCTGAATTCTTGGTATTTAGCTGAAAACCTGATTTCAAAAGCAACCTCACATTCTTACTAGGTATATGATCCTGGGCAGGTCATTTTGCTTCAGTTTCCTCAACTATAAAGTGGGAAAAATAATAGCAGTACATCAAAGGGTTGTTGTGAGGATCAAATGAGATAATATTTGTAAAATGCTTAGCCCAGTATCTGGCACATAGTGGGGACTATATAATTGCTATAATTGATTATTATCTTATGCTTTGTATTTCTTGTTTCTCACAGTGTAGAAATTTCCTATCATTTTTGTGTCACAATTTGCTTAGTCTCTCCCCAGTTCATAAGCATTAGGTTGATAATTGAAACCAAGTGAAAATGTTAAGTATTGTCAGTAAGGTGTAACTTGCATTACAATTGAAATTAAGGTAAACTGAGGTACAAAGTTCTGAGCATGTTCAATTTTGTTGGTAAGGATAGCAATTACCAACAGAAAGGGGTTTTTAGTTCCTCAGCAAACAAAAAGCCTCAAATGAGGACTGGCAGATCATTTTTCCAGACAAAAGCTCGAGGAGCTTCCCAGAGCTAGAAGACAGCATAACCTGATAGATGGGGAAAACAATATGATTAATTAGAAATTTGGAATTCTGGGCTAGCAACAACCCTTCCTTTCATCTTGTTGCTGTGGAAAGCTCATTGATGGTGTCCACTTGCAAGGCTAGTTAGTGTCATCGTGATAACATCATACTCCTCAGCATTACAAATTTCCTTTACACAGGAATAGAACAGTGATTAGCAGGAAAGTAGAACTTCTGAATTTAATTAATTCAGATAGGAAAGCTGAAATTCTGAACTTACCTCAGAGGCAAAGAAAGGTGACTTAGGCAGTATACAGAATGTTGACAGTGATACAGAATAGACTCAATTACAAAAATGGGGGCAATATCAGTTTGATTTTTTCACTTGGTCAATCATTTCTACATATATGAATACATGCCTCTAAAAATTGCTTTGCCTTTCATCCTCCTCTGGATGCTCAGGAGAGTATATATAGCTGTGAGATGAGTCGACTTGTATTTACCTCTCTTCAAATTATAACTGGTAGGGAAAAAGTCTGTACAAAGCACTGCTTCCAGCTCTAAATTTATTTAATGCTAATTATTGTGTTAATGAGAAGGCAACCCTCAGACTGACATTTTCCAGGCATGTGCTTAGTTATCAGCATCAGGATCAAAGGTCAGATTCTTATTGGGATTGAAGACCATTTCCCATCCCTAGCTTGTTTCCATTACTCACAGATAAGCAAGGCAAAACCTGTCCTCAACCATTGTTCCATTCTAACATAGGTTTTATATATATATATACATATATATATATATATATATATACATATACACACATATATACAAATACACATTTAACACACATATACATATAATGCATATAAGTATATGTATGTATCTATATATATATACACACATGTAGCACCAGCACAATATTCACAGTACCAACGGCAACTGTGAATATGCCAGCATAGTACTCAATTGCAAAATATAACAGATTCTCCATATAGAAGACAGAAGCAAAATATTTATTCAGACACCAGAAAAATCAAATCCCCAAACCAGAAAACCAAATCCATCATAGTAGCAAAGAAGTTAATACACCATAACACCACAGAGAGCCACACCATCCTTTAGCCTTCCCACAAACAAACATTTACTCAGAAGCCTAGCTGTTTTCCTGGGTGCATCTTCTTCTCCCTCCAGCTCTAATTGCTTTGATTCCCAGCTTCCTATGGATTCTCCTCCACCCTTCAGCAAACTCCTCCACCACAGGCTTCATGTGCTTACATTCAGCCTATTAGGGGGCAGAGAAGATCTCTGAAGCAGGGAAGGCCTTCAAATTTCTGTTACTATTACAACATATACATATACATTCACACACACACACACACACACACACACACACATACGTGTGTGTATAGGATCCCTTCTTCCCTCCTTCAAGTCTGAATTTGTGAAGGACATTCCCTAAATGTTATACTAATTGACATGCCAGGCTATACAAAAATTGAATCCCAGTACCATTATGAGCCCAGGATCTTCTCTTGTTGTTTATGATAGATCACAGGCACCTTCTGGGCATGGACTGTTTGTTTTTTGGTTTAGTATCACCAGCAGCCAACACAATGCCTGGCAGATAGTAGACACTTAATTGATACTTGTTGATTGTTTCCTTGCTTGTCTAAGGAATCTCCCTCAGGGTTGCATCACACTTTTCAGGGTCACCAGGATCCCAGGATGTTCAGATGCTATCTTGTGTAGGTATACCTGCTTGCCATAATTACAGTTAGGTAGGAATTGAAAGTAGTGCACCCAGGCAGTACAGTAACTTGCTTGACACACTTGCTATTTGTTTCTTTCGTCAGCTATTCCATTTACTATTGTTTATTAGGAGTATTCCAATCTACTCCACTCCTGAGGCTCAGTTTTTCCTAGCTTTCTTCTGTGATTCTATCAGGGGAGGGAATATGGTTCCCTTCTGCAACTCAGCTTTAGCCTGGTAGATTCTCATCCCGTTGCTATATCAAACTTGAGACCTACCAACTGTTCCTTCTTGCAGCTTCTCTGTCTAAGTTAATGACACCCTGGTAACTACAGGCCAACCAAAAACAGGCTGTTTGATGGTTTTGGGAAGAGGAAAGCTGAGGGCGGGGAGAAGCAAGAGGATGGGGTTAGAGCAAGGTTCACTTCAAAGCAAAGGTATGGGTACCTTTCCCATTTCAAAGAGGCAGAGTTAAAATGGCCATCACTAGTAGTAACGCCTCCTGACCCTCCATGCCCCAGCTATCATAGTGTGTTTGGAGAGCATGGGGTGATACTACTCTATGCATGTGTGATTTTGTTATATGTGAGTAAGTCTGAGTTTTTTTTTTTCAGATACAGTCACAAGACAATGTGTAAGTTTCGCTCATACCCTTTATTGTTGATTTGTTTTCCTAGAGAGTCAGAAAGCCAGACTCATTTGAAGGTATCAAAAATCAAGCAAATGAGGGTCTAACATCAAACTTGTCACCTTATTTCATGTCACATTGCTCAATAATTCTGTCTGTCCAAATACGGCAAGTTTGTAATTTTTCCCCCCCACTTCCTGTTTATATCTTCTCATTAGTTGGCTCCTTATAGCTGTTACTGTTCTGGGCTGTAATTCCTTTCCTTACCAACTTCACTTTGCAACCCCTAATTCGAGGAAATTGAGTTCCTTGGATGAATCATTAATTTCTTAAGTATTTCCCAGAGGGAGTCTCATAGTAGTAATAGAGACTTTTTTTTAGGAGTAGAAGAGTTTTTCAGACTCTTTTTGGCATTCAATTGCCCTGATTTCTCTTCACTTTTTGTTTTGCCTTTGAGTAGAAAATGAATTTAATTTGTAAAAAGCAAAACAGGCACTTGCTAATGCATTAAATTTGCCATGAGGCAGATTTTGTGACCTCCTATTGCATTTACATCAGAGTATTGTCAGGATACGGTACCATTTCTAATCGTAACCTGCTTCTTTCCTAACAGTCAAGAAGAGTTCCCCATACCTCAGTATTCAGTTTTTCATAAAGTACCCTAAAACTCTTCTTACAATGCTTTTTCCCTTAAGACTATGACAAAAAACCTAGATGGATTTCAAATGTTGTTTTTTAAAATTTTCCTTTATTAGATGAAAATCTGGTCTGCCTTTTAGTATTCCTCATCTTTATTTGTGACATAAACATAGCACTTGATCTATGAAAATCCTTTAGGCCAAATGTTTCTATGAATTACCTTGGTTTCTTCAGCTTTTTTCTTATTCACTCCTCATTCCAGTACTTTAAAACTGTCTTTTCCTTTTCGATCTGAGGTGTAGTATTCCTCCTCTGAAGAATGCTTTCAGGGCTCCTGTCTTTAAGGATAGTATAAGCTTGCCATAGAGATTGTTTCAGTCTAGTTACAGAGTTCATTGTGATATACTAAAAATCTTCAAAGGCTTGATCTGGATAATTCTTGTACTTCTTAGGTAATGACTAAGTTTGAACAGTTCTTCCAGTGGGTGAAAACTTTCATAGAATTAATCATTGTGACCATATAACAATTAACAACTTTGTGCCAAGTCAAGTCTCTGAATTTCTACTCAGTCAGGCAAAACAGAGAGAATCCACTAAATAAAAAGGGGAAACACACAGACCAATGAGATTGTAGGAATCTAGAGGAAAATAATTTATTTTGGGTATTTCCTATTTTTTATTTTCTTTGGCCATAAGGAATATTGTTTATCATAGACTTAGAAGGCATGGGAGAAGTAATAGATTTTAAGCATAGTACCATATAAAAAAGTAGCAGTAGAATATTTTTTTTCTCATAGACCTGGTATAGAGTCTACCACATGTACACATTAACATTAGTGAGAAGAATAGACATTCTTAGATGTCACACTCTATGGGGACTTCTAATGGACAGGATAATAGAAGTTCTAGAGAGGAATTCCTTCCAGAGGGAGAAGACAGAAAAACTTGAAAGTGGGTATAGCACTCAGCCTCTTCAGAGAGTCACATGTACCTGGGGACTGGTACATGGTGGAGCCTTACTTGGAAGGAGATAGATCCTTCACAATATAGAAGATAGGGTAATGCATAAAGTGCTACAGTGTATGATGACCTGGTGTAGCAGCAAGCACCCCAGCATCCCCAGAGTGGCTGCCAACACAAGGTCTTAGATCTGCTTTTGTAAAGGAAAGCAACTCGAAATGGGTTAACGAGCTTACTTTAATCAAACAAACATATATTACCTAGTTCAGGGGAAAAAGGTCAGCACCCCGAACTTCAGAGTATACAGACAGATTAAGCAGACAGGCTTCCAAACGGTCCAACCATTATATCAATACCAAATCACAGTTACCAGAGAGAGAAACATCAACATCTGGGTTTTCAAAGCCGGGGGGCTCTCAACAACGGCTTCCCAGAGTCTCATCTGGTCAAATCACACAACACTTCTCAAAGTGAGCCCCAAAGCAAAGCCTCTCCTTAGAGTTTATATAGCCTTCTCCTGGCTCAGAGAATGTAACAACCTTCTTGACCCACTGCCCAATCACACAGCATCAAGGTGTGGTCATTCCTGAAAACCAAGCCTCCTACCACAGGCTCCATGTGACTACATTCAACCTATTAGGGGTCAGAGTATATTTTCAAATTAAAGAAGGTTCTCAGAGTCACTTAAGCCAATCAAAGGGCCTAGGGGCAGGGAAGATCTTCAAATCTGCATTTCCATTACAACTGGGTTCAGATTGACTCTCTGACATTTACTGGTTATATGACCCTGGGCTAAGTGCCCAGCCTCTGTTATAGGAATGTACATTTTTAAGATTTTCTCTGCCATAGGCTAAGTGTACCTGGAGCCTGTGGTGGGAGGCTTGTTTTTCAGGAACGCACACACGTTGGTGCTTTGTGTTTGGGCAGTGGGTCAAGAGGGTTGTTACATTCTCTGACCCAGGAGAAGGCTATATAATCCCTGATGTGAGGCTTTGTTTTGGGGCTCACTTTGAGAAGTGTTGTATGATTTGACCAGATGAGACTCTGGGCAGCTGCTGAAAGCTCTCCCCTGCTTTGAAAACCCAGATTTTGATGCTTCCCTCTCTGGTAACTGACTAGGTATAGATGTAATGATAGGACAGTTAGAGGCCTGTCTGCTTGAAATGTTTCTGTTTGCTTATAACCTCTATATCTATGAACTTCGGGGTGCTGACCTTTTTCCCCTGAACTAGGTAAATGATATATGTTTGATTGATTAAAGTAAGCTTGTTAACCCATTTTGAGTTGCTTTCCTTTAGAAAAGCAGATCTAAGAACCTGTGTTGGCAACCACTCTGGGGATGCTGGAGTGCTTGCTGCTACAGCCTCTCTGGGCCTTTATCAAAAAAGATAATAGCACCTCCCTCACAGGGTTGTTGTGAGGACGAAATCTGACAATGTATATAGATAACATATGAAGCATATAAATAATGTATATAGGTTTCACATATTGTACAGTGTTACATAAATAAATGTTAGTATTGTTATTATTTTTAACAAAAGAGAAAGAAGAAATGGATCTAATACTTGATGAGAGGTAGGAGAAGACACAAAGTTGGTTGGTTTCAGTTGGACCTTGAAAGAGGTCAAATGGCCTCACCATCTAAGTAGCTGAAAGGGAAGAAAGGTTCACAGAGTAGAAACCACATTCTTTGAGTTGTAACCTAAATCTATCCCTTCTCTGGTAAAATGAGCTGTATGGAACATACAGGTTTACTTTTTTTTTTTTCTTTTGAAGGGGGGAATGCAGAGCAACTGGGATTAAGTGACTTGCCCAAAGTCACACAGCTAGTAAGTGTTAAGTGTATGAGGCTGGATTTGAACTCAGGTCCTCCTGACTCCAGGGCTGGTGCTCTATTCACTGTACCACCTAGCCACCCTTGGAACATACAGGTTTGGAGGGCAGGTTGGACTCATCAAAGAGGAGAATTTCTAGAATTCTAGATATGAACGTATGTTTGTGTGTTTTGGGTAAAGTAAAATTTGTTTTATTTATGATATTTTATTAACTTGAATGCTTACAGGGGAGCTAAGGGACCCTATAGAAATAACGAGTCAAATTTTGATGTTTCCTTAGATGAGACAAAATGAATTAAGTTCTGATGCTCTAGGTCAGGTCCCTGCTTTATGATAATCTGGTCATGGATATTTATTTGAGAGAGGGCTCCAAAACAAACCCAGTACTTTGTATAGGGTGGGGACCAATTGATGCATGGGCTCTATAGTAATGATGTTTTAGAGACCTGAAGCACCATGTTATCAGAAGGAGCCCTAGAGTTTTATAGATTGGGGGAAGAGGAAGGAGAGGAATGTGTCTCCATTATAAGAAGTAAAGAATCAGCAACATCCTGTAAGAAGAATAAGAATGAGCACTAAGGCTTTCCTTTCTAGGAATCTTCTAAACTATTTTTGTTGTTGTTGTTTAGTCATTTTTAAGTTATGTCTGACCCTTTGTGACCCCATGTGGGATTTTCTTGGAAAAGATAACAGAGTCATTTGCTTTTTCCTCCTCCAGCTCATTTTACAGATGAGGAAACTGAGGCAAACAGGGTTACCTGAGACTTGCCCAGGATTACCTAGGTAGTTACTGCCTGAAGCCAGATTTGAACTCAGCAAGATGAGTCTTCCTGACTCCAGGCCTCCAACTCTAATCTGTAGGAAATTCCATTGTTTTGTTCTTCTGGGAAGATGGATTATACCTTCTATACGTGTGGATAATATTTATTTTTGAGAAACAACAATGTTTAAGTTTACCTGAGGAAAAAGTATTTCCAACTAGCTTGTAAGCTGTAAGGTTAAGGAACTGATGGAGAGAAGAAAAAGGTCTTCTAGTAATTTAGTGTGCCAGATCACCACACTTTTGGTATATTAGTTATTCAAACATCCCAATCCCTCCCCCTTTCCCCACCTCATCCCGTGATTACAGTGTTAGATCTTTGAAAAAAGTAACTTTCAGTTTTTATTGTTTTAATTTTGGCTGCCTAGGAACACTCCTTTCTTTTTCTAAAATTGCTATCAACTTCTTCAATGTTATTTTACCTTGTTAAGTTTTCATGGGACCATTTTAACAATGTTAGGTATGTTGTGCTTGTAATTCCTAATGTTTGGAGGAAAAGAAATGTCATTTTTAGAGGGCTGGAAAATGTATGTCAAGTGCTTTGGAATCGAGCACACAGTATTTCTTTGATAACTGAACTTTGTTTGTATTGGACTTCAAAAGAATTTGCACTATTAAAAAAACTACATTTCTCTTTTCTGTTGAAACATGATTGAGCTCAGTTTTGGAGTTACAATTTTTGATTTCTGCCCACAGAAATGCAACTGCTTCTGAAAAGAGCACAAGATTGGAGGAACCACTGCAACAATCCCTAATGGAAATTTTGTTTGTAATTTTATTTTCTGTGGAAATGTTTTCCTCTTATACTGTGGCCTTTTCAGTTAATTCAAGCAGTTGGACAGTGTCAGGGCTGGCAATCTTCTCTGCATTGAGTTCTCAGGAAATTTGCACTCCAAATTATAACTCTATTCTTTTGTGACCCAGTGTTTCATTCTGCCTTCTTATGGATGTCTGGGCCTACTCATGGTGATCTATATACACCAATGAACTGTGAAAAAAATGTATTTTTTCAGCCCCTACGCCCTCCCTCCCCCCCACCTTTTTTTTTCTTGAAGGAAGAGTGGGACCAAGGAAGTAGCAGGGGAGGAAAAGTTTAATGAAAACAAGATAAAGAATGGTTTTGTTGTAAAATTGAACTGTCCACATGAACTGACATTTTAGGCTCAGTTCTCTCCTTTGCATCAGAGGTCATTACTTATGCACTCAAATTGTTGATACTGTTCCAGAAAGCTGGGGTTAAGAAATTTTCTCCATGTAGCCATATGCTTTTTATCTTAATGGAAATGTTCATACCTGTCTAGGAGGGGCAAAATCCTTCACAGATGATCAGTAAATCAATAAACATTTCTTTTTTTTTTTAAATTAAATTTTATGTTTCTCTTTAGTTTACATCATTCATTACCACAAGATTTTGAGTTATAAATTTTCTTCCAGTGTTTCCCCTACCCACCACCCCAAAACAGTGATCCCACTGTATACCCCCTCCCCCAATCTGCTCTCTCCTATATCCTCCCCAATTTGCCCTCTGATTTTCCAGTAGGGCAAGATGGATCTCTATGCCCCAGTGCCTGTGTATCTTATTTCCCAGTTGCATGTTAAAATATTTTACACACATATATATTTTAAACATTTGATTTTAAAACTTTGAATTCTAGATTCTTTCCCTTCCTCTCTCATCACCCACCCTTACTGGGAAGATAGGCAATTCAATATAGGTTGTACACATGTAGTTACACAAAACATTTCTATAGTGGATATATTGTGAAAGACTGACTATATTTGCCTCCATCCTATCCCACCCCCACTTGTTCTATTCTCTACTTTGACCCTGTCCCTTTTCAAAAGTGTGTGCTTCTAACTTCTCTCTCTGAAACCTGCCCTCTCCTCCATCATTCCCCCCTCTCATCACCTTTCCCCTACTCTCCTGTAGGGTAAGATACACTATTTAGTGTGTATGTAATTCCCTCCCTAAGCCAAATTCAACGAGAGTAAGATTGTCCCATTGCCTTTTGCTTCCCTGTTCTTCCCCTCTATTGTAACAGTTATCCCTTAGCTCTTCTATATGAGATAATTTACCCCATTCTATCTCTCCTCATTTCCTCTCATTATATTCCTCTCTCACCTTTCAATTTCACCTTTTAAATATCATCCCTTCCTATTCAATTGGTTCTGTGTCCTCTGTCTACATATACCTGTACACATATATACACACCCTCACATATGTATTCATATGCCCATATACCCTCCTATATAGACATATATATGTATGTATACATATATACATACACACACACACATATTCCCTTCAACTGTTCTCATACTGAGAAAAATTTCATAAGTTATAATGATCATTTTTCCATGTAGGAATGTAAATGGTTCAACTTTGATAAGTTCCTCATGATTTCTTTTCCCTGTTTACCTTCTCATGCTTCTCTTCCTGTATCTGAATGTCAGGTTTTCTATTCAGCTCTGGTTTTTTCATCAAGAATGCTTGAAAGTAGGGGCGGCTAGGTGGCGCAGTGAATAGAGCGTCGGCCCTGGAGTCAGAAGGACCTGAGTTCGGAACCGGCCTCAGACACTTAAATCCACACAAAAAACCTAGCCGTGTAACCTTGGGCAAGTTACTTAACCCCAATTGCCCTAAAGGGGCGGCTAGGTGGCACAGTGAGTAAGAGCGCCGGCCTCGGAGTTTGGATGACCCGAGATCAGATCCGGCCTCAGAAAATGAGCACCCACGCATAAATAATGACTAGCCGTGTAACTTTGAGCAAGTTACTTAACCCCAATTGCTTTAAAAAAAAAAAAAAAAGAATGCTTGAAAGTTCTCTATTTCATTGAATGGCCATATTTTCCCCCTGAAACATGATACTCAGTTTTGCTGGGTAGGTGATTCTTGGTTTTAATCCCAGCTCCTTTGACCTCCAGACTATCATATTCCAAGCCTTTCAATCCCTCAGTGTAGAAGCTGCCAGATCCTGTGTTATCCTGATTGTGTTTCCACAATATTCAAATTGTTTCTTCTTGGCAGCTTGTAATATTTTCTCCTTGATCTGAGAATTCTGGAACCTGGCTATAATATTCCTAGGAGTTTTCTTTTTGGGATCTTTTTCAAGAGGTGATTGGTGGATTCTTTCAACCTCTATTTTGCCCTCTAGTTCTAAAACATCAGGGCAATTTTCCTTGAGATTTTCTTGAAGGATGATTTCTAGGTTATTTCTTTGATCATGGCTTTCAGGTAGTCCAATAATTTTTAAATTATCTCTCCTGGCTCTATTTTCCAGGTCAGCGGTTTTTCCCATGAGATGTTTCACATTGCCTTCTATTCTTTCATTTGTTTGGATCTGTTTAACAGCACCTTGATTTCTCATAAAGTTACTAGCTTCCATTTGCTCCAGTCTAATTCTGAAGGAATGATTCTCTTCAGTGAGCTTTTGAGATTCTTTTTCCATCTGGCAAATTCGGCTTTTTAAGGCATTCTTCTCCTCATTGCCTTTTTGAGCCTCTTTTGCCACTTGAGTTAGTCTATTTTTTAGGTGTTATTTTCTTCAGCCAGGTGGATGACTCACTTTTAATGATTTTCTTGCATCATTCTCATTTCTCTTCCTAATTTTTCCTCTACTTCTCTTAATTGGTTTTCAAAATCCTTCTTAAGTTCCTCTATGGCCTGTAACCAGTTCATATTTTTCTTGGAAGCTTTTGGTGCAAGAATTCTGACTTCATTGTCTTCCTGATGTTCCATGCTTTGATACTTTTTGTCCCCCAAAAAAGAATCCAAAGTTAGATTGCTGTGTTTGCTTTGCTTCTTTTGCTTGCTCATGTTGCCACTCAATTACCTGACTTTTGAGCTTTTGGCCACAGTAGAGCTCTGCTTCTAGAGAGGAGAGCTTTGTCCCAAATGGCTGGGGTTTTCTCAGCTGCCAGAGCTATTAGTTGGCTGCCATCTCTGAAGCTTCCACTGACTCTGGCACCTACTCACAGACGCCAGGACATCCCCCTTATATAGCAATCCAGATCCAAGCAGGTTAAAGCAAGAGCAATTGCCCCTCAGGATGATTGTTTGGTCCTCCTTCAGTCTGCAGATCAGGAGCTCTGAAGCAGCCATGCAGTGGCAGTTGCCACCATGCCTCTGCTGCTTCTCCCTCTGGGGAAAGAGGCCAGACCTCACTCCCAGATGCCCTGTTCCCAAATTCTACACTGACCTCTCACTTTGTCTTTGGCATCAATGGATTGATAATTCTGGAAACTGCAACAGCTGCTGGTGATCTACTCTCTAGACGATGTCCCTCTAGCTGGGACTGGTAAAACCGCCTTGAGGCTAAAACCACGGGCTCAGGTGGGGCTGGGCTCAGCTCCCAGTGTGCAGCAATGAACCCTTTCTGCTGGCCTTCCAGGCTGTCTTCAGTAGGAGATTTGTTTCTCTATGTCACTTTGTGGGTTCTGTAGCCCTAAAGTTTGTTTAGAGTCATTTTTGTAGGTATTTGAGGTGGTTATGGGGCGAGCAAAGGCATTTTTCATGCTTCTATGCCACCATCTTGGCTCCTTCCCCCTAAACAAACATTTCTTAAGCTCTTACTATTGACCAGGCAGTACTAGGTACTGAGGTCAGAGAGACAAAAATAAAAGGTCCTGTCCTTGAGGAGCTTACATTTTTAGGACAGAGATTTTTAATTTGGAGTCTTTAAATTTAATTAAAAAATTATATATAATGCATGCAACATGCATATGTACAGGTATATTTGAAAGCACACATATACCTATACACATATACATATATAATACATCTATCCATCCATCCATCCATATCTATCAAAGTTGGAGGCTAAATCTTAAACTTGCCCAGCCTGGAAGTACAGTAGCCTTTCACAAACTTTATCAAAGCACTGATTAACACAGAAGCTTTGACCCACTTTTTTTCTAGCCTTTTTACCTCCTCACATAGCCTGGCCTACTCCTTCCCTGTCTTCTTGGGGGCTACCATATTGATGCTGGATTTAGTGTGAACATTTGATCAATTTTAGCCCTATTGTAGCTTATAACTCCTGAACTCAAGTAATATGCCAACCTCAGCCTCCCCCGTAGCAGGGATTATAGGTATTCTCCATAATGCCTGGTGATAACTATATTTCAGTATAATTGGTTTCCTTTTTACATATGCTTTTTCTTTCATACATTTAAAAAAAATTCTTTGAAAAAGGATCCATAGGGGAGGCTAGGTGGCGCAGTGAGTAAGAGCACTGTCTTCGGAGTTGGGATGACCCGGGATTGAAACTGGCCTCAGAAAATGAGCACCCACACATAAATAATGACTAGCCCTGTAACCTTGAGCAAGTTACTTAACCCCAATTGCTTAAAAAAAAAAAAAAAAAGAAAAAGGATCCGTAGGCTTTACCTGATTGTGAAAGGGGTGCATGACACACAAAAAGGTAAAGAATTCCTGTTGTAGAAGCAAAGGGGAGGGGCAGACAACATTAGCATAAATAAGTATATATAAACAAGTTTGTGGTTTTTTTTTGTTTTTTTTTGTTTTTTTGTTAGAGGAAGACCTTAAAAGCCAGGGCCTAAGAAAGTCTTCCTCCAGAAGGTATCATGTAAGCAGGGTTCTTATCTTAGGGAAGTGAGATTCTAAGAAGTAGAGAGTTCTTTCCAGGCATGGGGACAGTCAATGCAATGGCTTAGAAATGGGAGGAGTGTCATGTAGGGAGCAGTAAGAAGATCAGGTTGCCTGGGCCACAGAGTGTGGGAAATTGTATATGTGTGTGTGTGTGTGTGTGTGTGTATGTGTATGTGTGTGTGTGTAATATATAATAATGTTGAAAAAGTAGGCTGAGCCAGGTTATGAAGGTCTTAAAAACCAAACAGAGAAATTTATATTTCATCTCAGGGGCTTAGGCTGACTAAGCATTACCCTAACACTATGCTTACCAAGCAGCCCACTTCTTAAGATCTGTAATTTAGTTTTCTGAATCCTTACTGGGAAGAGAATTAGCATCTATATAGTACCTACTGTGTGCTATATGCATTGTGATATTTTTACAAATTTTATCTCATTTGATCCTTTAATTCTCTGAGGGAGGTTTTATTATTTATTATTTTATTTGTTATTATTTATATATTATATTACAATTATCCTCATTTTATAGTTGAGCAAACTGAAGCAACAGTGGCTAAGTGACTTCCCTAAGGTCACCAAGTTAGTCTGAGACTGGATCTGAACTCATACTTCCTGACTCAGGTCCAGCATTCTCTTCACTGCAGCACCAGCTGCCCTGCCCACGAAGTCAGATTGTTCTATACAAATGACTAGTGTGAGTTATTTTTCTAGATAAGATCTCCCATTTTCAATGAATGACTTGTCATTGGGCTTTATCAATCAGTCTTTTATGATTCCAGCCAATGTGAATCAGAGCCAGCTCGGTTTGGCTGATCCAATAACATGGAGCTCTTGAATGTGTAAGGCATAGAGCCCTGATACCATAGGTTAACTTTATCAAAGCAGGAATAGGTATCTCATGAGCACCAGCTAGCCCAGCTGACTTTTCTCTCATTTTGCAACCTGAAATCTAAATCTCTCCTTATCAGAGCGAAATAAATGAGCTTGAAACGTATTTGGCTGAAATCATTTTTAAAGTTTTTTTTTAAACTAGTCAATATTGAACATTATTATAACCAAATAAATTTGCTTTGTAACATTTACATGTAAATAAATAAATCTGAATGTATAAATGTCATAACTTTTCACTTTCTTCTTATGGCCTTTTATTGGATTCTTTGTAAGTTAATAATATTCACTATATTAATATGATGCAATTTATTTAATCATTTAATCATTCTCCTATTATGAGACATTTTTTAAGTTGTGTACACTTATTTATTTACTTACAAATAATGTTTCCATGAAAATTTAATTCAACATATTCAATAAGCATAAAATACTATGTCAAAGGTACTATGAGTGATCCAGGAGATACAAAGTAAAAAATAAAACCATCCTTTCCCCTAAGGAGTTTACATGCTATTTTGAACAAAGGTGTAAAACCTTTTTTTTTTTTTCCGACAATTTTGGTAACATTCCTAACAAAATTATTAGATAAAAATGTATGATTCTTTTTGTGACTTTTATTACCAGATTGTGATCCAAAAAGATTCTACAAGTTTTTAATTTCCCCAGGAACTCACCAGCATTATAGTGTTTTGTTGATTTTAAGAGGAATTCAAGTTCTGGGTTCACTCTCCTTGCTCATGTTGGACTAGAAGACTGTGTCCCAAGGGGACAGCTCTCCTTTCAGGGTTCTAGTTGTCATCCTAAGTGGTTATAGTTTCTAACACTCACCCACAAGCCCCTACCTGTGTGTTCCTATTGATTATTAATTGGATGGCCAGAATTAATTCACTTTTAGAAAGGTGTATTTATTTAGGTAACATAATAAAAACAATTGGTACAAAAACATTTCCCCCAAAGTCTAGGTCACATTCTCCCACAAGTATATTCAGAATCCAAGAAATAATGGGGATTAAGGCAAATCTAACTCCTGGTTAGATGGAAAACTTTTTCTCCTGTTGTGGAATTCTCGTGAAGTTCCTCTGGGGTGTAGCTCTTTGAGGGACATCCCCTTTCAGAGTCCTTGAGCAGCTTTTTCCTCACTCTAAAGAGGTGCCTTTCTTCTGGGTGTCCAGTTTGTTCTCTCTCTGCTCCTTATATGATTCATTGTTTGTTACTGGCCCACTCACTCCAATAATATGGTCACTGGTAGGGAGAGTCTGATACCCCTTCAGGGCTTGCCCAGTTATGACTCTCCTTCTGGTACAGCCACAAGTATTTCAGGGAATCTGCCCTCTCAATATATTACTGAAGCAGTTGCTAAAATCCTTTTACTAGAATTTCCTTTTATATACTGAGGTCTATTAATTCTTTTAATTAATTCCAATATATTTCATCAACTGATTTCATCCAGTGACTCAAAGCACTTCACTTCTTCCCCACTTTATTGGCTGGGTTGTTGTACCTTTTGATTGATTGAATCTATAGAGGTATCTAGGAATCATTCACACCTATTTTATACCTTTGACTGATTCTGTCACCTAGAGATGCCTGAAAAAGGTATCAAGGAAGTCTTAGAATATCCTTCTATAATTAAGAGACCTGCCCTTCTGGTAGATCTTAAAGCTGTTTTAATTTGCCCACCTTGAATATTAGTGAGTGCTCAGAATTTTTTCAAGTGATTTTAAAATTTATTTGTGTTTCCTCTTCTAAAAAACTTTCATTTAGGGTGAGAGATTTCTTCCTGTATATCTGGTTCCCATTTGAAGTAAACTTGATTGTTCTGATTCATTGTAACCACAGCCCTATGAGTGCAGGGTGATCAGTCTTTTCCTTTCTATTTCCAAAGACAGAAGGAAGTAATAGAAGTAACAGAAACATGGAGAGACCCCACACTATATAATCAAATATGATTGAAAAAATTAAAAAAAATTGTCATTAAAACTTTTCCCCAACTCCAGTTTATGCAGTGCTTTTTCCTTTTCCAAGAAACTCTTTGCAGTTCTGTGGACAAAGGCTGAGAGAATGGAAACACTGCTGAAACGTTCAAGGAAACAATACGTTTGAACTACAAATTAAATAAGCATAAGGATTTTAAAACTTCTAATGAAAGCAACTCATTTTCCAGTACTTAGTGCTGGTGGCTTTCTGTCTGGAATATTTGGGATTTTAATCTATATTCAAGAAAGATGATTTAAGTCCAGAATTATGTGGTATAATAAAGTATTTTATGGAATCATAGACTATCAAGACTGAGGCCCTTAACCTTTTTTGTGTCAGGGACCCTGTGGGCAGTTTAGTAAAGTTTATCGACCCTTTTCCCTAGAATAATGTTTTTAAATGCATAAAATAAGACAGGATTGCAAAGGAAAACTAATTATATTGAAATTATTATCAAAATATTTTTAAAAATTTCACAGATGCTTTGTTAAGATCTTCTTGACTCATTTTACACACAAGAAAACTGAGGTCTACAGAGTGAAAGTAATTTATTTAAGGTTCATAGATTTAGAATTGAGAGGGATTTCAAATATGACATTTTACTTCCTGCCCCCTTATTTTTTCACAGACTGGAAGGCCTCTATGCCTGGAATGTCTTCTCTTCCTCTTGAAGTTCCAAGGTCCCTTCAAGGCTCAGTTCAAGTGTTCCTTCATTGCTTTCCTTATTCTCCTAGTTGTTAGCATTCCTCCACCCACCCATCACTGTATATTTTTGAGTATGTGTTCTGCATTTTTTTTTATCTGTCACTATGTTGTAATCCCATAGTAGAATGACTCTCAACTTATCTTTGTTCACAGCATATTATTCTTGGGTGAAGAAATGCTTCACAGTGACAGTGTAAATTGGTAACTACAAAGATTTTCCTGGGTAATCAGGTTTCCAGGCCCAGCTTGGGCCTTGGCATTTCTCCATATCTCCTTCCCATCTTTTGATCCCTCATTCCTTTACTTTCCCAGGATTGGCAGCATAGGAGACAGCTTTGCATCTCTGTTGGTTTCTATTGTGATAAGACACTTGAAATGTAGCTTAGTATGGGTACTTTCTACTTAATGTTGCCACCTCCTTCACAAATAGCTTATGTTAAAGGCAGGTCTCCTGATTTTGGATCCAGTGCACTTTCCACCATAGCATATGTAACCCGTTTGAATATGAAAGGTCACTCATGTCAAAGATTCAACCTGCAGAAAATATAACTATTTACTAAGTAATGTAAGAAATTTGAATAATGTTAATTCTCTTGGGCAAATCATAGACTTTCTGGATGTCCTGGGGTAGAGTGACTAATTTCAGAGGTTGGAGGGATGATCAGTCTCTGCTGTCTATTCTCTTTATCATTTAGCTCTAATGGTTCTCTAAATGGATGGTGATGTGGAAGAATTACCATTATACCATAAAAAAAATTAAGGAGCACAACAGATAACTTACATGTTCAAGTGATTTTGTTTTTTTTCCCACTTAATGTTTTATTTTTTTTTCAATTACATGTAAAGATAATTTTCAGCATTTGCTTTTACAAGATTTTGAGTTCCAATTTTTGTTTCTTCCTCCCTCCCATCCTCCTTCCCCTAACCCCTTCCCAAGACAGCAAGTAATCTGATATAGGCTATACATGTATAATCATATTAAACAGAATTCTAGATTAGTCATACTTTGAAAGAAGAATTAGGGGTTGGCACCGTGAATAGAATGCCAACCCTGGAGTCAGGAGGACCTGAGTTCAGATCCAGCCTCAGACACTTACCATGAAACTAGCTGTGTGACCTTGGGCAAGTCTGTAACAGCAAGCACCCTAGCATACCCAGGGTGGCTGCCAACACAGGTTCTTAGATCTGCTTTTTTAAAGGAAAGCAACTCAAAATGGGTGTGCTTTAATCAAACATATGTCATTTACCTAGTTTAGGGGAAAAAGGTCAGCACCCCAAACTTCAGAGAATACAGAGGTTATAAGCAGACAAAAAATGCAGACAGAGAAACACATCAGCAGACAGGCTTCCAGCTGCCTGACCATTATATCCATACCTAGTCAGTTACCAGAGAGGGAAGCACCAACATCTGGGTTTTCAAAGCAGTGGGGCTCAACAGTTGCCCACAGTCTCATCTGGTCAAATCAAACAACTCTTCTCAAAATAAGCCCCAAAGCAAAGCCTCACATCAGGGTATATATAGCCTTCTCCTGTCTCAGAGAATGTCACAACCCTCTTGACCCATTGCCCAATCACACAGCACCAAGGTGTGGGCATTCCTGAAAACCAACCCTCCTACCAAGAGCTCCATGTGACCACATTCAACTGTTAGGGGGCAGAGTATATTTTCAAATCTAGGAAGGTTCTCAGAGTCACTTAAGCCTAGACAAGAGACAGGGAAGATCTTAAATTCCCATTCCCATAACATTAGGCACCAAGATCTTTCATGCCCATTGCATAATCAATTTACATCTGAATAAGTATTAACATCTCTTAGGTCACATTTGCAAGATACCTAACTAACAACTCATTACCAAAGTGGCCACAAGGCCTTAAACAAACACCTAGGACATTGCATTATAATCCTCTCAATTCAAAACAAAAATGTCCAAATAAAGTTCTCTTGGGGGAGGGGGGGGGTATCCTTCCCCCCATACTGCTCCAGCCCCTCCTTCCAAGTCCTGAGGGATGGCTGGGCAACAAAACCAACAAAACCAACAGGGTGGGGTTTTTGGGGTCCATGGCACTTCACCCCACCCACCATAGACACAAGTCCATCCTCCCCCTTGGTCCCAAACTGTGGGATGCAGCAAGAAAGCACATCCAGTGATCCGGCCTTGCTGCACAGTCCTTATCTTGTATTGTGGCTGAATTCCAAACTCCTGGGTTCCTTTTCTTCCCACAGGATCCTGGGTTCCTTCTCCTGCAGGAAGCAGCCACTCCTAACTTCTGCCCCAGTCCTGATGCAGGTAGCTCACTATTCCTGGTCTCAGCTCAGCAAGGTCAGCATGCAGGCCATTCTTCTCTCCTGTTCCCTAGCTTCACAGAATCACAGCTACCACAACTGGGAAACAAACAATTATCCCAGACCCCATACTTTCCTTTTAGTCTGCAGATCCTGTTCCTGATGCCATTTGTAGCAGCAAGCACCCTAGCATTCCCAGGGTGGCTGCCAACACAGATTCTTAGATCTGATTTTCTAAAGAAAAGCAAGTCAAAATGGTTTAACAGCCTTGCTTTAATCAATCAAACATATCACTTACCTAATTCAGGGGAAAAACTCAGCACCCTGAACTTCAGAGTATACAGAAGTTACAAGCAGAATTTGCAAGAAGACAGAAACAGATCAAGCAGACAGGCTTCCAACTGTACAACCATTACATCCATACCATGTCAGTTACCAGAGAGGAAAGCACCAACATCTGGGTTTTCAAAGCTGGGGGGCTCTCAACAGCTGCCCAGAGTCTCATCTGGTCAAATCACAAAACTCTTCTCAAAGTGAGCCCCCTCCAGTGATGTTTATAGGACGATACCACTCAACTAGCCAGATAGCAAGTTGATGGGGCAGCGTCCTCAACTAAGGTACCCTCCACTGTTTCTCTGTGATAGCAGCTTCCACACCTGTGCAGGATAACCAGAAATGAATCTAAGATGGCAGTGATCTTTAGCAGTAGTGATCTAAAGAGCACTCTAATATCATTATGAGTAGTAGTATTTGAGACTGAATTGTTCTTACTTATTCATAGAAAAAGCCTCACTTCTAATGTAGCTTTTCAGTAAATTTTCATTTTTGTTTGGGCCTTCAAGGTTTTGGCAGCATTGATTGCCCAGGGTACAAGTGGATGAGCTATCGTACAGTTTTTCTGAGCTCAAAATTGTTCTTGTGGAGATATTATCTTGGCCCACATTCAACCCCCTCTGCAACTTTGACACAAGTGACTGCCATCTGGATGACAGCTCTGTACTGAGCAATTTATTATAATTAGTGCAAGGAAGACCTCAGCATTCATTACTATGATTTGGCAGGGGTGGGCATGAGGACATAGTCAACCAAGTAAGGCTTCTTGCAAAAGTTGCAAAGGAGAAAAAAAGTCTATTGAATTTTTAGCAGTCAAGCTAAGAGGTTGCATACATTGAAGAAAGCTATTATCTCTTAAAATTTAGCCTCAGAATGTTAGAATACTATACTCAATACAAATGTTTCTTTGAGGAAGACAATCTCCCCAAACTAGAGTTGCATGGGCTGTTTTACTATATAATAAGCAATAACTGGATCCAATTCCATGTGGGCCTTCATCCATGATTCATTCATATATCAGAAGTTCCTAAATCATAAGTCGATCTGTAGAAGTATATTGGTCAAGATTGTAGAAGAATCCATCGGTCAAGAAAAAAGCCATCTGTAAGACTAGGACTTATGTTCCTTGTCTGTAAGATATACAGCTAAGTGGCATAGTGGATAGTGTGCTGGGTCTGGAGTCAGAAAACCCTCATCTTCCTGAGTTTGAATCTGGTCTTAGATACTTACAAGCTGTATGACCTTGGGCAAGTCACTTAACTCTGCCTCAGTTTCTTCATCTGTAAAATGAGCTGGAGAAAGAAATGGCAAACCACTCCAGTATCTTTGCCAAGAAAGTTCCAAATGGACTCGTGAACAGTCTGAAACAATTGAATGACAACAATAACCAAAAAAAGGGTCATTAGATTAGTTCTCAATGCTATGATTTTATAATTTCTGGACTTAGATTATATAATACTTCATTCTGCATTTTCTGCTCCTTAAATAGCATATTTATAGAGAGATTTAACACCTGCTAAGTGCTTTACATAGATTATATCTCATTTGTTTGTCGTAAAACTCTGGCACTATAGGTTTTATCATTTTTATTTTTGTAGACAAAAAAAAAAATGAGACAGAGAGCTCAAGTGACTCGCCCATCATTGCATAACTGATAAGGGAGGGAGGATTCAAATGCGTGCCTTTTCTGATGCTAAATAGGGAATTCTTTCTAGTAAAATTCTTTTCTGCCCAAGTTATCTCTTTGATTTTAGATTCAGTCTAAGATATAGTATGTTCAGTTTTATGAATAAAAGAGGGTTGATTGACCCTAGGAATGTCCTTACATTTTTTGATGAGAGTATATAGCATAGGACCTCAAGAAGGGTTGTAGAGGGAGGCCTATGTCTTTGTCTTTACTGTCATCTTGTTTTCATCTTCTTAGCTGATTCTGAAAAACTGATGTTGGCTCAGAACAACCAAGCACAATCTCATTTTCGTGGAAAAACCAAGTAGAGTTCTGTTAAACTCTAATTTTTAAACTATTTCTTGAGATGAAATGTTTTTGTTGTAAAGGATTCTTATTTGTTAAGTTTCTGTGGGTATTGAATTTTATTTCTTCAAAACAGCATGCTTTTAACCAAAGTTTCTTAATCCTATTACTTAGAGGCTAATTAGCTTTAGATCAGATGGTAACTATTACATAATGGTTACAGAAAGAAACAAATCCAAAAACAAAGTTCAGAATATATAAGGTTCCCATATATGGTCTAATTTTCTCCTCCTTAAAATTAGCTTGGATTCAGTTGTGTGATAATGGTACCTTCTTTCAAATTTAAATTTATGGGTGACTGGTCTCTTCATGTCAGGAATATGCCGGAAAATATTTAACAAATGACTCTTAAAAAGAAAATGCACTCATGACACACTTTTTTCCCCCAATTTTTTCCAATTTTAATTTAATATTTTGAATTCCAAATTTTATCCCTCCTCCCTGAGACAGTAAGATAGATGTGTAATTATATGAAACATTTCCATATTAGTCATTCGTACAAGAAGACTCAAATAAAAGAAAAAAAAGAAAGAAAGTAAAAAACAGCATGCTTCAGTCTCTATTCAATGAATATCAGTTCTTTCCTGAGGTGGATTGTATGCTTCATGATTAATCCTTTGGGATTGTCATGACACACTTTGAAGTTTAATCTGCATTATTAATATTTTCTCTTTCACTTTCTTAAGACTAGACAGTCAGTGAAACCGTAAATGGTAAATGGTAAATTTAGGTAAACCTAAAATCTGCTGATTTTTAGGTGTGAACACATTACAAATTTAACAATAAGCTCTTTTGAAACCCTTGGATCTGGTTCCAGCACATCATTACTCTGCATGCTGGTAAAACCTTAGGTGATAGTGGAGGTGGGTAAGATGCATGGAGGATTCAAATAGAAAGGTATTCCTGTTGTGGAGTTTCTTAGCTTCACTAATAAAAATCACAGACTCTCTGAGTTGGAAAGAACCACAGCAGTCATCTACTTGAACCCAGAACTAAACAGAGATCCCTTCTACAGTCCCCTAGGCATTCATCCAACTTGTGATTGAAGAAAGACCCCTGGTAAAGAGGAACCCACTTTGTCCCAAGTTAGAGAGCCTGTTCCATTTTTTGTTATTGGGGAGCTTTTCATATGTTAAACCTCAAGTTGCCTTTCTACCACCTCAAAGTCCCCCTTATTCCTTTTTCCAACTCTTTTGGACCAAATCTGGTTTCTCTTCCACATGACAGCCTTTCAAATACCCTAAAACGGCCATTATGTCAATAAAACTTGATTCAAATCAATAAATATTTATTAAGTTCCCGCTATGAGCAAGGGATGGAAAAGCAAAAACAGAATACTTCCTGCTTCCAAGGAGCTCATACTTTGTCTAAGGGGAATCCAAGTAAATATTAGGTTATTTTATGATGGAGAGAGACAGAGAAAGACAGAGAAGAGAGTCAGAGACTGAGGCAGAGAAGAGAGAAGAGAGAGGAGAGACAGAGAAGCAAAAGAAAAGTGAGAGAGGAGAGGAGGAGAGACAAGTAAGATAGAAGTGAAGAGAGAGGAGAGAGAATGAGAGAGTGAGGGAGAACATTAAAAATTGGGGAAGAAGGAAAGGGTTTTAAAAAAATGAGTTTTAGATATAAAAATCAGCATATTTATTGAATTCTATATAAAGAACGACTACATTTTAGAATCAGATTAATAATAGCCAAATTTCTCAAATACTTTGTGGTTTTCAAAGCATTTTTTTCCTTTTTAAAAATTCAATTTTATTTTCAGTTCTAAATTTTCTCCCTCCCCCACCTCACCCTTCCACCCATTGATAAGGCAAGAAAAACAAGGGTCATTACAAACATGTATAGTCATGAAAAACAAATTCCTGTGTTAGCCATGTCTAAAAAAAAAAAACAAACCAGAAAGAAAGAGAAAGAGAAGAAAAATGCTTCATTCTGTACTGTGCTTCCACCAGTTATCTATCTGAAGGAGCAGAAGAGTCATAAGGAAATGGTTCATATAGGAAGTGAAACATCAGCTAAGACTTGAAGAAAACTGAGGATGTTAATAGGTGAGGGGGAGAAGGGAATATGTTCCAGGTATGGAGGAGAACCAGTGTGAATGTCTGAAGACAGGAGATGGAAAACAAAGTTTGGGGAGAATGCAATAAGACATTTCATTTGGAACATGGAATGCATAAAGGACAGCGATACAAAATGCTGGGAAGATGGGTTGAAAACCCAGCTGTTGATGCTTTCCTCTCTGGTAACTGTGATTTGGTATTGATGTAATGGTTGGACAGTTTGGAAGCCTGTGTGCTTGATCTGTTTGTTTCTCTGTCTTGTAAGTTCTGTCTGTATACTTTGAAGTTCGGGGTGCTGACCTTCTCCCCCTGAACTAGGTAAATGATATATGTTTGATTGATTAAAGTAAGCTTGTTAACCCATTTTGAGTTGCTTTCCTTTACAAAAGCAGATCTAAGAACCTGTGTTGGCGGCCACCCTGGGGATGTTGGGGTGCTTGCTGCTACAGAAACCACCTCAGATAGCTCCTTTGTTGGATAGTGATCTTCCTGGAGGCTTAAGGAAGGAAGAATATGAGTTGGTCTAGATGACTATAGTATTCCAAGTTTCAGTATACACACAAAACAAGGGTCATCTGCTGATTACTTATATTGATCTTTCAAATCATTAATATTCTAGGTCTTTTACATGAGCTGTCTCAAGCTATGTCCTCTTCCTCTTGTACTTGTGTAGCTGATTTTTTGAATCTAAGTGTAAGACTCTACTTATTCCTATTACATTGTTGTTGTTGAGTTGGGTCCAACTTCTGTGGACCTAACTGGCCATAGTTTTTTTGTTTTTTTTTTTGGCAAAGATACTGGAGTGGTAACCATTTTCTTCCCCAGTGGATTAAGGTAAACAGAATTTAAGTGATTTGCTGTAGCAACAATGCAATATTCACAGCACTGTCAGTAAGTATGAATATGCCGGCACAATCCTGAATCACAAAATATAGCAGACTCTCCATATAGAAGACAGAAGCAAAACATTTATTCAGACACCAGAAAACCAAATCCCAACACCAGAAAGTCAAATCCATCATATTAACAAAGAAGTTAATACACTATAACACAGAAGGAAGCCATACCATCCTTTAGCCTTCCCACAAACAAACACTTACAAGGCTAGCTGTCTGCTTGCCTGCTGTCCTCTCTCTCCCACCATCTAGCTGCTCTGCCTTCCAACTTCCTGTGGGCTCTGCTTTGTCCTTCGGCAAACTCCTTCCACCATAGGCTCCATGTGATTACATTTGGCTTATTAGGGGGCAGGGAGGATCTTCAAAGCAGGAAGGATCTTCAAATTCCCTTAGGCTTATTAAGGGGCAGGAAAGATCTTCAAATTCCCATTACCATTACACTTGCCTAGGTCACACAGCTAGTAAGTGTCTGAGGCTGGATTTGAACTCAGGTCTTCCTGACTCCAGGTTCAGTGTTCTATTCACTGAACCATCTAGCTGTCCATCCTTTTACATTTGTTGTTTAGTCATTTTTTTTAGTTTTTAGTTGTGTCTGACTCTGACCCCATTTGGGGTTTTCTTGGAAAAGATTCCATTTCCTTCTTCAGCTCATTTTACAGATGAGGAAACTGAGACAAACAGGGTTAAATGACTTAACTCTGCCCTCTAATATATTAGCTTCCCTGCTTCATGTCATCTTCAGTTAAATCACATATAAAAGTGTTGAGTAGGATAGTGCCAAATTTTTGTTTCATAGGATCAGCTCAGAGAAAAGGTCTCAGCTGTTTCATGTTAGGAGAAATTGTTGCAGGCGTGGATGGACAATTCTGTGGGCATAGGTTCAAGGTAAGCTTTGAAGGAGTCAGAAGGAGCCTGACAGGGTTTTTTCTCTCAATTGTGTTTGGGAAGACAATAGGGAAGAAATGGGTCTATTATTTTATGGCTAATACCATGCAATACAAATTACTAGTCCATTATTCTTCATTATTAATATTGTGCAATGTTAAATACATGATTTGCAATATTTACTCAGAATATTAATCATCCCCTGTTCCTGATGTATTTCATATTTTGGCCTAGTCTCTACTGGCCTCCACTGAACTATGTGACTCACATAATAGATTTTTAAAAAATTAGCTCAGAAATATGGAGGACTTAATTAATTAATTAATTTATTTTTTAAAGCAATTGGGGTTAAGTAACTTGCTCAAGGTTACACGGCTAGTCATTATTTATGCGTGGGTGCTCATTTTCTGAGGCCGGATCTGATCTCGAGTCATCCCAACTCCGAGGCCGACGCTCTTACTCACTGCGCCACCTAGCCGCCCCTTTAGGGCAATTGGGGTTAAGTAACTTGCCCAAGGTTACATGGCTAGGTTTTTGTTTGTATGGATTAAGTGTCGGAGGCCGGCTCCGAACTCAGGTCCTTCTGATTCCAGGGCCGGCGCTCTATTCACTGTGCTGGAGGACTTAATTTGCTATTCTTTCAAGCTGTTTCACTTATTCAGATAGAGGTAAGAATAATAACAATAATTTTAAGACTTTAAAATTTCAAGATGAAGCTTAATTCATCAAGATTATGATGTTATTTTCTAAAAGAAGCAGACCTTAAGTGAAGGAGTCAAATGGAAGGAGTCAAAATTCCATGCATCTGTGGATAATAATGAAGAAACTATGTAAAAATCTGAAAGTACTTTAACATTTTTTCCCAAGAATTCTAAAATCTATAAAAAACTTAGGCAATGTGCATCTTCCTCTAGGATTCTTTCGGTTTTGCTATTGTGCATTTGGACATTCTTGGAATAATTACTCATCTCAAGAAAACAGTGTCCTTTCTATTCCTAAATTGCTCTGTTAAATAACAGGCTGATGTCCTAAGTATAGCCTTCCATGATGTACTCATCTCAAAACTAATTGATACTCTCATACTCTATGAGGTGTTACCCATTTCCAAACTTCTTTCACTAATCTTTTTCCATTCTGCATGAATATTTTTCATCATCCCTAACATTAATTTAGGTTGTTGTCAGGCAGCCAGATGGAGTGGTGGATAGAGAATTAGATTGGATAGGAGGAAAGACCTGAGTTTGAGTATGACCATAGAGACTTCCTAGCTGTGTGACCCTAGATAAGTCACTTAACCTGTCTGCATATTTCCCCATCTGCAGAATGAAGGTGATAATAATAACATTTAACTCCTCCTGGAGTTGTTGTGAGGATAAAATGAGATGTTTATAAAGTGCTTTGCAAACATTAAAGCCCTGTAGGAATGATCACTCAGATTTAGAGAAGCGTGTTCCCTGTTTCAGTGATGGTTAGACACTGATCAAACCTCTCACTAAAGTCCTTTCTCCTTAGATAGGATTCTACATTGATCTTTCAGCTTCTCTGCTTACAACACCCTTTTCTCATAAAACAGGATGTACATCCATGTATAAATATTTATTATATATGCATATATATATGATACATGTGAAGAAGATATACTTTATCTCCTTCAGAGTTCTCCAGTAGATTGTCTCAAGAGTCTCTTCTTCCCATTGATATACTCTGAATCTCCTCTTCACTATTTTTTTTTTTCTGGAGCAGGGAAGGCAGGGAAATTAGGGTTAAGTAACTTGCTCGAGGTCACGCAGCTAGTTCAGTGTCAAGTGTCAGAGGCTGGATTTGAACTCAGGTCCTCCTGACTTCAAGGCTGGTGCACTATTCACCACTCCACCTTGCTGCCTCACTATTTCTTAGCTAATTAAGATTCTCCAGGATCTATAGAATTCCGAGAAGATTTGAGCTTGGATTTAGAGTAGCCTAAATACTCCATTTAACTCTAAATCAATCCCCCTTTCCTTTGTTCGCAGTTAAGACTCTCAAACTTTAAAGACTCTCTCTTCTTCTCTCTCTCTTTCTTTCTCTCTCTCTCTCTCTGTCTCTCTTTCTCTCTCTCTCTGTCTCTGTCTCTTTCTCTCTCTCTCTCTCTTTCTCTGCACATATGTAAGTATATGTGTACATGTAACATACACATATAATACATAAAACATACATGTATATGTACAAATATCTATATACTTCAATAACAACTTACTTTATGTAATGCTTCAAGATTTGCAAAGCACTTATATATTATCTGATTTGATCCTCATAGAAATCCTGAAAGGTAAATGCTTTAAGTATTAGTTTCCTTATTTACAGATGAGGAAAATGAGGCCAGGAAAGGATACTCAGGTAATTGCCAAGGTGAGAATCAAACTTATCTTTCTGATGCCACAGTTAGCGCTCTTGCCATCATGCCATACTGTCTAGATCCAAAGATCTAGGGTTTCATCGAAGGTGATATTCCTTCCATTCATATAGACCACACCCCCTCTATACTTTAGTACACGGTTGTATGATTTGGTTGTGACTAAAATATATTTTATTATGTGGTAGCCCTTTGTTAAGTAACTTTTCTAAGGTTAGCTGGAATGTCCTCAGATGACAGTCTATTACCAGGTGTAGTGGCAACCACACTGGCAAACCCAGGATGACTGCTAGCACAGGTTCTTAGATCTACTTAGAAAGGTAGCTGTTTAAGGGGTCAACAATTTTCTTTTTAATTACATTCACCAGTTCAGGAGAAAAGTCAGTACCCTGAACTTCAGAGAAAATATAAGCAGAGAAATAAAGACTAATAGACAGGGCTCTGACTGTCTGAATCAACTATACACTTTACATACATCCCTGGATTGCAAGAGCCTTAACTTCCTGAGCAGTCAGGGAGCTCTGAACATATGGCCACTCAGAATCTTGACCAGGGAATCACAAGATCCTTCTCATAAATGAGCCCCCAATGCAAAATACCAACTCAGAGTATATATATACTTCTCAGAGCCAGAAGGCATCACAACCCTCCTGACTCAGTGCCTAATTAGAAATTAGCAAAAGGTGTGAAAGCTTCCTGCAAGCAAACCTCCTCTAAGCAAGCTTCCCTTAATGGGCTCCTCTAGAGGCCTCTTAATGGGCAGGGAAGATCTTAAATCCCATTAACATTACACCAGGTCTACTTGGTGACTTCTCAACTTGGCTGGATCCATGAGAACTTGATCTCCATTGTACTAGCCTATCTATTCCATGCTGCCACTTAGACATATACATGGACACAAACAGAAAAAGAGGTGGGAGCATGTTTCAGCATTTTGGCGTAGTGTATAGAGATCTAACCTGTGAGTCAGGAAGATGTGGATTCAAATCAGGCCTTGTAAATACTGGTCATGTGACCTTGGCCAATTCACTTAACTTTCAGTGCCCCAGGTAGCATTCTAAGATAGGGTTTCTTAACCTTATTTGTGTCATGGCTCCCTTTGGCAGTCTGGTGTAATCTGTGGATATCTTTTCAGAATGCATTAAAATTTATAAAATGAAAATTTTGGGGGGGGGTTAACAAGCTTACTTTAATCAATCAAACATATATCATTTACCTAGTTCAGGGGGAAAAGGTCAGCACCCTGAACTTCAAAGTATACAGACAGAACTTACAAGACAGAGAAACAAATAGATCAAGCAGACAGGCTTCCAAACTGTCCAACCATTACATCAATACCAAATCACAGTTACCAGAGAGGAAAGCATCAACATCTGGGTTTTCAGAGCCGGGGGGCTCTCAATGGCTGCCCAGAGTCTCATCAGGTCAAACTACACAACACTTCTCAAGGTGAGCCCCCCATAAAATGAAATTTAAAGAATTATGAAGGAAACCAATTATATTGAAATGTAGTTATACAAATACTTTAAAAAATTCTGAGACTAGGTTAAGAACCTGCGCTATGAATATGAGATTTCAGAAAACATTGGTAGAGCTCTTCAGGATCTCCTTATACCAGGGTCTGGTTTAAAAAAGATACACACACACATGCTTATACACAGAGATATGTGTATATTTATACACATATATTTGTGTATATATGTATGCACTCATATGTATATAAATATACATCCTGTTTTATGAGAAAAGGGCATTGTAAGCAGACAAGGTAAAGAATCAGTGTGGAATACTGTGTAGGGCAGGGGTGGGGAATCTGTAGCCTTGAGGCCACATGTGGTCTTCTAGGTCCTCAAGTTTGGTCTTTTGACTGAGTCCAAGTTTTACAGAACAAATCCTTTTATTAAGGGGATTTGTTCTGTGAAGTTTGGATTCAGTCAAAGGGCCAAACTTGAGGACCTAGAGGGCCACATGTGGCCTTGAGGCTGCAGGTTTCCCATCTAGTCTAGGGAGAGATGACTTTAGGGAGATGCTTGATGAGTGTCTATCACTGACACAAGGAGCAGGCTTCTCTAAATCTGAGTGACCTTCCTAAGTCAGATGGGTGCTCTCTCTGACTCTGTATGTACAGTGTATAGTTGATTCAGGAAGTCAGAGCCCTGTCTGTTAGTCTTTATTTCTCTGCTTGTATTTTCTCTGAAGTTCAGGGTACTGACTTTTCTCCTGAACTGGTGAATGTAATTAAAAAAAAAATGTTGACCCCTTAAATAGCTACCTTTCCTAGTAAAGCAGATCTAAAAACCTGTGCTAGGAGCCATCCTGGGCTGTGTGATTGATGCTACACCTGGTGATAGACTGTCATCTGAGGACATTCCAGCTAAGCTCCGGAAAAGCCCTTTCTTAAGGGCTACCACATAATAAAATATATTTTTTATGGGCATCTGTGCTGAGCAGTCTTTGCTTTTTGTTTACATTTGCCAATCTTCCCTAGTGGGGTGGCTTTTAAGCTGAGTTGCAGCTGCCATATCTAAGACCTCAAATTTGTGGAGGCCTTTCCCCCATGGGGTGTGTGGGGGTGGATGGGGGAGGGGGGGGTTCTGCATACTCTTTAGTTTGTAGTTAGTGATGCAGACTTCAGCCAGGTACATCAAGTTAGCTATGTAAAGAAGCCCCAAGGCAATTTGAAATCAGTCTTTTGAGTTTCTTTCCTCTTATTGTCACTTAGGGTCTCAATTCAAACAGTTGTACAGGTTACACTTCCAACCTCTTTTAAAATCCTAATATCTCTCTGGGTCACTAGCCTGGGTTTCTTTCAAATCATCCCAGGTTTTATTCTTACCAAAACTATTAAGGTGAAGGATAGAAAAGGAGTGTTCCTCATTATGCAAATCAAATTCAGCAGCATATCTGGAAAGGGCAGGATGGAGCTTTTGAAGCTGTTAACCTTTACCCTATTTCCCTCACCAAACAAAATCACTTTACTCCTTACACTCTTTGAATTTGCTGCCTTCCCAACATAAATCATTCTGTTGGGAAAGCTCAATGCAAGCCAATGGAAGGTGAGCAATATGGATGTAGAAATTGCTTCTGCTGTTGCTTGTGGAATGGTTTTAGGACCCAGAGAATCTGTTCTTTCTAAATGTCTGACTCTACTATTAAGCTAATTCTTATCATCATGACTGAAATTGTCTTTTTCTTTTCTTTCTTTTTAAACAAATGCTTTATTAACTTCTGTTTTACATCATTCATTTCCACCAGATTTTGACTTACAATTTTTTCCCCATTTTCCCTCTACCCACCACCCCAGAATAGCAGTCCCACTAGATATCCCCTCATCCAATCTGCTCTCTCCCATATCTTCTCCCATACCCCCTTCGACTTTTCCATTAGAGGAAGGTGAATCTTTGTGTCCCAATGCCTGCACATCTTATCTCACAATTACAAGCAAAAGAGTATTAATAATAGTATTTATATATATTTGAAACATTTAATCTTAAGACCTCGAATTTCGGATCCATTTCCTTCCTCCCTTGTCACCCATTCCCTCTTGGGAGATAAGTAATTCAGTATATGTTGTACATGTCTAGCTATGCAAAACATTATTATAGTAGATATATTGTACAAGGCTGCTTATAATTCCCTCCCACCCATCCCACCTCCCACCTGGTCCATTCTCTACTTGATCCTGTCCCTCTTCAAAAGTGGGTACTTCTAACCTCCCCTCCCCGCAAGAATGCCCTCCCATCCATCATCCCTCCTCTCATCCCCTTTCCCCCTATTCTGCTGCAGGGTGAGATATCCCATTTAGTATGTATGTCATTCTCTCCCTGGAAATTATCTTTTTCTATGATGGAAAACAACCCTGAGTTATGGAGATCCAATGATTATATATATGTTAAGCATTTGCAAACTCTAAGGTTCTATAAATGGCTATTGTTATTAATTAATATTGTTGTTGTTATGTAATATGGTGTATTGAATGGAGTTGGCCTAGTGAACCTGGGTTCAAGTGCTGTCTCTGATACATGTTGGCCATGTGAGGTTGAACAGTTAGGGAGTACAGCAGATAAAATGCTGGAACCGAAGTCCAGAATACCTGAGTTTGAATCCTGTATCAGTTGCTTAACAGGGTTGCTTAATTTCAATGACCTTGGGCAAGTCACTTAACCTCTTTAAACCTCAATTTCCTCCTCTTTGAAATGGGGATAACAATAGCATCTACCTTAGACAGAAGTTGTGAGCAAGAAGGGAATAATATTAATGAAGTATTGTTCACACCTAAAAATGCTATATAAATTAGTGATGATGATGATGGTGTTACATAACCTCTTAGGATCATAGATAACTTTCAAAGACTAAATTGTAGAAAAATTGCCAAAGTGCATTGATGTAAGGAAGTTCCTTAACTGGGAATTCCCTATTCCAATGACATTTTATGTCCAATTTCCTTTCCTATTACTGTTATTATTGACACACACTACTCTTGAGAGGACCCACATGAATCTGTTTCTTTCTTTCATTAGAAGATGGAATTTTCTAGTAGAGCCTTGGTGGAGAAGTATATGGAATAGATGCGCACTGAAAGTTTCATGGGAGCCTAGATATCTGGGTCTTGCTATCTTGTCAGTGAAGAAAAATTCCTTTGGCAACACTGGTCTTGCATCTTTTATTCCTTTCAGTAGTCTTGACTTTTACTGATCAGTGCCATGTTTATTAAGGAATTCACAGTTGCTCAGGTTTCTTAAAGCATCTAGGACCAGCTGGGAAATTCATCATGACACAGCTTGCTTTGTAAAATTTTATCTTCTAGTGAAAACTGGCAGTTAAAAAGAAAGGAGAGGGAGAATTTAGGTTCAGATGATCATTGGCCACTGGGGCATGTAAACAAAATAAGTGCAATTGGTTGCCAGACCTTAATGAGAACAATCCCTCCTTCCCCGTTGCCTAACAATAACAAGAAAGCTCAGAGAGTTTCCAAATTCCACTGAATCTTCACTGCTAATTCATAATGACTGTTACTTAATAAGTCATGAAATACTGCAGCTTTTTCTTTGACTTAGTTTTAATGCTCTTATTCTATGCAGCAGACAAAGTGATTTCCCCTTAACCCAAATCTGTCCTTTTCTCTTCTTTACTTAATAAACCAAGGGACTCCTTATTACTTGAATGATAACAAAGAAATGAACTTATTTGGCTTTTAAAGACCTTCACAACCTAGGCTCAACCTTTCTTTCTAGGTTCATTATATATTACTTCTCTTGCATTCACACTCAATGAACTTTGCTCTTCTTCACACATAGCACTTTATCTTCTACCTTGTGCCTTTTTGCTGACCAGCTCTGAAATGCGCTCTTTTCCTGACTTCTACCAAATAGAATTCCTCTTTTCCTTCACAACACAGCTCAAGTGCCATCTTCTATATGTTGTTTTCCTGATCCCTCAAACTATTAATGCTCTACCTAGTATTTATATATCTTAGTATTTAAATTTATTCATTTTATATATGTGTATATTTATTCTCTATACATGTATATATGTCTGTATACATTATGCATATGTATTATATACATATATACACAATACACACATACATGTGTATATATGTGTGTGTGTGTGTGTGTGTGTGTGTTTGTATACACACTGACACACACACATTAACTTCTCTGGTAGGATGGGAATTCCTCAAGAAAGCAAGAATTGGTTCATTTGTTGCATTTGTATCCCTGGTGCCTAGCACAGTGACTGGCACACAATAGGCACTTAATAAATATGTGATGATTGATTCATTTTTCTCCTGGTTCAGGTTATTTCACTAATAATAATAATAATAATAATAATAGCTAACATTTATGTAGTACTTTAAGCCTTGCAAAACACTTTAAAATATTATCCCATTTGATCCTCACAACAAGTCTGGGAGGTAGGTGGTAAACTGAGGCAGACAGAGGTTAAATGGGTTGCCAAGGGTCACATAACTAGTAAATGTCCAAGGCTAGATTTAAACTCAGGTCTTCCTGACTCCAGGTCTGGCACTCTATCCACTGAATCTGTCCTTAGCTGTCCTTTTCCACAACATTTTACACAAATCTTCTCATGTTAATATGAATTTCTCACATTTGTCTTTCCTTCCTATGTCATGCTTAATTCACTCAGCCTATTTTTACAAATAAGAAATCTCATAGAAATGACTCTTTGGAAGATTCTGGTAAGGTGGTGGAATAGGGAAGAAAATTCCAAACTCTCAAGATTTTCCCCCACAAAAGATATAAAACAGCATCTCAGGCCAAAAATATAGTTGTAAAAATAAATAACAGTAGGGGCAGAACAGGGGTTCTCCTGGTACCATCGGAGATCTGAAGAAAAGTCTCAGGACAAGGTTTGATCCCTGTGAAATGTAAACACTTTCAGCCTAGGTTCTAGGTCCATTTAAACAATAAGTGACAAGCCCTGGGATTAGTTGGGTTGGAAGCCTGCCTCAACTCCAACTGCGAAATTTCTGCCCCCAGGATATTGAGGGATGTTGGGCATCTGAGCTGGGGAAGATGAAAGGAACCTCTGCTGACAAGGAACACCAGAGGCAGCCATGCTGTGGAGAGCAGCAAGGGCAAGAAGGAACCAGCAGAAGCCTGGTGGGTGCAGAAGCAGTAGGGCAAGGATGCAGCTGGCTGTGGGCACTTATAGGAGGCTGGAGGTGTTGGTTCTAATTGCAGGCCAGGGGGAGAACTAAAGGAGGATCTGAGGACAGAGGCACCATCCCCAGTGCTCTAGGATTAGAGGTGATTATAAAAATTAAGGTACTACAAATAAAAAAAAATGCACAGGCAAAGGAGAAAGAATCCAAGCATACAGAACTACTATGAGAACAGAGAAGACCAGGGTTTGTCTTCAGAAGAGGATACAGAAGCAAAACAACCCTCTTCTATTCCAAAGAGTAATGTCAACTGGTTACCTGCTTAAAAAAGAATTTGTAGAAGAACTTTAAAAAAGACTTTAAAAATCAAATGAAAGAGACTGAGGAAAAAAGTTAAAAAAACAATCCAAGAAAAACAAGAATATGAAAAGAAAGGCAGCCAATCAGAAAAAGAGATCCAGGATCTTAAGGAAGAAAATAACTTCTTAAAAATCAGAATTGGCCAAGGGGAAACCAGCAAAGTTACAAGAGACAAGAAATAATAAAACAGAGGCGGCTAGATGGCACAGTGAATAAGAGCACCGGCCTCGGAGTTGGGATGACCCGAGATTGAAACTGGCCTCAGAAAATGAGCACCTACGCATAAATAAATAATGACTAGCCGTATAACCTTGAGCAAGTTACTTAACCCCAAATTGCTTTTTAAAAAAAAGAAATAATAAAACAAAATATAAGAATGAAAAAAATAAAAAAGAATGCGAAACATCTCATAAGAAAAACAACTGATCTGGAGAACAGATCAAGAAGAGAAAACAAGAATAATCAGATTACTTGTGATAAAAAAAAATCTCGATATAATAATACAAGAAATAATTAATGAAAATTGTCATGAAGCATTAGAAAAAGAGGGGAAAGTAGAAATAAAAAGATCTACCAATCACCACCTTAAATAGTTCCTATGAGAAAAACCCATAGGAATATTATAGTCAAATTCTGAAACTCCCAGCTCAAGGATAAAAATTTACCAACAAGAAAAATATGGCATTGTCACAATTAGAATCACACAAGACCTAGTAGTGGCAACACTAAAAGACCACAGGTCTTAGAAAACTATATATTGAAGAGTGAAAGAACTGGGGTTCTGGCCAAAAATAGCATACCCAGCAAAGCTAAGCATAATCTTGAATGACAAAAAAAATGGACATTTATTTAATCCATTGTTAGACTTTGAAGACTTTGTTAAAAAACAACAACACAACAACCTGAACTTAACAGAAGATTTGACATACATGAACCAGGAGAAATATAAGGTATATAACAAAGATTATATATTCTATATATAATTATATGTTATATAATACATATTATATAATAAGGGACTCAGTAAGGATAGATAGTTTACTTTTATGTATATAAAATGTAAAACACATGTCTAAGAATGTTATTAGTAATTGGGCAGTTTGTAAGAAAGATTAGAGTAGAACTGGTTATGGTATGATTTTGAAAAATAAAACCATTTAAGAACAGCTAAAAAGAGTAATTATTTTATACAGATGAGGTGCAAGAGGAAGAACTGATACAGAGGAATTGGAGGAGGAGGGCTGGTAGTTCTGGAAACCTACTTTCATTGGGAATGGATTCAAGAGGGAACAATACATATATATTTATCCAGAAGAGTATAAAAGTCTGCTAAATTCAGAAAGAAATAAAATGCTAAGGTGATAAGGAGTGGGGAGAGGATAAGGGAGGGATCTTTAGAGGGGAGATTGAGGGAACAGGTCAAAGGGGGCATATGGAGGGTGTTTAAATTTATGGGAATGAGAAGACAAGGGAGGGATACTTGGAGGGAGGGTAGGTTATGTAATAGGAGGGCAAGGTAGTGGGTAGAAATAAAGTAGAGGAGTTAGAAAGGAAAGGAAATAAGAGATATGCACAAACATAAAAACAAAGACCAGAAATAGAATTTCTCAGGGATAGTATATGTCTATACATGTATGTATTATATGGATATGTGTGTATATGTGTATCTATATATTTATACATAAATATATACATGGTTAATTGCATGCTGGGGAGAGGGGGAGAAAGAGCAAGTAAAAAGTATACAGCAGAGGACAAAAGAAAACCAACTAGGAAGCAAAGATGGAGAACTCTCAACACAATGTGTAGTATTTATTATATAGGTTTTCTTGAAATGGAAATTTATTGCTGTATATTTTGAATCCTCTCAACATTCTGCTGTGCACATGACATGCCTTTTTCTTTTCTTGTTTTGTGTTTGTTTGCAATACATTTCATTTTATTTTATTGTATATTTGTTTTAGTAATAAAAAAAATTTAAAAACCCTTAGAGCATTATTAAAAAAAGAGAAATTATTCTTTCTGTCACTTATTATTCCTGGGAAATGAATGAAGGGAGAATCCTTGGCTCCTCTCCTACTAGGTCCCTCTCATCTTGTACCTAGGACATGAGATGCACATGCATGTATAAAATAGAAAAAGTGGGCTAATGGGGTTGGCAGTGCAGTACAACAGTCAAAGAAACTGTTATGTAACATTTCATGAAAAAAGATAGTATTTGTAGAGCATGAAAAATTTCTAGTGTTTAGTACAATGGTCTGTGAATTTGAGGTAAAACAGTTAAATTTTGCCTTACCAACAGACAGCAATAGTAAGGCAGTAAACAACACTCAACACTTATTAAGCAACTGCTGTGTAAAAAGTACTGATGTATTTTGAGGAGATAAGGAAGTTCATATAAGACATAGTCTCAAGGACTTTGGGTGTAGCAGCAAGCACCCCAGCGTCCCCAGGGTGGCTGCCAACACAGGTTCTTAGATCTGCTTTGCTAAAGGAAAGCAACTCGAAATGGGTTAACAAGCTTACTTTAATCAATTAAATATATCATTTACCTTGTTTAGGGGAAAAAGTCAGCTCCCTGACTTCAGAGTATACAGACAGAAGTTACAAGAAAACAGAAAAAACATATCAAGCAGACAGGCCTCCAAACTGTCCAACCATTAGATACACCCATACCTAATCACAGTTACTAGAGAGGGAAGCATCAGCATCTGGGTTTTCAAAGTGTGGGGTGGGACTCAATGGCTGCCCAGTCTCATCTGGTCAAATCACACAACAATTCTCAAAGTGAGCCCCAAAGCAAAGCCTCCCATCAGGGCTTATATAGCCTTCTCCTAGCTCAGAGATTGTTACAACCCTCTTGACCCACTGCCTAATCACAAAGTATCTCCTGGGAAACACGGCTTCCACCACTGGCTCCAGGTACACTTAACCTAGGGGCAGGGAAAATCTTAAAAATTTACATTCTTATAACATTGGGATTCTGAGAAAGTAAATCATTGATCTGCCTTTGCTCCTACTTTTTGGTAGATTCCTTTCACAAGATGATATAATTATAGGTAAGATATTTAATAAAGTAGAAGAATCTTTTTCTACATAAGAAAATGTAACATTTATGTATGCTTGGAACAAAATTTATTTAGAGTTTTCTATGTTCTCATGACTCTATAGAGGAAAGCCAGCAAATACTTAGTTTAAAAGAAATAGCGTGGTGGGGGGCGGGGGAGAGTGGAACCAAAATGGTAGAGTAAAAACAGGCATTTGCTTAAGCTTCCACTCCAACCACCTCCAATATGTGTAGAATATGACTAAATAAATTTTAGAGCTACAGAACCCACAGTGACAGAAAGAAACAAATCTGCTGAAGGCAGCTTGGTAAGCCTACAGGAAGGGTCTATTGCATCAGTCTGGAAGCAGAACACAGTCTTGTGTGAGCTAATATAATAAAAATGACAATTTTACCCAAGCTAAACTATATATTTAGTGCCATACCAATCAATTTACCAAAAAACTACTTTGAAGAGTTAGACAAAATAATAACAAAATTTATTTGGAAAAACAAACGGTCTAGAATATCAAGGGAATTAATGAAAAGAAATGCTAGGGAAGGTGGACTAGCTATGCCAGATCTTAATCTGTATTATACAGCAGCAGTCATCAAAACTGCTTGGTACTGGCAGAGGTGTAGAGTAGTGGATCAATGGAATAGATTAGGCGCAGGAGACCCAGCAGTTAATGAATATAGTAATCTATTGTTCGATAAACCCAAAGGCCCCAGTTTTTGGGATAAGAATGCACTATTTAACAAAAACTGCTGGGAAAACTGGAATACAGTATGGCAGAAAGTGGGCATAGATCACTATCTAACACCATATACCAAAATCAAGTCTAAATGGGTGCATGATCTAGGTGTAAAGGATAATACTGTAAGCAATTTGGGAAAGCAAGGAATAGTTTACCTGATGGATTTGTGGAGAGGGGAAGATTTTAGGACCAAACAAGAATTAGAGAGCATTACAAAATGCAAAATGGATAATTTTGATTACATTAAATTGAAAAGCTTCTGCACAAACAAAGCCAATGTAACCAAGATCAAGAGGGAGGTGGGAAATTGGGAAAGAATTTTTACAACTTGTGTCTCTGATAAAGGACTCATTTCTAAAATTTATAGAGAATTGAGCCAAATCTATATGAATACAAGTCATTCCCCAATTGATAAATGGTCAAAGGATATGAATAGGAAGTTTTCAGAGAAAGAAATTAAAGATATCTATAAGCATATGAAGAAATGCTCTAAATCACTATTAATTAGAGAAATGCAAATCAAAACAACTCTGAGATACCACATCTCTCCAGTCAGATTGGCTAAGATGACAAAACAAGAAAGTGACAAATGCTGGAGAGGATGTGGACAAATTGGAACACTAATACATTGCTGGTGGAGTTGTGAACTTATCCAGCCATTCTGGAGAGCAATCTGGAATTATGCCCAAAGGATTATAAATAATTTCATACCCTTTGACCCAACAATACCACTTCTAGGGTTATATCCAAAAGAGATCATAGAAGTGGGAGGAAGACCCATATGTATAAAAATATTTTTAGCAGCCCTTTTTGTGGTTGCAAAGAATTAGAAACTAAAGGGGTGCCCATCAATTGGGGAATGGCTAAACAAGTTGTGGTATATGAATGTAATGGGATTTTATTGTGCTATAAGAAACGAGGAGATGACAGATTTCATAATTACCTGGAGAGACTTATACAAACTGATGCTGAGCAAGAAGAGTAGAATCAGAAGAAATTTGTATACAGTCACAGACATACCATATCTGTGATGACCAACTATGACAGACTGGACTCTTTTCAGCAATGCAGTGATATAAGTTAATCCCGAATGACTCAAGAAAGTGAGAAATGCGCCATCCAGAGATATAACTAGAAAGAACTGAGCCTGAATCCTGATGGAAGCAAACTAAATGATCTTGTTCTTTTCATTGTTTGGTTTTATTTCTTCCTTACCATCTTTCATCCCACCTAGTACAATACACCTTTGTAATCGGAATAATGTCTAATATGAATGCATTTGCAGACCCTATACTGTACTATATGCTGTTGTGAGGGGAGGGAGGAGGGAAGTAAAGGAAATTTGAAAATCCAGGAACTATGGAATTGAATCTTGTTAACTGAAACTAAACTAATAAATTAATAAAAAAAAAATTGTCAGAAAAAAAAAAGAAAATCAAGTAAGAGTAGAGGACAAATGAGAAGAGAAATGAGAATGATGCAAGAAAATCATGAAGAAGGAGTCAACAGCCTGACTGAAGAAAATGGCACCTTAAAAATAGACTAACTCAAATAGCAAAAGAGGTCCAAAAAGCCAATGAGGAGAAGAATGCCTTAAAAAGCAGAATTGGTCGGGTGGAAAAGGAATTTTAAAAACTCACTGAAGAAATAATTCCTTCCAAATTAGATTGGAGCAAATGGAAACTAATGACTTTATGAGAAATCAAGATACTATAAAACAGATCCAAATGAATGAAAAAATAGAAAGCAATGTGGAGTATTTCACTGGAAAAACCACTGACCTGGAAAATAGATCCATGAGGGATAATTTAAAAATTATTGGACTACCTGAACACCATACTCAAGAAAAGAACCTAGACATCATCTTTCAAAAAATTCTTAAGGAAAATTTCCCTGATATTTTAGAATCAGAGGGCAAAATATAAATTGAAAGAATTCACTTGTCACTTCTTGAAAAAGACCCTAAAAAGAAAACTCCTAAGAATATTATAGCCAAATTCCAGAGTTTCCGGTTCAAGGATAAAATATTACAAGCTGTCAGGAAGAAACAATTTGAGTATTGTGGAAACACAATCAGGATAATACAAGATCTAGCAGCTTCTATATTAAGGGATTGAAGGACTTGGAGTATGATTGATATTCTGGAAGTCAAAGGAGCTAGGATTAAAACCAAGAATCATCTACCCAGCAAAACTGAGTATAATACTTCAGGGGAAAATATGGATATTCAATGAAATACAGGACTTTCAAGCATTCTTTTTTTTTTTTTTTAAGCAATTGGGGTTAAGTAACTTGCTCAAGGTTACACGGCCAGTCATTATGTGTGGGTGTTCATTTTCTGAGGCCAGAACCAATCCTGGGTCCTCCTGACTCTGGGGCCAGCTGTCTTACTCACTGTGCTACCTAGCCTCCCCACTTTCAAACATTTTTGATGAAAAGATCAGAGCTGAACAGAAAAGTTGACTTTCAAATACAAGAAGCAAGAGAAACATGAGAAGGTAAACAGGAAAAAGAAATCACAAGGAACTTATTCAAACGTGGAAAAACAATAATTGTAACTCAAGAGACTTTTCTCAGTATGAGGATAATTGAAGGGAATATATATGTGTGTGTGTGTGTGTATATATATATATATATATATATACATATATATATGTATATATATATGTATACATACTTATATATGTATGTATGGGAGGGTATTTGTGTATATATATGTGTGTGTACATGTATACGTAAACAGAGGGCACAGGATGAATTCAGTATGAAGGGATGATATCTAAAAAATAATTTTTTTTATTAAATTTTTTTTTTTTTTTGCTTTTTGGAGGGCAATAGGGGTTAAGTAACTTGCCCAAGGTCACACGGCTAGTTTTTTTTGTTTGTGTGTGTTAAGTGTCTGAGGCCGGATCCGAACTCAGGTCCTTCTGACTCCAGGGCCAGCGCTCTACTCACTGCGCCACTTAGCCGCCCCCTAAAAAAATAAATTTAAGAGGTGAGAGAGGAATATATTGCGAGAAGGAGGAAAGGAGAGATAGAATAATGTAAATTATCTCATATAAAAGTGGCAAAAGAAATCTGTTACAATGGAGGGGAAGAGCAGAAAGGTGAAAGGGAATGAGTCAACATTACTCTCATTGGATTTGGCTTAGGGAGAGAATAACATATACACTCAATTGGGTATTTTACCCTAGAGGAAAGTAGGGGGGAATAAAATAAGAGGGGGATGACAGAAGGGAGGGCACTTTGGGAGAGAGGGTAGTTAGAAGCAAACACTTTTGAAAAGGGACAAGGTCAAGGGAGAAAATAGAATAAATGGTGGGCGGGCTAGGATAGAGGGAAATATAGTTAGTCTTTCACAATATAACTACTATGGAAATGTTTTGTGTAATTACACATGTACAACCTATATTGAATTGCTTGTCTTCCCAGTGGGGATGGGTAAGGGGGGAAGAAGGGAAAGAATCTGAAAATCAAAGTTTTAAAAGCAAGTGTTAAAAATTGTTTTTTACATGCAACCAGGAAATAAGATATACAGGCACTGGGGTATAGAAATCCATCTTGCCCTACAAGAAGGTAAGAGAGTGATGGAGGAGGATGTAAGAGAGAACAGATTGGGGGAACGGGTATTCAGTATTCAGTATGGAAAAGACAGGGAGAAAATTTGTAACAAAATCTTGTGGAAATGAATATTGAAAACTAAAAAATAAATGAATTTATAAAAAAAATGAAAGAAAAAAGAAATCTCATGAGTTTTGTTTAAAAAGCCATAGAATAAGCATCTACATTAACAAAATGACTCACTTCGTATTTTTAGTTTGTTTCTTTGAGTTTAGTTTAGACATAGTGACCCCCCAACTACTGAACGATAGTTATTTCAGAAGGGAGCAATGAGATAATGAGGGCGAAGAGCTGTTCAACAGCTAATTTAAAGAATGCAAAATGAAAGGTAGAGCCAAGTTCATGCCCTTGAGCATGAAAACACAAATGTGACCACTAAGAAACAATATGCAAATTCTTCAACTTTTGTGTAGAGCTGAGACTCTATGATCTTAGTATTAAACTCTTTCTCAATCACATTTTCCCCCCTCATTTCCCATTTTTTGGTGGATCTACTTCTGATCTTGGAATTTACTTCTATCTCTGGCCCTTCAGTTTAGCACTTTATATCCCTGAAAATGGCTTTGATTCTGTGCAATAAACTTTTGGCTTTTGACCCTTCTCTGAGTGTATTTACATCTGACTATAACACCCTTTCTTTGCTCTCAATCCCTAGGTAGGGGCTAGGGAGCAAAGTATATACATATGGAGAGACTTTGTCAAATCTTTTCCAAGAGGCACTGTATTTTTTACTCTGTCAGTACATGTTAGAGATGGAAGAAACAAAATATACCTTTTGGAGAGAACATTTTGGATTTGCGGAAGTTGTACCCTCAGTATGTGTAGCACAGTGCCTGAGAAATATTAAGTATTTAATAAATGCTTGTTGAATGACTGACTTTAAAAGAAATACAACCCAATGTTTTCAGATAGGATAAAGATGTCAAAAGTGTGCCTTTTGGAAGAGAATGAAAGAAATGTTATTCAATCAGAATTCATTCCTTAGGGCAATGTGGGGGGAAAGCACATGTTTTAGACCATGGAAAAATAATGTTGGAAGAGAAAAAAACATGAAATCAGTAGTTTCATGTACTTTATGCTTTTATTTGAGTCCCTCTGATGCTCCAGAAAGAATTCAATATATATTCCAGAAGACATTTTAAGTAGTCAAGGAAAGTGCCTTTTTATTGCCAGACATTCTTGTATTTGACTTGGGTTGAAATTTCAGATGCTTTTGAATAAAACAGAAAGTCTTTTGTATGCCTAGTTGTAAAATTCAATGGAAAGGATGAATTATTTCTTCCTTTTAGCTGCTTATTTTAAATAACCAGAAATGGCAGCCATGGTAAGTCTCTACCATGTCTTGCACACATCTTGCTTGTTCGGGGCTTTGATTCTTTCTTTTTTTCTGAATTAATTTCTACAACTTTTTGACAATCCATGCCAGTCTCTGTCTCCAATATCTCATCCAAATCTCATGTCAAAAATGTCTTTCCTAGCTAATCTCATATTGCTCTGGCTACTCTCTGATTTTGTGTTCCTTCAGCACTTAAAAAAAAAACTTTTACAGCATCATCATGCGTATGATTCCTTCCCTCTAGTTTTAAACAATTGGAAATTGATACTTAGTGAAATTGAAGGTCATGTAAGGCTCTAACTTGACCTCTCACCAAAAATATGAAGTCAGTGTTTTGTTTTTAATGTCATTTCCCCATAATTTTTCAGCATTCTGTGGGATTAACTGGAGATCGTGAAATTCAGGAGTTAGTCAAGTGGGAAAGGATAAGGTAAATTTCCTGGTTGCCTATCCTCAAACAGGGACAGGGAGGAGCTCCAAATGAGCAGGAGGGAAGCAACCCAGGGGCAGGGGGTACTGAGGAGGTATTAGTTTTCAGAGATGATTTCATCTTGCAGAATGATGAGCTTCTAGATATCACAAAACCCAAAAGGTCAGTTAGATAAGGGCATTCACACTTCCTAGATGAAACTCTGTTGGGGTTTGCTGCTACTGTACTATCTTTGCTGATGTGGCCAACAATCCACTGTCTGTTGGCATGGTCTTTTTTGAGTTAATTGCTTAGCACTCGCCACTGGTGTGATTTGGTTCTCCTTGGATGCTCTGTGTAGAAATGAAGGTTGGATAGGAACTAGCTGGAACACTTTCTTCTTATTCAGTCAGGGATGATATTTTTTCTGAAAAGAATACCACATTAGACTGAGTTACCAAAGTAGAGAACTCCTTCTCATAAGATTTTTCTACTGAAATGTATGTCTAAAGGCCTAGCTCGTGGGTGGCATGGATAGATATAATCTGAGGATTGGTTTCCCCTTGATGTGAGAAGAGGCTAGAACTATGCCTGAGTGCTCAGCATGCTAGCTGGGGGAAAAGGGACAGGCAGACCCTAGGAGTGCTATAAGCCTGGGTGTTCTTCTGACCAGTCCCTGAGAAACAAATCTGGATAGCATTTTATATTCTATATATGCACAGAGATACATATATACATACATATATGTGTGTATATCTATATCTATCTTCTCTCAAATGCCTTTGATCAAGGGGCATGATCAAGGGGTTTAGAAGGAAAGCAGCTTCCCTGATTGCACTTAAAGGCTTATTATTTTAATCAGTTAAATATTAAGTCCTGACAAGTCCAACTTAGATGAATCTGACAGAAGACTTGACTTTGAATTCCAGTAGCAAATTGGCTACAAGAATTTTAAAAGGTTTATGTCTGATGAACTAAATGACAGTGTAATTTTAAAAATTGGCATTGTGATGCAAAGCTCCCTTATACTGTTCTCTGAAGGAGAAAGAGTACATGCTCATAATTGGTTATGGTTTGCTATCACTGAATTTAAGATAGAAAATTAGATGCATCATACATCTAATTGGATGATTTTAACTCAAGCCATAAGCTCAGGGAAAGTAGGGACATGAGAAGGATTGTTTATTTGGATAGAGGATCAGTGATGAGAAGTGTAGCAGCAAGCACGATAGTATACCCAGGGTGGCTGCCAGCCCAGGTTCTTAGATCTTCTTTTCTAAAAGAAAGCAACTCAATATGGGTTAACAATCTTGCTTTAATCAAACATATGTCATTTACCTAATTCAGGGGGAAAAGGTCAGCACCCCAAACTTCAGAGAATACAAACAAGTTACAAGTAGTAGTTACAAGAAGACAGAAAAACAGATCAGCAGACAGGTTTCCAACTGTCTAACCATTACATCCTTACCTAGTTACAATTACCAGAGAAGGAAGCACCAACATCTGGGTTTTCAAAGCAGTGGGGCTCAACGGCCGCCCAGACTCTTGTCTGGTCAAATCACATAACTCTTCTCAAAGTAAGCCCCCCAAAAAAACCTCACATCAGGGTATATATAGCCTTCTCCTGGCTCAGAGAATGTCACAGCCCTCTTGACCCACTGCCCAATCAAAAAGCAACAAGGTGTGGGCATTCATGAAGAACAAGCCCCCCCACCACAGGCTCCATGTGACCACATTCAGCCTATTAGGAGGCAGAGTATATTTTCAAATCAAGGAAGGTTCTTAGAGTCACTTAAGCCTATCAAGGGCCTAGAGGCAGGGAAGATCTTAAATTCCCATTCCCATAACAAGAAGCTAGCCTGCTAGTCTCCAAGTGAAAGGATCCATTAGGTAATACACACCATGCTGTTAGGGTTTGTTTGTGTTATAATGAGAAATGATTGTTCTGGGGCAAATTCAGTCCAGAGTTGGCATGGAGGACCTCTTGACTCTAGGTGTGTACTCATTGCCTAGAGAGTCAGACATTGCCCCTATGGGAGTTCAAGAGAAGATGAACCCTGGGAGAGAAGTTCTATAGAGACAGGAGCATGGAGGAGGGGGGAGGGTCAGTTTTAGGGTAGTTGGACCACAGTGGAAGACTAGGAAGCCAACTGCAGCCAGAGACAGTGATATTTTCAGGAGAGAATGTGTCAAACAGGGAGGAGGCATCCTTCTTTTTTTTTTTTTTTTGCCTTTTTTTTTGGAGGGCAGTTGGGGTTAAGTGACTTGCCCAAGGTCACACAGCTAGTTTTTGTGTTAAGTGTCTAAGGTCAAATTTGAACTCAGGTCCTCCTGACTCCAGGGCCAGTGCTCTATTCACTGTGCCACCTAGCTGCCCCATGCATCCTTCTTTCTATATGGTAGCGCACTGGGACAAAATCCTGTTTACCCTGTAGCAGTTACAGATCTATAGATAGACAGTGATCAAGATATTATATACTTGTAAAAACATGCAGTAAAATGTTTATTAAACAAGAGAAAAGACAAATTACAGACATATTTTGAAATAAGTGATTTAAAAAAATTAAAGGTGTGAAAGGACAAATTGGGTAAAAATGAATTAAAGGAGAGAGTGTATTTCACCAAGGGGAAGGGATAAAAAAGACAAGGAACAAAGAGGAAAATAGGAGTTTCAAAGCATAAATTCCAAAAAAATTTAACACAAAAAGGAATTAGGAACATAAATAGAATGTGAACACTGTGACAAAAGGCATGGAGAGATGAGCCAAACATGGAGAAAATTTAGTTGGAATCAAACAGAATTCCTCGACTTGGTAGACTGGGAATGTTTAATTCTTGAATTTCTCAGGAAACATTTGGAAGCACATGAAGTCAGAAGGAGGCAGGAAACGTTTTCCTATAACACAGTAGATTTCCTAGGAAAAAAAGAAACAGAACAAGAAACTAAGAAATTATTCAGAATTAAGGACATATTAAATAAGAGAATCGAGCATTTCTGAAGAATGGTCTAGTTTTTCTACAGAAATAAATTTTTTTAATTTAGGTTTGTTGCAGTCAAATCTAGAGAAAGGAAAGGAAAATAACATGTAAGAGGCCCTGAATTATCAAGGATGAAATCCCCTGAGTTAAAAAGGAGTTAAAAACAGGCATAAAACTCTCATTGATAAATGTAATTAATACAGAAAGGAATTTTAAGTAGGGGATGTACAGAATGAGGTCTCCTGGGTAAATGGGAGAATCGAAGGTAGGTGGCATATTAGATAGAATGCTGAGCCTGGAAGTCAGGAAGACTTCGGTTCCAATCCGACCTTAGACACTTACTCTGCTATGTGACCCTAGGTAAGTCACTTAACCCTGTTTGCCCCAGTTCCTCATCTGTAAAATGGGGTTAAGAATAGGAACTGCCTCACAGGGTTGTTGTAAAGATCAATGAAATAATATTTGTAAAGTGTTTAGCATGGTGCCTGGCACATAATAAATGCTTATTCTTGTTTCTTTTCTTTCTAAAGGGAGCAATGCCCACATCATGGAGAAATGAAAAGAGAGATGACTGGAACAGGCTTCAAGGTCCAATAGCACTTACCATGTAAAAAAAAAGACAGAAATGAACATTCCTACTCTCAAGAAGTAAATTTTCTCTTGGAAGGCAGGCCCTGGCAGCTGTGGGTATGCAGTTAGATGTTGTGTTGGTGTAGTAGATATTTGCTAAAGCAGCACAAGCTGTTGCGTGCCAACATGTTCTACAAGGTTGCAAGCTCTGTTTTTGTTATATTTCAGATGCAGTTTATTTATGTAAAACTTTTGATTGACTACTAATGTCTTTTTATATACTACTATAGCTAGATTTCTCTTTAAAGATTCTGTTTACCCATAATATGCAGGGGTGTTTCATGCTTAGTTTGAGAGCAATTATAACATTCCTTCCGTCTTTAGATTTGAACTTGGCTTCTTCTGCAGAGAAAATTGTCTTTAGAATTCTCATTCCTTCTTGGGTCAAATTGATCATTTAGATTTTTGTGTAAGATGTACTTTAAAAACATGGCCTTTCCTTAAATGACCTGGGAAGTCATTTTGGGTAGTAAGTAAAGTTAACTCGATGCCTTTACATTTTTAAAATGACTTGTAAAATCTCTCAGGGAGAATTTCTCATATTTCTAATGAATCAGGGCTTATAATCAAGTTCTCTGCAAAATACCTTTGTAGTTTTAGCTGTCTTGGCAGACAGAAATGTACTACTCTCTTATCATGCAAAGAGTGCTGAGGACTGTTAAGGGGTCCCCTGAAATTATCTTTCTGAGTTGCCACATTTTCTAGAAACACTTGACCCACAACATGCAGGAAGCCATGAATTATCAAGGATGAAGTTCCCTGAGCTGATATAATATATTGTTTACATCCCAAGTTGGGATGGGAGTCAAGACACGTGCCAGTTCGCACCAGGCTGAGAAATAGCTCATGTGGCTGGGACCCGTGGTCATACACAGACCATCCTATCTTCATAATCTAGCAGTCCTCAAGGAAAAAGAATGTGACTTTTGCCATCACCTTTCTCCTCCCCTTTGGGAGGGGTTTTGTGCTTTTCCCACCTTTACTGTACCTTTACCCCTCTCATGTCACAGTCCTTTAGGTAGAGATCTGCATTTCTTCCTCTTTCCTTTGTCATAGTTATGAATGTGCAAACTTCTGTGTAGATTGCAAACTCTTTAGGTTCCATATGCATATTCATTTCTCTTGTATAGTTTTTACATATGTTTCATCAAGCTATGATTGCTTATTGACAAGAGAAAATAGGGGATAGAATCGAAGGAAGGGATAGAATTGGTCAACTTTGGGGACATATGAATTTAGTGTCCAAGGAGCAGGACATAGATTTGAGAGCTGTATTAATGACAGATTTATGGAGCTTTTGGGCCTTCTGTCCTCAGAAATATTTGCCATGTACATTAAGGATACTCATCTTATTGAGGATCTCAGGTGATTCATTGGATTTGTAATAACTTTGAACAACCAGGAGTAAATATGTTACTCTTTAAATATGCCCAAGGATGGCCCTCTTCTTGAGTGGAGTAGGTAGCTGCTTATTGTATGATTTGAGGGACCCATGAGAACTTTAAAGTATCTCTTTTACTGTCCTGTTGTAGTACCTGAAATTCCCTTTGGTTACTTCTTTACGGTGGCTGTCATACTCATTGTGATGTAACTTGAGCTCCTTTTACTATCACCATTCACTAAAGGGACCAGATTTACATGATGCATCTTGTATATTACCATAGTAATCCTATGATAACACAGATGTGCTGAAGAGCAGCAAGAACCATGTAGGTTTCTAAAATCTGATTATCCTTGGGTTAATTTTCAGAAACGAATCCTACTGTTAATCACTGATATATTAACATAAATTGATACATTAGCAAAGACAAATCAGGATTCAGAAGGGAGCAGTTCTCACAGAATAAAAAACAGGACATATCAATTTTTATAAGAAGATGCATTAGACTGTGAGCTCCTTGAGCTCCCGCCTATTTTTTTTTTATCTCCAGCATTTAGTGCAGTGCCTGATACATGATAGGCATTTAATAAATGCTTGTTGATTAATTGATTAATGAGAAGGGAAGATCTTGAGTGGAAGGATTAGGTGAGGTCCTTTCATGGGAGGGGTTGGGTAGCCAGCAAAAAAAAAAAAATAATAAAGGAGCTGGGAAGGAAACCAGATGGTGGAAATGTATGTGCTAAAAACAGAGAGAGGGATGCAAATGGTGATGATGATGTGGGTTAGGGAAGGAGTGGACTGGCAAAGAAAAACCTCATATACTTCATGGTTCTGCATAGAACTGTCTTGGCAATGCTCTTCTTTGTAAGGGGACCCAAGAACTCAGAAATCATCAGTGGAGGCTTGAAGAGCCTATGGGCAAAACAGGTCTTTCTTACCAGAATCAGGGCAATTGCAGCCTTTGAAGGGAAAATAGGCCTTTCTCCCACTCCTAGGCTACAAGTTAATAAGATATGGGAGATTCTGAATCTTGGGAGAGTGATAGTTTTCAGGATTTGTCATTGTTCTTCTTTCCTCCCCTTCATTCTTACTGGGTATAGGTGCTCTGATCAAATGAGAAATTTTATTTCATGTGAAGTGCTTTTTCAAGCCTTAAAATATTACATATATATGTTTTCTATTATATCATTATTTTCTTGAGAGTTATTATTATTACTAGGTTGTGCTATTAAATAGCACAATAGGTCCAGAGGTCAAGGTGAAAAAAGAAACTGAAAGTCAGAACCATTTCTCTTATTCTTCTGCTTCTTTTGGGTAAAGCTTCAGGGAACTAGGCTCACAGTCTTCTCCTCCCTGAGGAGTTCAGAATTTACTACATACCCAACCAAAGAAATGAATGCTTGACTCACGTGGTTAGAAGGGGCAAATAAAAAGTAATGAAACAACCTTCCCTTTCTTTCTCCTCCCTCTGCCATTTAAATTCTGGTCTTGTGAGTTTTTTTTTAACCATCATCACAAAATTAGGAAAAATAGCTTATAAAATATGCCTTCAATTAGAAAGAGTCTCTAACAATGGGTCAGGGACATGAGTTAGGAATAATGCTTCTTCGTCCATTTCTTTCTTCATACCTGAAACTATCAAACCATCACACTATAGGCTTAGACCACAAACAAGTAAGCAAGAAAATACATGTGTCTGGGTTGACCACAGTTGTTTCTGAGAAATAAAAAACCCAAAGCGAAAACCAATTTATAGCAGAATAAAGAAACAGTTAAAAATGAGGGTAAATGGAGCCTTCGGGGAGAGGGATGAGGGCAATTCAGCTTCTCCCCATTCCCTGCATGACATCTCAATTTGACTGGCTCCCATGCCTGGAATGCTCTCCCTCCTCCATTTTGACTATTGACTCTCCTAGTTTCCATTAAATCTCAACCAATATCCCAGTTTCTACAGGAAGCCCTCCCCAACCACTCTTAACTTCAGCACATCTTTTCTTTTATTTGCTATTTATTTTGTATATAGCTTACTTTGTATCTGTTTGCATGTTGTCTCCCTCATTAGATGTGCCTGGAATATAGCAGACACTTAAGAAATGTTTTTTTTTTTTTTGCAGGGCAATTGGGGTTGAGTAACTTGCCCAAGGTCACACAGCTAGGTTTTTGTTTGTGTGTTAAGTGTCTGAGGCTGGATCCGAACTCAGGTCCTTCTGACTCCAGGGCCTACGCTCTACTCACTGTGCCACCTAGCCACCCCTTAATAAATGTTTATTGATTGGTTAATTGAGAGCTTCAGCCACACAGGGAGGCTGGCTCAATCAGAGACCTGATAAGTATCTGATAACTTGTCTTACCCTCTTCTCATGGGCCTGGGAAGGGAAACTATCTCAGTTGTGGTCCTTGGCATGGCTGCTATTGCTCTCCTTATGCTTTTGTGCTAACTCCGCTGCTATGGGAAGGAGAAATCCCAGTCTCATCTGCCCATCTAATACTTCCCTACACATGAGAATGCTTTGCATCCCAGTCCCTCTTTTCTATGACTTCCTCTCCACTTCAACTTTTTAATAAACTTTACATCCCATCTTGTTTCTCCATCTTCTCTCAACCTGTATTAGAAGTGTGTGTGTGTTGTAATTATATTTCCCAGGATGACCAGCTGCCATTCAAAATATTTGTTCCAGGGAGATCTTTAACACCAATCCTGCCTGTGAACTACATTGTCATTATTATAATAATTAGTATCAGGTTTCAGTCATTTTTTTTCAGTAGTGTCCAACGCTTCATGACATCATTTTGGGGTTTTCTTGACAAAGATACTGGAGTTTGCCATTTCCTTCTCCAACTTGTTTTACGAATGAGGAAATTGAGGGAAAAGGGGTTAAGTGACTTGCCCAGGATCACACAACTAGTAAATGTCTGAAACCAGGTTTGAACTCATGAAAGATGAATCTTTCCAATTTCAGGCCCAGTAACCTTTAGACTAAATAGCTAAGTATTAACTATACAAAAATGCAATTCACAGCACAGCTTGTGAAATGAGCAAAGCCTAGGTTTTTTTTAGGACTGGAGGAAAGGTTAATATGCTCTGGAAGTTTGTCTAGGTAGTTTTCTATTATCATGTTCAGGTCTTTTGACTTGTGTTCTTCTGGGAGACTTAACCTGTCTTTGGCTTCAGTATCTCTTGCTTGTATAAAGATCATGCTTTCTTTTAATGTTGGACATAATTCTTATTTTTGGAAAGGATTGAAAGGTTGTGAGGATTGGAGAAAGTGGCTAATCCACTATCTTGTTGGTCATGTGACCCACCCCATGACAATTCCTTTTTTAATAGCATTTGATTTTTTCAATTACATGTAAAGACAGTTTTTAACATTCATTTTTAAAAATAATTTTTGAGTCCCAAATTTTCACTCTCTCTCCCTCCCCACTCTCCTCCCTAAAATGATAAGCAATTTGATATAGGTTATATGTGTGTAGTCATGTAAAATATATTTCCATATTAGCCATGTTTTGAGAGAAGAAATAGTTTGCAAAAAAAACCACAATTTGCAAAAAGAAAAAAAAACCTGTGGAAAAAAATAAAGTGAAAACAATGTGCCTTAATCAATATTCAGACTCCATCAGTTCTTTCTTTGGATATGGATAGCATTTTCTATTATGAATCTTTTGGAATTGTCTTAGATCATTGTATTGCTGAGAAGAGCTAAGTCAATTGTAGTTGATCATCACAAAATGTTGCTGTTACTGTGTACAATGTTTTTCTGGTTCTGCTCACTTCACTTTGCATCAATTCATTTAAGTCTTTCTAGGTTTTTCTGAAATTTGCCTGATTGTCATTTCTTATAGCACAATTTTGTTACATTCATATACCACAACATTCACCAAGTGATAGGCATCCCCTCAATTTCCAATTCTCTGCCATCACAAAAAGAGCTGCTACAGTAATTTTTGTACATGTAGGTCCTTTTAACTTTTATGATCTCTTTAACTAGTAGGGGTATTGCTGGATCAAAGGATATACATAGTTTGATGCCCTTTGGTCATAGTTCCAAAGGCAATTTAAAAAAAATTATTTTCAGTTTCAAATTCTTTCCCTCCCTTGACCCCACCTCTTCATTCATTGAGAAGGCAAGATAAATGATGACCATTGTACATATGGAGTAATTTAAAACATAGTTTCACATTAGCCATGTTGAAAAACAAAAACAAGAAAAATAAAGGGGAAAAATGCTTGAATCTGCACTCTGACTCCATCAATTACCCATCTGGAGGTGGATAGCATTTTTTATCATAAGTTATTTGGAACTCTTGTGGATCATTGTATTGATCAGAGTTACTAAGTCTTACACAGTTGATTATTGTCACAATATTGATGTTACTATGTGTGTTGTTCTGCTGGTTCTTCTCATTTCACTTTGTGCCAGTTCATAGAAATCTTTCCAGGTTTTTCTGAAACCATTTCATCATTTTTTCTAGCACAGCAGTATTCCATCACATTCATATATCATAACTTGTCCAGTCATTCCACAGTTAATGGGCATCCCCTAAGTTTTCAATTCTTTGCTACAACAAAAGGAGCAGTTATAAATATTTTGTATGTATGGATCCTTTTCCTTTTCCTTTAATCTTCTTGGGGGTATAATCCTAGTAGCAGTATTGCTGAGTCAAAGGGGATGCATAATTTAATAACTCTTTTGGAGTAGTTCCAAATTATCCTCCAGAATGGTTGGACTAGTTCAGAACTCTGGCAATACTGCTTTAGTGTACTTATTTTCCCACATCACCTCCAGAATTTTTCATTTTCTTTTTCTGTTATCTTAGCCAATCTGATAAGTGTGAGGTGGTACTTCACAGTTGTTTTAATTTACATCTCTCTAATTATTAGTGATTTAAAATATTTTTATATGATTATTGCTAGTCCGTGGCAATATTTTAGCAGGCTTTGCTTCCTTCAACTGAGAGTATTGAGATTTTCAGGGCTTGAATACGACTGGACTACCTCAGCATGACTGCAAGATTCCCTAGTACATTATGGCAAATTCAAAGACCATGAGAGGGAAGCAGAGACTGCTATAAAAAGCTAGTACCAAAAGACCAGTAACAAAATTTATGATAACCCTTGATGTTAGAGTCTGAAAGACACTGAACCAAATTGTTTAATTTCCATCAGCAAGGAAGCCTTAAGAACTGGTTTTGGTTTTGACTGATGGAGATTGGTTCCTTTGAGGTTTGCCTTGATTTCTTGATTTTGCAGGAAACCACAGACTGAACTACAAAGATAGTTTTCCTTCATTTCAAATTGAAACCATTCACAACGGCTGAGTTCTATGTATGGTTTTTATCTGAGGCTGTAGATTTCTTTGTGCTTTATGGGGGAACACCTGAAATTCATCCCAGATTTAGGAACCTGGACCAAATTTCCAGGTGTTAGGAACTTTTTCTTCACCACTGAAACTTACTGTTGCCTTTTGTCACATTTGTGCTATTCCTTCATATCCATTTGGGAACCTGCTTGTTATATCTAATGACTAGAGATTCCATTTAGAGGAGGAGATCTAATGCATATAGATAGGACAGAGAGTTTATCACTAGAGTTTAAAGGACCCAGAATTAAAAAAAATTAACTTTTGTTAAAGCTGATGAAGCTATCAAGAGATTACTGTAGCTTAATTTTTATAGGATAAAGGTAATTTTCTTGCCTCTCAGACTTTCTTCTATAACATTCTGTCCATATTCACTTAACAGCAAACAAATACTACTGCCAAGAGGAATGAACATGTGCAAATGGGCGTGGGCAGATATCTTATTGCCAAAACAGTTTCTCCATTACGAAATGTTTTGAAAAGGATTTTTTTTTTCAGTATGGTGTATAATATTTTGCTATATTGAGAAGTTCCTGAGAAATATGTTCTACTGTGGAGTTCAACCAAAGGTTGAGTAGAGTAAGGGTAAATATCCTCAGGAAGTCTATATCTATATTCTAGAATGGCTTTTCCAACACCGCTTTTGGGAGACGTATCAGGATATTTCTTTGTCCCCCAGTTTTTCTATCTATTGTTAAGAGAGCATAGTGAATAAGGCACTGTTGGCTCTTGAAACAGGAGCCTGGTACAGTGTAAGATTTTTTGTCTCTAGTCTCTCCCTTCTCTAACCCTTCCATTACCCAACTGACAAAATAGTATTTCTCAAATTTCTTGAGTACTTTGTTGTTCCCTTTTTGAGAAACCTTCAGTGGTTTCCTATTGTTTTTCACATAACCTACCAAATTTCTGATCATGGAATGTCTTCCCCCATTTCTACCAAGTCTGACTCAATTCTATCTTTCCAGTTTTACTTCCTATTACTCTCACACATCTTGTATTTGAACTGAATCCTGCGTTATTAGCTGTTCTCTAATTCGATATGCTGTCCCCCTGCTCCATGTGTTTATGCAAACCATCCCTTATCCCTGGAATATACTCTATTTTCAACTTTGCCTTTCAGGATCCTTTTTTTCCCCTCAAGACTGAGTTCAGATGACATCTCTTTGATAAAGTATTTCCTAATTTCCCAGGTTAATAACCACACAGCTTTCACTCCTTATTCTCCCTCACTCCACATATAGAATCAGTTGTCAAATCGACATTTCACAGCATCTCCTTTGAATACAATCCTTTTCCTCTACTCCCACAGACACCCTCTAAATTCAGGCTCTCATCATCTCTTGCCTGGATTATTGTAATGGCCTTATGGAACTGATCTTTCTGTCTCAAGTCATTCTCCTCCTCCATACATCCCCCACATAGCTGCCAAAGTGATTTTTCATATGTGCATATTTGACCATTTCACCACTGAATTCCTTTAACTCCAGTTTCCTCCTATTATCTATAGGATAAAATATAAACTTCTTTGGCTTTTAAAGTCCTTGATACAAACTGACCCTAATCTATCTTTCTAGCCTCATTATGCATTATTCCTCTCCCTAGCACAAACTCTCATTACAATGCTTAGTTCATTTTAAAACTACAGGGCAATATAATAGTTCCCAAGGCCCACTTGATTCCCTCCTCTCAAGCTTTGGGAGTTTATTTTAGATGAAAAGTTCTGAAATAAATCCCATTGTCTCTGAGCCCCCAATAAGACAAACTTTCTAATACTTAGGTAGAGATTGGATTCTCTTCATATACTCACATTTATCTGCTCTTGTTCCTGTGCTTTTTTAGTATGATATTTTCAGTGTATTGTCAGATACCTTCAATGAGGACAAAAATGGCTTCAAGGTCAGCTACTGAACTGCTAGTAAATTATTTAATTTGAAAAGACTATAATCCAGAACTAAAGTGGAGGGAGAGTTGAGTGACTTTTTGTTAACAGATGTTTGTGCACTAATGCAATCTTTAAGGCTGAGATGCACCACAGTATGGATGGCTTCTCTACCACTTGTGCTAATTTTGGCCTGATAATTAACACAAAGAAAACAGAGGTTCTACATCAGCCAGCACCACATTATCCATACATGGAACCATTGGTTATAGCAAATGGAAAAATTCTGAATACTGTGGATAAGATCACTTACCTTGGAAGTAGACTTTCTAGGGATGTCCGAATAGATGATGAGATTGATGCATGTGTTGTCAGAGCTAGCTCAGTGTTTGGGAGGCTCCAAAGGAAAGTGTGGGAGAGAAAAGGTATTAGGTTGGGTGGCTAAAAGGCTCTTTTATAGAGACTCAAGAGAACATACAAGACAAACACTTGCATGGAGGTTAGAATAAGTGATGCAAAGATGGACACTCTCAAAGTCTCTCTGAAGAACTTTGGAATTAATTGTGAAGTATGGGAGATATTGACACAGGACTGCTCAGCATGGCATAACTGCATCAAAGAAGGCACTGTGCTCTATGAGCAAAACAGAATTGCAGTAGCTCAAAAGAAATGTGAGAGGTACACATTTAGCGGCATCTCTACTCCAAATGTTCATATTGACCATTTGTGCCTGACTTGTGGTAGAGCCTTCTGAGCTCATATTGGTCTCATATGTCTGAGCCACAGTCAGACATACTATACCTTGACCCAGACATAGTGATGTCATTTTGGTCTTCTTTGAGCATGAAGGACAACAACCAAGAATCTCCTCTAGTAAACTTCTGGTCTCTTTGTGGTTGAGGCAAAATTCAGTTTACTGGAAACATTTGGGTAATGAGAAAACTTAGATAATGTCCATGGAACTAATAGATCATCCAAATAAGTTTCTGTATGATAATGAGGACACTGTGTGGTGAGAGTGTTATTTTAGGAAGAGAATTCATATGGGGTCTGGAGGAGAAATAGTTTTACACTTGTGGCAATGGTATTCCCAGGCTTCTCCTCCTCATTCCCTGGTCCCCTGCCTTCTGTCATTATTGTGGTGAGTATGGGGTATTCATGGATGGTTATTGATCTGGTATCATGGTTTGTGCCATTCCAGAGCTCAAACATCATAAGAGGGAGTGTGCATAATGATGAAACTATATTCCAGATTTAGCCTGTAGCTGCCGAGTTGACATGACTGTCCTGATTGAGCTCACTTTCCCATCCCTAGAGATGTGGTGTAGGCCATGAAATATATTTTATTACTGACAATAAGGGAAGAAATTTGGATGTTCCTGATCTGATGTAAAGAGGGCTAAACTAGAATCAGGGGATATTTCTCATTTTGACATTCAAGAGCCTAGACTACCTATCTAATCTCACGTGGTAATAGCTTCTAGTATATCTTTCTACTTCAGTTAATAGTAATGTCTTTGTTTTCCATGCCACATTCATTCCTGTTTTTTCAACTGTTGTCCCCTCACTCCCCACTTTTGGCAATGTTGTCTTTACTGTTCTACTAAGGCCCATCTCCTGTTCAATCTCTATGACAAAACATTTCCCCCAGGACTCCAGCTAACGTTGGGATCTTCCTTTTCTTTTATTTTTGGTAGAGAGGAGGCTATCATGTTCTGATATTTTATTATATGTTGTATTATGGGGTTAATGAAATAAAATAAGTCCTCGTATTGCCTCTCTCTGATCCTTGATTTTCTCAACTGTACATCACTTCTCTGACTCTCAGTTTTCCCAAGTATAAAATGGGGATGATGCCTGTTATTCCTACTTTACAGGATCATTGTGACAATTAAATAAGAAAATCTATATATAGTTTTCATAAAGATGTGGTACAGCCTCTAGAGCTACTTCACTAATCTTAACTCATTGGTGGGCTGGGTTTCCAGAGAAAGTTTCTACTTCTCCCCTAGAAGACCCTGAAAATTGGCAGGTGTTTGTGTGTTTTTTTTCTAATGCTATAACTCATGTCCTGACAGTGTGCTTCCTTCTATACTTATAAATTGATATCAGTTAGACTTAATTAGCTTTAAAAAGTATTTAATAGGACAGTACAATAAGAACAGCTAGCTGGTGGTTTCCAAAAACATCTGTGATGCTTTTTTATATAAGTACTTACAGAATCTAAGGGAAAGTGGACTCAAGCTTATTAGAAAGGATGTGTAGTAAATGGGTAACTCATATCAACCTGGGAATCTTTTTGCTGGAGTTCTCAAGATGTTCTCATTAGGTGTAATATACTTTTTGGGTGGGCTCTCTGTAGAACCTTGAATCTGCCTTTCTTCATCTAGTCCAGTCTGTTCTTGGCTCCAGGTGCAGAAACTTCTGTCAACCATTGCAATCCCAGGGATACTGCTAGGTGACTGTTGAAACAATCCAAACCCTCCAGTTCATGAGATTTCGCTTGCCAAGGAGGGAGTGGTGGGGAAGAGGGAGACAAAGACTGAGAATCTGGGCTCTTCTTTTACTCTTCCTCCTTCCCTGTTCCCCACAATCATTTTTACTTTGGGGCTTGGCTAAAAGGCTTTCCCTCTAAGTCTCTGGAGGCTAAAATCTCATAGGTTCTGAGCTGGTCTGCTCCTTTACAGATGACAGAAATGTTTGATTAAGTTTCCTTGACCAGACCAAACATATTTCCTGTGTAAACTCATTCCAGTTCACCCAAGGGCCTCAAGGATGTCTATAATAATAAGAATTTTTTATATCTGGAATAAAACTTTTGATTGATGGATTGAGTAAACAGATTTTTTTTTTAGGTCTTGTTCACATCCAATTCATATCTTTGATTCTATCAGTCTCTGGAATGTCTCTAATTTTTGAGGAGAGGTTATGGGATACCCCTCTTGCAAATACACAGCATTTTAAATTATAATATGCTACAAAAATGCCAGTTTTTGGAAAGCAGGAACTATTTCATGTATGTATGTATGTATGTATGTAGTATTCATTGTACTTTCCAGGCATATAGTGGGCATTCAATGAGTATTGAACTTATAAAAATAGTCTTATATCACTGATTGTGTGACCTTAAGCTAGACCATTTTTATTGTATAGGCATGAGCTAAACTTTAATCAATAGTTTTCAAAATTCATTTGATCTATTTTTCCTCTTTTTAATTGCCATTGAGATCTTTATCTGAAAAACTACAAAAATTTTTCCTCAATTTTCTGCTTTTCTTCCAGTCTTGTCTACATTTGTTTTGTTTGTACAAAACCTCTTTAATTTAATGTAATCAGAATTATCCATTTTATATCTAACTTTGATCTTTATCTCTTGTTTGCACATAAATTGTCCACCTATCCCTAAGTCTGATAAATAATATGTTCCATGTTCTTTTAATTTTCTTGTGATATTGCTCTTTATATTTAGGTCATGTATCCATTTTGACTGTATTTTGGTAAATAGTGTAAGTTACTGGTCTATACCCTAATTCTTCTATACTGTGTTCCATGGTCAAAGGGTATGAATGAGCAGCTTTCCAGTGAAGAAATCAAAACAATTTATAGTCATATTAAAAATGCTCTAAACCATTATTGACTAGAGGAATTCAATTAAAATGACTTTGAGATATCATTTTACAACTATCACATTGGCTAAGATTGTTGAAAGGGAAAGTGACAAATGTTGGAGGGGATGCAGAAAAATTGGGATGCTAATTCATTGTTGTTATAATTACCAACTGATCAAATCATTTTGGAGAGCAACGTAGAATTATGTTCAAAGAGTTATAAAACTGCCTATGTATCTTTTGACCCAGTAATACCACTACTAGGTCTATTTCCAAATATGGCTAGGGAAAAAGGAAAAGAACCTGTATATGTTTATAGCAGCTATCTTTGTGGGGGCAAAGAACTGGAAATTTCAGGGCTGCCCATCAGTTGGGGAATGGCTGAACAAGTTGTGGAATATGATTGTGATGGAATACTACTGTGCTATAAGAAATGATAAGCTTCATGATCTTAGAAAAACATGGACAGACTTACATAAAATAATGAAGAGTGAAATGAACAGAACCAAGAGAACATTGTATACAGTAACAGCGATATTGTTTTAGAAAGAACTTTGAGGAAATCAATCATTTTGCCTATTATAAATACTCAAATTAACTATAAAGGACATATGAAGAAATATGCTATCTGCATCCAAAGGGATAAAAAGAAGCATGCATAGAATAAATTTACATATATATAGACATATATATGTATACATACATAAATATGTGTGCACTCATGTGTGTGTGTGTGTGTGTGTGTGTGTGTGTGTGTGTGTACCTATACCTATACCTATTTGTGTCTAATAGTAGTCATCTCTAGTGCTGGGTCTGGGGGGAAGAGGGAATAAAAAAAGGAAATTTATGTGATAATTGTATTATATATTTGAAGGAAATAGCAAGTTGCACATAATGGATTTGCAATTTCATGTGCAATCATCTTTTTAAAAATTATACTAGGTTATGGAAATGCTTGGTTTCTTCCATAAATAAAAGTAAAATTGTCACTGAGGCAAGTTTAAAGAAGATATTAAAGTAGCATGGTGAAAAATGTACTGTCATATCAATTGCTACATGTTTAGGGGTCATCTCTAGATGACTGCTATAAATCTAATCCTAACCTCTCTTTTGAATGCCAGTCACACATCTTCAACTGATTGTTGTACATAATTTCCTCTGTGTACTATACACCTCTTAAACTGAAAATGTCTGAATCAAAATAATTAACTTTCCCTTGTTAAATCTATCCCTCTTCAAACTTCTCTACTTATATTTAAGGTACTACCATGTATCCAAATGAATAAACTCAGAAACATCCTTGACTATTTCCTCTCCTTCACATTGCTTCCCCCCATCCAATTATTTGCCAAGTCTTATTGGTTCTACATCTACATTTCTCCCTCTCAATATCTTCCCTCTACCCTCACAACCATCACTTTAGTTCAAGCTCTTATCACCTTTCATCTGAACTATTAAAATAATAATAACCTATTAATTGTTCTACTTCCTTTCAAGGTCTTCCCTCTCTAAACTACCTTCTATTAACTGCTAAAAAATAATCTTCCTGAGGCACAGACTTGACCAAATTACTTTCCCTCAAAAAATTCAACGGCTTCCAATTGTTTAGTCAGTGAAATGTAAATGTATTAGCCTGGCATTTGAAGTCCTCCATAATTCAGCTCTAACCTACCTTTACTGAGTTATTTCATATTCTTCTTCATATGTTCTGTGTTCTGGACATCCTCCTCCAAACTCTATCAAGGGATCCTGATCCTCCAGACTGTATCCTCCAAACTTGACATTCAATCTCTCGACTTCATGCTTTCTCATAAACCATCTCTATATTGGGAAGGTACTCATGCTTCATTATCCACCTTGCAGAATTTTTGTCTTCCTTAAAGATTCTGCTAAGGTGCCACCTCCTTCATGAAGTCTTCCTTGATTTTCTTCCTTACACTATACTAGTTTTTATGTATTTTATATCCCCCCTACCCCCAAGGTAATATATTCAAGGACAGGGATTATTTTGTTTTTCTGGGTACATTCTTAGTGCCTCATGCTGAGGAAATATTTAATAAATATTTTATTAAATTCAGTTGTTGAATGGACTTGTATCAAGGCACATACAACTGATGATGAACTATATTTCTACAATGAATGGAAGGGGGTAAAAAATAAAATTAGGAGAAACAACACACTTCCATTAGGGAAGAAAAATAAGAATTTGCTTGGAAATCAGTGTCAAATCACAGGCAACTCATTAAACAACCTAGTTTTTTTTTAAAAAGAAACCAAAAAATAATGTAAAAACAGGTAGCAGCAGAAGATGAACAAGAATTTGGAACAATCCTGTAAGACTAATGTCAAGAATACTCATGCTAAGAATGAACTGGAGCTGTTGAGAGAAACTCAGGATGACAAAAAGGGAAGGTTTTAAAAAAGTTTACAATGAGAAAAGAAAGAGGGTGAAAGAAGTGGTAGGATGTTACATTGATGTGAATGGGATGATGATAATTGAGAAAAGAAAAGAAAGCTTCTCATTTTTTACTTTATTTCATTTTTTTTCTGCCAAGGAGAATGACCTTTGCATTAGACATGACAGGGGGAAAGGGAAGAGAATAAGCATTTATTTTGTGCTTACTATATGACAGGAATTATGCTAAATAAGCACTTTTTACAAATATTAACCCATTTAATCCTCACAACAACCCTGGGAATTAGGTGTTATTATTATCCTCATTTTACAGATGAAGAAATTGAGGCACAAATAAAGTGACTTGCCCTGGGTCACACAGCTAATATTTACCTGAGTTCAGGTTTGAACTCATGTCTTCCTGATGAGCTGTATGTAGTGTACCATCAGCTGTCTTATGACAGAGAAAAATGTCTAACAGGCAGTTGATACCCAAGACAAATAAGGATGTAGTGAGAGTACCTAGTTGTCCTTGATAAATCAACCACTTAAGTATTTATTAAGCACAATGCTAGGGACTGAAGATGTAAAAATGGTATAAGAGATAATTCCTTTTTGAAAGGAGGTTACATTCTAACAGGGGAGACTATAAGGAGACATGTTAACATATGTTATATGGGTGCATATACATAATAAACAGACAAAAGATACAATAGATAAAAAGAGGATATTGGTAATTGATAGGATTAGGAAAGGCTTAAGGTGGTGCTTAAGATACATTTTATAGCATTGTTTCAAATTTTTCTCTTTCATTGAATGCTCATCTTTTTTCGTTGATGATTAGTCACGAGTTTGCAGGCTATGTCACTTTGGGTAGCATTTTGAGTTCCTTTGCTCTTTGGAACACATTATTCTATTCCCTTCTGCAGTTTCTGGTGTATTCAGCATAGTCGCATATTATTCAAAATGTCTTTTCCTTTATATTTAAAGGTCTTTCCGTTGATCTCTTGCAGAATATGTTGTTTGCCATTATAATTGTGAATTTCTCCACTACATCTCTTGAACATTGCAGCAACTTTGTTTTTTTCCTTCTGGAGGAAATTCTATGTACCCTTTTGATTGATGCTGTTTTTATGTGTTCACAAGTTCTGGAAAGTTTTCTTTCTTACACTATACCTTGGTCAAACCTCTTATTTGGATAGGACTATAGTGCTCAGTTCTGGACATCTCAGTCTAAGGACATTTATCAGATGAAGAATATCCAGAAGGGAACTAGGAAGGTAAAAGAGACCATGTCATACTTGTACTGCTTGATTGAACTGGAGATGTTTGGAACAAGAGAAGAGATGATTTAGGGGACAGGATTGCTCACTTCTAACTTGGCTGAATTTCTGATCCTCCAGCCTTTTTTACTTCTGTCCTTCCTATCTTTGTATAATGTGGAAATGCCTCTGCCTTTGCAGTTTTCTCCTCTTTCTCTATTTGATGATTTCTTCCTTGGAGCCTCTGAGGAAGTAGCTGTCTCATCTGTGCTCACTTCTAGTCTGACTCAGGTGCTGCCTTTCTGAACCTCCCCCACTCCCTACTTTAAAATAAGCAAGATGATTGCATGTGAAACTGCAAATATATTATGTGACACTTGCTATTCCTTTTAAAAAATAATAAAGTTGTTATGGAAACTTCTTTTTTCCTGTCTCCTCACTCTAGAGATGGCTACCATTAGACACAAATATGTATATGCCTCAATCTATCTATATATAAAATCATTCTATACATACTTCTATTTATCAGTTCTTTCTCTGGATGCAGATAGCATCTTTCTTCATATATCCTTTGCAGTTAATTTGGATATTTGTAATAGTCAAAAGGATTTATTTGCTCAAAGTTGTTTTTTTTAAAACAATATTGCTGTTTTCTCTTGGTTTTGCTCATTTTACTCTTCATTATTTTGTGCAAATCTTTCCATGTTTTTCTAAGATCATAGAGTTCATCATTTCTTATAGAACAGTAGTATTCCATCACAATCATAAACCACAACTTGTTCATATTACCCAGTTGATGGGCAACCCTGAAATTTTTAGTCTCTTGCCGCTACAAAGGAAGCAGCTCTAAGTATTTTAGAATATATAGGTTCTTTTCCTTTTTCCCTAATCATCTTGGGAAAAAGACCCAGAAATGATACTACTAGGTTAAAGGGTACATAGGCAGTTTTATAAGTCTTTAGATATAATCCTATATTGTTCTCCAAAATGTCTATGTCACCAGCCTAGCTGCTCCTTCAGTCATATACCTTTTTGAAAGTAGTGTAATAGAGTGGAGAGAGCTCTGTATCTAGAGTTAGAGGATGGAAATTTATATCCCATTTCTGGAACTTACTACTTGTGCAATTTTGGGCAAATCATTTAACTGCCCAGGACCTCAGTTTTCTCATTATGTTGGTTAAATTGGGTTAGACCAATCCTCTGAGGTTACTTCCTGTTCTAGATCTAGTATATTTTATATCATTTCTTGCTATTCATTCCTGGTAATATACTGAAACTTATTCATGCCCACCATGTGTCTCCCTGTTGCCTTTTGGATAACATCATTTTGGTTTTTTTGAAGACTATGGTATTTTGTGACTCACAGCCATATAGCATCACTGGAAGAATATTAGTGCCACAAAAGTTGTATTTTTGTTTCAAAGAGAAGCTTAGGATTATCTAAAGTCCTGTGTAGTCTCTTTCTTCTATTCAGTTGTTGTTGTGTAGTCTTTCAGTCTTGTCTAACTCTCCATGACCCCATTTAAGGTTTTCTTGGCAAAGACACTGGCATGGTTTGCCATTTCCTTCTCTAGTTCATTTTATAGATGAAGAAACTAAGGCAAACAGGGTTTAGTGACTTTCCCGGGGTCACACAGCTAATAAGTGTTTGAAGCTGGATTTGAATTCAGGAAGAGGAATCTATCCGGGTGCTCTATCTACTTTGCCACTTAGCTGCCCCATTTGGTTTTATGTTGAGATTATTATTAATTTGCATTGGTTGTCAAAGATTGATGCACTGATTACTAAACCCAGTGGACTATAGTTCAATGCCATACTATACTCTGGGCATTAGAAATTCTTCATTTGCTTGATTTTCCCCTTATTTATTGTTGTCAGAATATTTTTAGATCATTTATAGATCTTGCTAAAAGGCACAACAGTATTCTGGGGTTTGATCAAATAAGCACTATCACAGGATCATAGCTTTAGAGCTAAACACGCCTGAGAGGACATTAAGTTCAATAACATCATTTTACAGAAGAAAAAAGCAAACAAACAACACAGAGATGTTATATGACTTGGCCAGGGTTACACAGATATAAAGTGTCTGAAGTGGAATTTGAATCCAGGTCTTCCTAACTTTTAAATTTAGGACTTTTTCTACTTTTGCCTATTTTATAATCAGAAGCATCTGGAGGACCACTCCATTGATCATTCACCTTCCATTTGGACTCTTCACTGGCTATCCTCCTCGAGAGTGACAGTTGCCTTTGGTGATGCATTGATCCCTTTTTCATGCCTCACTTAATATTAATAATTATATAATAAATAATAAAAATAATAAAAAGCAAAGTTATCTTCATTGTTATATCTTTCAAGGTTCTAAATCTGTGATATGGGTAATAAGAACAATAAACTAAAAGAATCATGGCAAGACCAAAGAAATTAAGTAAACTGGATCGCTCCAATTGTGGAAATTGAAATTCAGTTATTGTAGCAGTCTTACATTAGCAATACAATGAAGTCATTTCCTGAACTTTTAAGTATTAGACAAAAATCTCCTCCTGATTATAAAAAATGTAAACATCTAATTATATAGGAAAAGATGATTATATAGATTTGGAATATATTGATAGTTCATAGAGCACCAAGATGGTACCACCAATGTTTCTTTTCTGATTGAGCCTGAACTTCACTGAGAATGAAAAGTCAGGGAATGCTTATTTTGTTTGCATTTCTTTGTGTAATTCAATACAATACATTGCCCATAGGAAGTACACAACACACATTTATTATTTACTTATTCCACATGAAGAAGAGCAGGTGAATTCAGTTTTGTAGAATTCTATGTGGACAAGTGTAATGGGAATGTAAATTTATGTTGTTGCTATCTTTCTAAGATTGTTTTGTGTAAGATCTTCCCTGCCCCTATGCTTAAGTGCACCTGGAGCCTGTGGTGGGAGCCTTGTTTTTCAAGAGATACTTTTTGATTGGGCAATGGGTCAAGAGGGTTGTTACATTCTCAGAGCCAGGAGAAGGCTATATAAACCCTGTTAGGAGGCTTTGCTTTGGGGCTCACTTTGGGAAGTGTTGTGTGATTTGACCAGATGAGACTCTGGGCAGCCATTAAGAGCCCCCTGCCTTTGAAAAACCCAGAAAAAAGTCCCTCTCTGGTAACTGTGATTAGATACGGATGTATGTAATGGTCACAGTTTGGAGGCCTGTCTGCTTGATCTGTTTCTCTGTCTTGTAACAACTTCTGTCTGTATACTCTGAAGTTCAGGGTGTTGACCTTTTTCCCCTGAACTAGGTAAATGATGGATTAAAGTAAGCTTGTTAACCCATTTTTAAGTTGATTTCCTTTAAAAAAGCATATCTAAGAACCTGTGTTGGCAGCCACCCGGGGGATGCTGGGGTGCTTGCTGCTACAACAAGATGTTTGTGTGTGTGTGTGTGTGTGTGTGTGTGTGTGTGTGTGTGTGTGTGTGTGTAAACACTAGCCATTTTACTTTGACTGTTGCCAGGAGGTTACCCGACCTTGTTCTTAGCTCTTTATCTTTTCTGGAATAGTTCTTGATCCTAACATGATTTGGTGGTTAGTCCTTCTGGATGCTGATAATTATGGAAACAGACTCAACCCATGCTCTATATTCTCCCTCTTACTTCAGGTCATATTTCCTCCAATATCTGTATTAACAATGCAATATTCACTATGCCTGTGGCAATTATAAATAGGCTTATGTGGTTATTAATCACAAAATATATCAGTCTCTCTATATGGGGGATAAAGCCAGAGAATTTATTAAAATACCAAATAACCGAGTCCCAAAACCAGAAAGTCAAAGCCATCAGGGTAGTTATGAAATTGGCACAAGTAGTTAATGTAGTAAACAACCACATTCTTAAGCCTTCAAAACAGAACAGGCTACTTCAGGCAAAGGTCCTTCTCTCCTGACTCTCAGCAACTGCTCAGCGTCCAGGAAGCGTGCTCACAACGGCTCCAGCCCCCCCACAGTTCCAGTTCCCGGCAGCCCCCAACAAGAGTCCTTAGCAGAAATTCTGGCTGGCTTAAAAAGAGATTTGGGCCTCCACCTCTACCTCGGCAGTTACTGCTGTTGCTGCGGCCACCAACAGTCCCCAACGGAACTCTAACTCTTCTTCTGCTTCCTCTTGCCCCTCCCCTTCCTGCTATGTCAGCAAGTCCAATGGGGCATGGAAGATCTTTAAATCCCATAACCCTTACAATATCTTTTCATAGAGTGTGATGTAGAGTAGAAAAATGGAGCCATTTCCTAAGAATGGGAACTTCTTTTTTTGGTAGGATAAGGACTCTGTTGTTAAGGTGGAGAATTATGGTGTTTTTGAAGAAACCCTGGATTTAGATCTAGAGGACCTAGCTTTGAATTCTGGACTCTATCACTGCCTATACTAACTTGAGCAAGTCATTTAAAATTTCTGTGTTTCGATTTCCTCATCTTTTATGTGAAGGGGTTGGACTAATTCATCTGTTCCTTTCATCTTTAAATCTCTGCTCTCCTAGGTATAGCATAAATGAGGTCATGGAGATTATAGATGAAAGAAGAAAAGACAAAAGTGAAGGGACATTTGAACTAGGCAAAATCTTGCTTATAAAATCATTATCTACTCTCTACATTGATCTGATAATAGTTTTAAAAAACCTTTTAATTCAATTATCTATATACTCTTATCAAACTCATCCTAATGGAAGTGCTGAGTTATGATACTTTGCAGACCCCTTCACTCAAAAACACAACACAAACATCTAGATTAAGGCTCCTATAGTTAATGCAGAAACTGGAAATAGTGACAGATGCTAAAGCTGTCTTTCCAAATGATTCTAAATAGATGCTTAAAGTTTCATTCAGAAATAGGATAATTATAATGTATAATTTAAAAATAGCTGTTAGTATTCCCACTTGGGACACAGAAAAAATGTCAGAATATGTGATGGTTTCCTCTAGTTCCAAATTCTATATTTTACATTAAATCAAAGTAAATGTATTCATTTGGAAATAATTGATCCCAACAGCAGAAAGTCCCTAAATAAACAAATGGACACACTACTAGTGAAAAAGAATTCCATATCATCCTACTCAAGTCTTAAACTAGATATCATATTAGGATTTAGTTTAAAAATATTTTCTTTTTGTTAAGTTGGACTAAATTAAACACAATTTCCATGCAACAGGCTCTGTGCTAGGAGATGACCAAAATGATCAGTCCCTCCAATAGTAACTGTACTAACATAACAGAAAACATATCTACCCCACAATAAATGTTGTGTAAGATTGCATTTTGATTAGAATAATAATGGAGCATAACCAAAAACTAGAGGCAGAGAACATCCATTCCTTTAAATCCCAAGTGGTAACATTTGAAAACTGTTAATATAGGATATTATTTCTTGTTTTATTGAGACAATTATTTCAATTTCCCATCTCATTTTCCTAGTATATCTTTGCCTAGAGACATGACTTATTGATGTAGCCTTAGGTATGCATAAGATGAAGTAAATGTTTAGATCAGATGTGAAAAAAAAATTCCTCTTACAATGTGGTAGCAAGATCTTTGTAAGAGTTAAAGAATTGTTACTTATTTCTAGAGTAATTAAAAAATGAAAAATAAATCGAAACAGGAAATATGGAGTAAGGAATATAAATTGATTTGAAGACAAGATATCTGCCAGGATATTAAAAAGTGATTAAATTTAGGGGCATCTAGGTGGCGCAGTGAGTAAGAGCGCCGGCCTTGGAGTTGGGATGACCCGAGATCAAATCCGGCCTCAGAAAATGAGCACCCACACATAAATAATGACTAGCTGTGTAACCTTGAGCAAGTTACTTAACCCCAATTGCTTAAAAAAAGTGATTAAATTTGCTACAAATTTATATTTTAGTTCTGGGCCATCAGAATTGCTTGTCAATATTTATCTCTTGTTAATTCTCTGTCCTTGTTCTTATATATATTAAGAGAATTCCAAAGTTCTAAAAAAAGCCTCATACATTATTATTACCAAAAATTATCAAGAAAAATCACTATCTCATGACCATATACTTTTTTCCTTGTCTAGAAAAGATTTTATGATAATTTCTGTATTCACTGAAGGCATCCCAGATAAAGGTATGAGAATGAGACAGGCTTTCACAAATGGTATTCTATATAAGCACAATGTAGAAGACAGAACTATCCTTGATTCTGGAAGAAATGTGTTTTTTAGTCATGCCTCTTACACTTATTGGCTATGTTACTTTGGGCAAGTCATTTAACTTCTTAATACCTCAGGCAAGTGTTTAAGACTAAAAATTGAAAGAGTTTGCTACATTAGTGAATTACGAGTATGGACCAAAAAGAAAAACAGATTCTTAAGCAGATCATATTTACAAGCATATGGTTGATAAAATATATATTGAATACAAAGTCCTATTGAGATCAGTCTGTTCACTAAAAAGAAAAAAACCCACAACACATCTGATTTGGTAGAGCAACATGCCATCTTAAAGACTCCAAGAATATGTGATAATCATTAAAAATTCTTTAAAATGAAAAGAATAGCTTTCATATCTCTTTTATTATTAACATTACCATTGTGCTATAAAAATGATGAACAGGATGCCCCCAGAAAAACGTTGAAAGTCTTACATGAACTTATGCAAAGTGAAATGAGTAGAACTAGGAGAACATTGTACATAGTAACAATAATATTGTAAGATAGCCAATTATGATTAACTTAGGTATTCTTGGAAGTACAATGATTCAAGACAAGTCTGAAGGATTTATGATGAAAAATGTTATCATACCCAGAAAAGAACTGATGGTATCTAAATATAGATCAAAGCATATTTAAAAAAATTATTTTTTCTTGTATTTTGTCTGTTTTCTTTTACATGACTAATATGAATTATATTTTGCATGACGAAAAATTATTAACATTGCTTGGGGCTAAAATGAGAAGTATGTTTGTCAAAGGTATTTATCCCTTTTACTAAGGATGTCCAGTGCAGAGTCCAAGTGGAAGATGATTTCCTGTAGATGGTAAAGTCCTCTAATTGCTTTTGTCTGTAGATGAAATTGTAATGATTATATCAAATTCCTGAGGCACTGAAGAATTCCCTATCTGAGTTCTATATCTCAAAAGAGTTTGGTCTAGTAACTCACTCAGTAAAAACTAAAAGATGGATGAAAAAATGTTTATTATCTGGGCTTTGACATGCAATGGGGATGGCCCAGAGAGCTGTTCCATATAGCTTGAACAGATAAAATGGATAGACAATGAATCTTTTTTGGAATTAAATAGAACAGGCTGGATTACACTTGAGAAATTTTAATTATAATATGTTTTCCCCAGAAACAAAGACATATATTTAAATAAACATATATAATTAAAAATTAACATCTTTGTTTCTTTATTTCCAAATATACCTTTCCTTCTTCCTCACTCCAGTAAAAACAAAAGAACAACAACAAAAAAACCCAAAAATATAAAAGGAAAAAAGCAGTATAGCAAAACTAATCAACACATCAACTGAGTCTGGTGATATAGATACTATTCTACACCCATAGTTTAGAACCCTTTCAAAGAAGGGAGAAAGTATATTTTCTGATCTCCTTTTAAGGGTAAAGCTTCGTCACTACACATTATTCTGTTCAACATTTTCATTCTTTTTATTTAAACTAATTTAGTCGTGCATTTTTCTTTATTGTTTCTATTTACTTAATTTTGATTCAGATCATATGTCTTCCCATTATGTTCTGTATTACTCATATTCATCATTCCTTAAATCACAACAATATTCTATTACATTTATGTACTACAATTTGATTAGCCATTCCCCAATTAATGGACATCTTTGTTTCCAATTTATTTGCCACTACAAAATATACTGCAATAATTATTTTAGCCTATGTACTTGACTTTCTTGGGGTATATCCAAAACTCAGTATTTTAATGTCAAGAGTCATAGAATTGCACAGTCTCTGAAGAATTAAATTTATTGGTCACCCCAAAAAATAAAGAATTCAAACATATGATGAATTATGCAGGAGAAAGATGCATGATGTATGGTAGGAAAAGGAAGTCAACTGAGTCTGTAGAGAGAGCAAAGGATAACAAGTGGAACAATGCCTCTGCTTCATTAGCATCTCTACAATGTCAAAAGATTTGCTAGATCCTTTGTGTAAAATTTATAGGCAGAGATGGGTCTAAGGCATAGGATGAAAAGGTATGGATGAGTTGTAATCTTGACTGTTGGAGGAAGGACCCATACAAATGAGAACACAAAGCCACCTAAATAGTTTCCTATTGCATGACCCAGAGTGGTTTTTCCAAAGGTTTCCTTGAAACCCTATTATCAAGGTTGTACTACTAACATAATTTTAAAGTAGATATCGAAGTGTTTGATAGGACAGCAAATACAATCATCTGTACTGAGGAAAAAGTCATGGTCCATAGAATTATATATGTAATGTATGTTTGCATGTAACTAGCTAGCTAGCTAGCAAGATAGATAGATACTGTTAAGTTCATTGGGATACAGAAAATATAACTCTGAAAATAATGAGGGGCAGGACAAAAGTAATGGTGGTAGCTACAACTGGTATAATTTTTTTTTTCTTGTCACTGGATACTCCCCTTCTTTGTAGACCTACTCTAGACCTGTTCTAGTTTGAAAATATTCTCCTTAAAATGTGGCTCATGGAACTCAATACAGTACTATAGATATTGTCTGAATGGTGCAGAGTACACTGAGTCTTTCACCCCCTTCATTTTGTATATTATATCTCTTTTACTAAGCATAAAGCTTGCCTTAACTTTTGTGGTTACTACTATTGGTCAATAATAAGAACTTTGCAGTTTGCTCATAAATCATTAGAACTATTTCACATAAGCTGTTGCCTAGTATCCTTCCTGTCCTCATCATATAAATTTGAATCTAGATTTAATAGGTAGTATTGCTGAATTCCTGGAGCATGTATTGAGGATGTGATAGAATATTTTGCAATGCTTATCATACTGGATAATGATTACTTACTTCTGATGGTACTGCCAAAAGTAAATTAGAAAACATTGCTAAGGATTATGAAGACCCAGGCAAGAAAATGGAGATTGTAAGCACACAGCTGGTGTTCTCATCATTGATAACCATTGAAAGCAAAGGCTATAATTTATAAGAATATGAGTCATTCCCCAACTGATAAGTGATCAAAGGATATGAAGTTTTACAATAAAAATATTAAAACTATATGAAAAATATATGCTTTATATGAAAAAGTATTCTAAATAATTTTAATTAGAAATGCAAATTAAAACAACTTTGAGCTATCATCTTATACCTACCAGATTGGCTAAAATGGTAGAAGAGAAACCAATGCTGGAGAGCATGTGGGAAAACTGGGACACTAATTCACTGTTGGTGGACTAAGAATTTGCTCTCCATCTTGGAGAGCAATCTGGAATTATGCCCAAAGAATTATAAGGCTTTGTATACCCTTTGACACAGCAATATAGCTGTTAGTTCTGTTTCCTAGGGTGACTAGAGGAAAAGGAAACAAACTTATATGTTCTGAAGTATTTATTGCAGCTCTCTTTTTGGTGTCAAGGAACTCAAAATTGCAGGGATGCCCATCAATTGACTGAAGAAGTTGTGGTATATGTTTGTGATAAATACTACCATGCTGTAAGAAATAATGAGTTGGTTGATTCTAGAAAAACATGGAAAAACTTGCATGAAATAATGGAGGGTTAAATGAACAGAACCAAGAGAATATTGTACACAGTAACAACAATACTGTTCTAAGACCAACTTTGAAGGACTAAGTAATTTTGAGTATTATAAATATTTAAATCAACTATAAAGGACCTATGAAGGAAGATGCTATCCACATCCCGAGAAGAATTGATAAATGGAAGCATGATAAATGGAATATAGTATAGTTTTATACACACACATATGCACATATATACATATACATATTTGTGTCTAATGGTAGCTTTCTATAGGTCAGGTTGGGGAAGGAAAGGGAAAAAGTGCATAGCAGAGAACAAAAGAAAACTTAGAAGATAGCACAGAAAAGTAGGGTAGCTTTGAAAACGATATGTAGTATTTATTGCATAGTTTTTTAAAAAAGTAAACAGTGTGAAATGGAAATTCATGGTTTTATATTGAATCTTCTTTTTATGTTGTATTGTATACATGGAAATGTTCTTTTTGTTTTTTTTGTATTTAAGTTCAAAATGAATATAAATTTTAAAAAGTAAAGATTTCAGAAGAGCAAGAATAACTTGGGATGTAACCATATGGTTTAAAATATAATTTCTGAAAAGATGCTTGGATTTTTGGATCATAGCTTAAAATGAAAGAACTGATAAGTGTATATTTATATCTATTCTTGCTAGTCTAATTAAAAAAAAGGTTAAATTCAAAAGGAAGGAATAAATAGGAAGCTGTCTGTGTATGCTTTCCAAGCAGGATACCATAGACTATACCTGCTGTGTATGAAGAAAAATATCAAAAGATACCCAGAAATGAGACAAAAATATAAGGAAGAATCAGATCTCTATAAACAAATGAATAAGGTTTGGATAATAATCAAAATTAAGTAGCAAGAGGACAAATTTTGCTTTAATGAAATGGAAACTTCCTGTTAATTAGAGTTATTCCAAAGTAGAAAGGGCTGATCTGGGACACAGTAGGTTTCCTTTCATTTGAGGTCTTTAAGTGAAGGCTGGATGGTTGCTTGTCAGATAAATTGTATTGGGGGTCCTTTTCAAGCAGAAGTTGGACTGGATGCTCTTTGAGGTTGCTTCAAACTCCACAATTCTGGAAACTAGAGAATTTTATTCAGTGAAGCTAATTTGAATTCATGGGGCTGAAACTTGGTGGATTGGAATTCATGGCTGAGATATAGTTCTGCAAAGTTCTACTTTATTAAAAAAGCACAAAATAGGTAAATAGGATGGGGTAGAGTAGCGTTGTATACTTAGAAGATATATTCATGTGAGGACATAAAGAAACTAGAAAGGGAAGGTATGACAGAGACAATTTGTTTGAAGGGCAGAAGGGACAGGAAAAGAAGTGAGATTTTCTTTAACATAGTACAAATCACTAGGATGGAAAGAGAAAATAGATAAGTATTAGGATAGGAGTTTTTAGTGTTAAAATAGGATTAAGGTTGTGACTTCTGAGGAGGATGGGACAGAGATCTTGAAAGTGAAACAGATTGAATAAAGGCAAGAGATTAGCAAACAGTATGTGTGTACAATTTGTCTTCCTTTGTTGTTTATATGGAAACAAATTTAAAAATCATATAGCTATACTTTCCCTTCTTTGCAGATGTCAGGGCTATGGATGGGGAACACTATGTATAAGATTGACCTTGGTTGATATATTGTTTTATTTAACTAATTTGTTTGGTTTTTTTTCCCTCATTCTTTTTAAATAGAGAATTGACTATACCCATTTCTTATAAGCCTCCACAGAGGGCTTAGATCATTCAATCATCATGTCAACTTTGAAGCATGCATAGAAATTCTATAATTGTCTCTGGACTGCTGTGTGGTGAAGAGAAGTCTCATTGTTTGGTTGCATAACTGGAATTAGGAGTGGATTCATAAGGCACTTCCCATCAGAACCAACACATGGCCCATGAATATGGGTCTTTTTTTTTTTTTTTGCTTTGATGTTTGTTCTTTTGTTTTAGGTGGAGGAGATTGGAGATTGTGGACTCCTTGAGGTCAAGGAGCAAAGGCCATGCTGAGTTTTAAAACCAATGTAACATTGATGCCTAAAGAAGTGAGAAATGATTTTTGGGAAACTGCAGCAAAGAGTTGAGACAGAGACTTATCCAGCGCTGAAGCTACATTTGGCTTGAACTTGGTGGGATCAGTGTTAAAACCTGAGCCCACTCTCCCTAGGGACCGTTATACTATAGGGGAAGACCTGTGCCCTAGTGTTGAGTGGAAATATACCTTTGTTGTTATATTCAGAATTAAAATGCCTTTGTAAAAACTAATTGATATTAACTGGTTAAATGGAACTGAGTCGCTAGTGCCTCTGGTGTCTAACAGTAAGGGAAACACATTAGAATGGGGCCTCAGACTGATATCACTAGAGAAATATGCCTCAATACCTCAGGAATAGTCAGTCAGTCAACTAATATTTAAAGTGCCTACTGTGTGCCAGGCACTGTGCTAAATGTTGAGAATGAAAAAGAAAGGAAAAAGGCAGTCACTGCTCTCAAGGAGCTTGTACTCTAATAGGAGACACAGAATGCAAACAACTGTATACTCCTAGAACCCTGAGAGAAATCAGGAAAAGTGAGACCAGAGTACTCACTTTTCTCTTTGCTTTTTATTATTTGTTATAAGAGAAGTCCCTCTGTGTGTGATGCATTGGGAAAATAAAATTTAAGCAAGATCAAAAGAGATCAATAAAACAATAGAAATCATGTGGCTAAGTAGTGATCGCTAATTAGGTGGTGACTTCATCCTTTTCAGCTCAAGGGTACCATGCATCATCATAGATAATTTACTTACAAAGGTAGAGCCGTCAAGGACACTTTGATTCCATTGATTTATTTGTACTGGTCCTCCGTCCTTGGTCTTGTTTGTATTTACACAGGTCTGTATTCTGTCTTTAAAGTAGTAACTGCAGTAGCTTGAAGCTGGCTAAGACCACCTTACAATAGTCTACAATGGATTATCTTTCTCTAGGCAGGGAGGGTATTGCCTGGGTAGCTTTCTGGGGCCATTATTTTTGAACTATTTGTTCCTCTGACTACAAGAATGCTGGAGTCTATTGCTTCTTTTCTCCACTGGCTGCAGATAACAGGTGTTTTTAACAGTTATTTTTGTAGAATAAATAAATAAGGAATGTAGGCTCCTTGAGTAAAAGGATATTTAATTTTTGTATTTGTATCTCTAGGCCCTAGGACAGTGACTGGAACATAAGTACACTTGGTAAAGTCTTTTTGTATTGATTTGAATCTCTTGCAAGCTTAAATTATACTATCTTCAATAAAAAAAAAGAAAAAGAAAGCTGGAGAGTATGGCATGTGATATAGTAGAAAGAATGCTGGATTTGGAATGAAAGGACCTAGATTCAGATCTTGACTATGATTTCTCTGCTGTGTGACATTGGGCAAATTGTTTAACTCCTCTGGGCCTCAGTTTCTTCATCCGTAACATAAGGGAGTTAGACTAGATAGTCTCTAAGATCTGTTCCAACTCCAGGTTTATGATCCTATGAACTAATGAATTAATGTATGTAAAGTGTTATATAAATGTTACCCTAGTGGACTAGCTTTGGAATCAGGAAGCCCTGGGAGGAAGTCCTATCTTTGGTCAGTTAATAAGTATTTATTAAGCATCTGACATATACCAGGCATTGTCCTAGGGGCTGGGATAAAAATGCAAAGGAGGGGTGGTTTCTGCCCTCAAAGTATTTACCTTCTACTGGAGAGATACAACATGTTAACAAAAGTAAGTATAGGATATATATGAAATAAATATAAAGGGATGAATTGGGTTTACTAACAACAGAAAGAATCAGAGAAGATCTCTAGAAGAAGATGGTGTTTGAACTAAGCCTTGAAGGGAACTAGGGGCTCCAGGAGGTAGAGGGATGAATGGGAAGATTTCAGGAAGTGGGCGGGGGAGTTGCAGCCTGAGCAAAAGTCAGAGATGGGAGATGGAGTGTAGAGGATATGGAATAGCAAAGACTGGAGACAAACTTTAAATGTCAAGCAGAAGAGTTTTCATTTTGTCCGAGAGACAATAGAGAAATATTTATGCTTCTTAAGTGGGGAAATGACAAATCTTTGCTTTAGTATATCACTTTGTCATCTATATAGTGGATAGATCAGAGAGGGGTAGAGACCTGAAGCAGGGAGACCATTTAGGAAGCTACTGCAGTAGTCCAGAAAAGAAGTGATGAGAATTTGGACTGAAGTGATTTGTGTTTTGAGTAAAGAAATGAACAGGAATGTGAAAAGCATTGAGAAAGTAGAATGGAAAAGACTTGGCAGCTGAATGTGTGTGGGGCTTGAAAATGAAGAGGTGGGGATTGTTTAGGGTTGTGAAGCTATGTGACTGGAAGGTTGGTGCTGCCTTTGACAAAAATAAGAAAGGTAGAGAGGTATGTTTAGGAAGACAGATAATGATTTTTGGACATGTTGAATTTGGAGGCAGTTGGAGATGTGGGGCTATAAATCAGGAGAAATAAGAGGGCTGAAAATGTAGATTTAGGAGTTATCAGCCTAGAGATGGTGTTGAATCCAAATGAGCTGATGAGATCAACAAGAGAAAAAACATAAAGAGAGCAGAAGAGAGAACCAAAGACAGAACACTAGGATACACACACACACACACACACACACACACACACACACACACACACACACACACACACAACAGGCAAGACATGACTACACAGTGTCAAAAAAACCGACCCATTTTTCCTTCTGTGGCTGTAGGCAAATCACTTAACCTCTCAATGCCCCAGACAACTGTCCAGGACTGCAATTTACAGATGGTGTGCTGAACTATTGTGGAGGCAGCTCCAGCACTAATGGCACCACAGGCCTAGATGTATTTACAAAAGAAAAAGCAAGAAAGTAATTTAATTGTGAGAGGAATATAAAACAGTAACAAGGGAAGACCTTCACCTAAACCTCAAAATGACCACAAATTTCATTTAACTTCCTCTGCATAGTAATACTTCAATATTATTCAATACTGGAAGCTAACACATTTTCCTAAGAAAAAGGTAATTATCTCAGTACTTCTGACTCAGTGGAAACAGGAAATACAGTACTGAATTTGGCAGAAAACCTTGGTCTTATGAATGTCCAATTTCCACAGCTTGTACATTTTGTATTTTTATCCTTTTTTACTAAACTTTTTGAAAGCTTAATCATCATTCCATTTTATTTAACTTGTTGGGATTTCAGAATATTAACTCCAAACCACATGAGGAATGGATGGAGACCAAATGTTACAAGACTAAACAATGCCGGAATAAAGCACAGAAGTCAATTTTGTGGGATCTGGGATGACGTGATTGTTGGGGACAAGGAACAGAATTATTGAGGCCAAGCTACAATTCCACAGAACTCCCACTCTCCCCTTACCCTTTTTTGCCCCAACATCAGAAGTACAGTTTGTTTATGTCCTAGGAAATGAGGGATATTTAGACGTGTTGACCATCAAATGAAATTTTGTCTCAGATTTTACTGCCAAGCTGACATAAGAACAAACCTAATTAATCAATCAATAAGCATTTATTAATCATCTACTATATGCTAGGTATCTACATGGTACAGTGGATGGAGTGCCAGGCTTGGAATCAGGAAGAGGAGTCTTCCTGAGTTCAAATTCAACCTCAAACATTTTACTAGCTGTATTGACTCTGGACAAGTCACTTAACCCTGTTTGTCTCAATTCCTTATCTGTAAAATGAGCTAGAGAAGGAAATGTGACAAAGCACTCCAGTGTCTTTGCCAAGAAAACCCTGAATGGGGTCATGAAGGGTTGGATGTGAGTGAAACAACTCAATAACAACTACAGTATGCTAAAGTTGTGAATTAACTCTGTTCTTCTCCCAAGCTTGGTGTCAGGATCTGCTGCTATAGCCACATCCCTGAGATAAGATAGTAAAGGTTGGAGTTAATGGATTTGACTGTAATGGGTACCTGGTGATAAGGGTTGCAGTCACGCCAGGCAGAGTGGATGTTGTAGCCATCCTTGACCTCAACTACACTGATCTCATCCTATGTTCCAATATGATTCCATCCATAGTAAGGCCATGAGCACTGTCAGAACTGAGAAAGGAATGCTGCTCATTAATGGACAAGTCGTCATGATCTTCTTAGATAATCCCTCCAATGTTAAATGGAGAGATCCTATAGCTGAGCACGTATACTGTGTCTTATCCATTACCTAGTATGGGATAGAAAACATGCTAAGCATTTTGCAAATATTATCTCATTTGATCTTCACAACAACCCTGTGAGGTAGGTGCTGTTATTATCCCCATTTTACAGTTGAGGAAACTGAGGTAAACTTGGGTTAAGTGACTTGCCCAGGGTCACATAGCTAGTTTTGGGCCTAGCACACTACCCTCTGCACCACCTAGCTGCCAGTAGAAAGGGAATTTGGGAAGGAGAACACTAGCAATTCAGGGCATCAGAACAGGTTTCATACAGAAAATGGTTCTTGTACTTTATCTTAAAAGAAACAATAGACTCTATGAGGTATAGGTAAGGAGGGAGTACAGTCCAAGAATGTAGGCAGTCAGTGTTAAAGGCCTTTTGTGTGTGAAGAACAGAGAAAAGGCCAGGTTGGCTGGATCACAGAATGCAAGGGAGGAATAATGTCTAATGAGACTGTGTAATGGAAATGCAGATTTAAAGATCTTCCCTGCCCCTAGGCCCTTTGATTGGCTTAAGTGACTCTGAGAACCTTCTTTAATTTGAAAATATTCTCTGCCTCTTGATAGGCTGAATGTGGTCACATGGAGCCTATGGTAGGAGGCTTGGTTTTCAGGAATGACCACACCTTGATACTTTGTGATTGGGCAGTGGGTCAAGAGGGTGGTTACATTCTCTGACCCAGAAGAAAGCTATATAATACCTGATGGGAGGCTTTGCTTTGGGGCCCACTTTGAGAAGTGTTGTGTGATTTGGCCAGATGAGACTCTGGGAAGCCGTTGAGAGCTCCCCAGCTTTGAAAACTCAGATGTTGATGCTTCCCTCTCTGGTAACTGTGATTTGGTATTGATAATGGTTGGACAGTTTGGAAGCATGTCTATTTGATCTGTCTGTATACTCTAAAGTTCAGGGTGCTGACCTTTTCCCCCTGAACTAGGTAAATGATATATGTTTGTTTGATTAAAGTAAGCTTGTTTACCGATTTTGAGTTGCTTTCCTTTACAAAAGCAGATCTAAGAATCTGTGTTGGCAGCCACCCTGGGGATGTTGGGGTGCTTGCTGCTACAGACTGACAAAAAATTAAGTACAAAGTAGAAGGTTATGGATCTTCATCTCTAGCCAAAAGAGGTGTTTCACTGCTGAGAACCCCTATCCCTGACCTGTTTCCCTATGCTGGGGCTCTCATGTCCCACATACAGTCCTTGCCTCAAGGTAACTCTGTGGTATGGAAGGGTGAGAAGCATAAAATCAACATATTCAGTACAAATAAAATAAATCTGAGGATAGAAAGGCAAAAGATAGTCCCTTCCCTCAAGGAGCTTATAGTCTAATAGAGGAGATACCACATAGACACTCATATAGAAACAAGATCTATATAGGATACATTGGAGAAAATCTCAGAGGGAAGTCACTAAGATTAAGGAGGACTGAGAAGTTTATTGTTGATAGTGGGATTTTAGCTGAAACAGGGAAGTTAGGAGATAGAGATGAGGAGGGAGAGCTTTTTAGGCACAGGGGACAGTAAGTGAAATCTCTTGGGGTCAGAAGATGAAATATTCAGTTGGAGATAATATCTGTGAAAAGTACTTAGCACAGCACTTCGGCTGCTTAGTAGGCCTTATAAAAATGCTAGCTATTATTATCATCAGGAAACCAGTGTTTGAGCACAATTGTAGTGAACGTCAGTAACTGTAACCCTGTGTTGTCCCTTTCCTATTATAGGATCATAGATCTAGATACTTCAGAGAACCTTGGAGTATCATGTAGTACCTCAGAGACCATGTAGTCCATATTCCTCATTTTATATGCATAAGATCCTAGGAGGTTAAGTGATTTGCCTCTGATCACACAAGAGGTAAACAGAGAGCAGAGCTGAACCCAGATGGAATGTTTTTCTATGAATTTAGTAACTTTGATGCTTCAGTTTCCTAATTTTTAAAATGAGGGGATTGGATAAGATTATCTTGAAAGACACTTTTAGCTCTAGGGCCTTTGATCCCCTCAGAATATCTAGATCTAGGGGCCCTGTGTCTCAAGTTTGAGACTGCTTACATTATATGTTGTAGATTTTTTCCCAAAGGACTAGTGCTTTAGACATCAAGTTTAAGAAACTGCAGATTTTTCTTTTAGTCAACAACGAATCTTAATATTTTTTTGAAAAGTCTTTATTAGCAAAATACTTTTATATAGGTGGATGATAATCTTTGAGACAAAATCTGTCAAGAGAAAGAATGCAAGGAAAACACAAATTTTGTGTAACAGGCAATTCTCTTTTATATAATCCTTATTTCTGAAATATCTTGGTCTTTTTTTTTTCATTCACATACCTTCTCACCATGTTCTGCTTGCCTCTGAACTTCAGTCCTGAGCCAATTTCAATTTAGATTAGTTCTAGTGGTTAATGAAATACTTTCTACTCTCAGAACCAAGACCCTAGCTTTTCATCTTCTTGGCAGAGGAAATTTTACTAATCTTACTTTACTAATCTCTGGGTGTCTTCTAACAGGAAGGTGTCTGTTAGCCCTAGAATTCCTCTAAGACCCACTAGGAAAACTTGAAGAGAAAGTCAAAACATGATTTTACTTCTGCTGCAACAACCTCTTAGCTCCCAATCTGAAATATAAGTTCATTACTAACCTCCACTCTGCACTCATTGTAACTTTTTTATTTCTCATAATCAAAACACATATAAACATAGAAGTATAATTTGAAGAGATGAACAATTTAGCAGTCTTCACCAAAAGCATTCAGCATGTAACTCAGAATTAAATTAAACAGCAATAAACAATAGTTGCTTGAGAGATAAGAGTAGGTGGGGACAAGTCACACAGACACATAAAGGAATAAATACCTTTGAGCCATTTGTCTCTATGATTGTAGCATGCTAAAGAATGTGGTATTGTTTTTGTTTTTTGTCCTCTGTGTTAAGGAATGCAAAATACATTACACAAAGGGAAAGGGGACCAGCACTTTCTGTGGTCCATTACCAGTTTTGCTCTCGGACCAGTGAAATAGGAAACAACTTCTTATGTTTGGGGTCTATGTATAGTAGCCAAAATGCTCAAAGCACGCTTGTTGATTTTTCTCTATGCTGATTTGAGATGTCTTCATTGTTGACATGCTTTTCATAGAAGAAACATATAGAAGGTGGTGGATAGATTTCCCTTTCCCTTCTGTACTTGAGGAATTTGCATATTCTAGTACAACAGGGAAAATTTAGCCAAGTAGTGATAATGAACATTGCATAGTATTTCATGAAGTGATTTCCTCCCCACAGGCTTGTGAGGTAAGTAGCTTGTGCAAGTATCATAATCCTCCAATGAAGGAAACTGAGGAAATGTAAGATGGAAAGAACACTGGTCTTGGAGTCAGGGGATTTGGTTTCAAATTCTTGCCCTGCTCCTTGTGTGACCCTGGGCAAGTTGCTTTTCTTGGTCTTAGTTTCTTTGTAAAATGGGGAGTTAGTCTAGATCACCTGTCAGGTTTCTTAGAACTGAAGCTATGATCCTGTAAGAAAAAGTCACATTCTTAGTAAGACTATGCTGACTCATAGTTATCAGTGATTCCTATGTGCTTACAGAGAATTACTTTAAAAACTCATTTTAGCATTTTTCTGGGAATCAAAGTCAAGCTCACTGGTCTCATGTTCCTTGATAAATGCAACCATAAACTGAAGTAATATTGTTATGTGTTTTTTTTTTTTTTGGCAATCCAGATAGATTTTCTAACCCCCTATTTCTGTGGGGAAAAGTAGTCAGCCACCCTCTGCAGACCCCAAAACCACTGTGATTGAGAATGATAATTCAGATTATCTAAAAAAATGTCGAACAAAATAGAGAAGGGGGAAGAAATCTTTTCAAGTAAATTCCTACAGGGAAAAAAGTAGCAGAAAACTATAGAAATCAGCAAAAAAACAACAAAGTATTTAATACAACAAAGAATGTATAAAGTAATGTCAGGGAAAATTTCCAGAAGCAAATAATTTTACAACTCTAAATAAAACTCCCCTAAAAGAATAGAATGACCACAAAAATCTCAGGATGTTATAAAAGGCATAACAAAATAATTGAAGGAAGAGAAGAGGATGAATTTGAGTTCTTAATGAAAAACTTGAATGGAGAATTGATGGCTCAGAAAAGAAAGTAGTAAATCTTAATGAAACAATGGTCTCTGAAAAAAAGAATTTAATAGACAGTACTCAAGAAATACAATTGCAAAACAAGAATGATTAAAATAGGGCAGCTAGGTGGTGCAGTGAATAGAGTGCCAGCCCTGGAGTCAGGAGGACCTGGGTTCAAATTCAGCCTTAGCCACTTAACACAAAAAATAGCCATATGACCTTGGGCACACTTAACCCCAATTGCCCTCCAAAACCAGAGAAAAAAAAAGATTTAAAATGGGTCGGCTAGGTGGTGAAGTGAGTAAGAGTGCTGTCCCGAGAGTTGGGATGATCAGGGATTGAATCTGGGCTCAGAAAATGAGCACCCACACATAAATAACAACCTTGAGCAAGTTACTTAATCCCAATTGCTTAAAAAAAATGATTAAAATAAAAAGAGAGGAAAAATGATTAAGAAAATTGATCCAGGAGACAGAGTTCAAAGAGACATTATCAGAATTGTTGACCTTCCAGAAAACATAATTAAATAAGCCTTCTCCTTGATACCATATTTAAAGACTTATTAGTTGACTGATTGACTAACTTCAATCTGTCTTGATGCATGCAAAAACAATACATTCTGGATATAACCTTGACATGGAGCTATAGGACTCATCCTCTCACAAGTCATTCTGTCTTCCCTCTGAAAGCTGATCACTGCAGAAAAGAACTATATGATTTGGAAGGAGATATTTGCAGAGAAATCAGCACTTGGGTCATGTAGTCACTACCTACATAGAATCATAAATTTTGGACTTAGAAAGGAAGTCAGTGACCATTTAGTTAGCCTTTGTGACTGATCAAGAATCACAAATACAGTATTGGTTTTAACATTTATTTTAAATTAGGAACTAGGAAATCATTAATAAATATGAATGTTTCTATATGCAAAGTCAGAAAGTAGGGATTGTATATGGAACTGCAAATCTACTATATTCAACCTATTCCTTTTACTGCTATTAAACTTAATGTGAAACTACAGACATTGACCTGTTTTTCTTTGTTCCTTCACTGAACAGTATTTTGCCCTTATCTTTGTATGTTAAAAATGTTTTTTTGATATTCTCCCCCCACCTTTCTTTTCATCACTTGCTACATCCTCCCACTTTCCCCAACAGTACTCTTTCTCCAGAAACAAACAAAAACCAAAACAGAACAAGATATCTCTTTTAGGAAAAGTGTAATAAAGTGAAACAAATTTGGGTTGTAATAATCATGTCTGGAAATGTATGTCTCATTCTATACCTAGTGTGCCCTTCTTTCTCTATCCGTTTCAACAGTTATCATTTTACTTTTTTGTCATCTTTGTCAATCTTGAGAGTATGAAGTAGAAATTCAGTTTCAAAAATTCAGATTAATTTTTATTAGTAAAACCTCTAGGTGTCACCAGAAAGCTCAAGATAAGTTGCTGTATTTTTCTTTATAGATCAAGGCAATTGGTCTCAGGGGTTCACATTGTCCTTTTCCTCTATTATTTTTCAGAGCTTTGTTATGTTGATTATTAATAGCAATCAAGAAACTTGGAGCCCCCAAATTAGGGAATATTTCTTTTCTTCACTTCTTTTATTCACTTAGCCAACACTGAAAAAGACAACACTCACCATAGAAGTACAAACAACAAGTAAACAAGATGTAAAGAGAAGGAAATTCTAAAATGTAAATGATAATAGTTCACCGGGCAGTGGTATGGCAAGAGGGAAGATGATTCTAAATAATGGAAAAATTCTTTAGGTGCCAATAGTGCTGAGATGTAGGCATAATCAGGAAAAAAAGTTCTGTCCAGGATGATCGCTACTAAGTGGGTCAATGGGCAAAGCAAAACTTGCTCACCATAATTGTCAGCCTGGGGTAGCAATGTTCTTAATTTGAAGTTGGCATCCATTGCTTGTGCCCTTCTGTACCCTATACCCCTTCTCCACAAAACAATTTCATGCTCTTTGATCTTGCTCTGACTTGCCTGGCTCTAGAGATGTTATTGCCTCCTTTTTGACTAGGAAAATTATACTTCTTGACACACCACATGGTCACTCTTGGGGGTCTTCATTAATGATTTGCATAATATTTTTTTTCATATGGTTGTTGACAGCTTGAATTTCTTCCACTGAACCTTGCCTGTTCATATCCTATGATCATTTTGCCATTGGAGAATGGTTCTTGTTCTTACATATTTATTTGTTGTTGTTCAGTTGTTTCAGTCATGTCTGATTCTTCATGACTCCATTTGGGGTTTTCTTGGCAAAAATATTGGAGTGGTTTGCCATTTTCTTCTCTAGTTTATTTTGGAGATGAGGAAACTGAGGCAAACAGGGTTAAGTGACTTGCCCAGGGCCACACAGCTAGTGTCTGAGGCCAGATTTGAACTGAGGAATATAAATCTTCTGGACTCCAGACTTAATACCCTATCCACTATGCCACCTAGTTGCCCAATTATATATTTGTACAAATTTCCTCTATGACTTGAATATCAGAATATTAGAAAAAATGCTATGATTTTTCCCATTTAACTGTTTCCCTTTCAATTCTAGTTCTTGTTCTTGTTTGTGCAAAACCTTATCAATTTTGCGCAATTAAAAAATGTTCATTTTATTTCCTCTAATCCTTTCTCTCTGTTGTTTGGTCATTGATTTTTCCTTTATTCATAGTTGTGAAAGCCACCTTCTTCCCTTTTCCTTGAATTCACTATAATAAGACCTTGAATCATTTGGAGCTTATATTATATATGGTGTGATGAGATTATCTAAGCTTGATTTTACCTAGATCGTTTTCCAATTTTCTGAGTCGATTTTGGTAAACAGTGAGTCCTTACACCTCTGTGACTTATGTCCTTGATTTTATGCACCTGACTTCAATTACATCTGTATTTTTATGTACTTAATTTATTCAATCAACTTTTCTATTTTTTTAAAACCAGTTATTTTGATGCTTATTACTTTGTAGTATAGCTGATTTCCTGTACAACTAGGTCTCTTTATTTCCCACATTTTTCATTATTTCCTTTGAGATTTTTGACCCTTTTCCCCCAGATGAAAGTTATAATTTCATCTAGCTCTATAAAGTAATATGTCAGTAGTCCATCTGATATGGGACTTAATATGTAAATGACTTTGGATAGCATTGTCAGTTTATTATATTACCATGGCTCAGTCAGGAGCAATCATTTCTTTCCAATTATTTGTCTTTTGTCACTTCTGTAAAATGTTCTGTAATTGTATTTATACAATTTCTGTGTGTGTAATGGTAAGGAGTCTCCTAGATATTGAACAAAACATTGAAATATTGAACAAAAAAGTCTAACAGAAACTACTAAAGCCCATTGTTATGGGACTCTCTCTTCTTTTGTGGAGATGAATATCCTGCCTTGTATGAGGGTCAGGGTGCAGTTGGTGAGAGTAAGAGAGCTCTAGCCTTTTTCAGTCTTCTTCATGACTTTTTAAGCTTCAAGCCTTGTTGCTTTGAATCACTTCAAATGTTTCTTTTTTCCCTACTGCAAGTCATTGAAGGAGAAGATCCTGTGAAGACATGAGAGGAGCTGGAAGTCTTTATCATGTCCCTGTTCCCATATTGCTACTCTAGAGACTTTGGAGACCTTCCCCTTGGGTGAGATCTAGAACTTTCTCTCTCTCTCTTTTGGTTGAGTTACCTTGTTCCCAATAGGAGAGCTCTTTCATTCCATATTGTCTGGTATGTATTCTCCTACATATACCTTCTTTGATTTCTACTTTGCTATAATTTGGACAAATAGATTTCTTTGCTATTTGCTACATTTGTTCATTGTGGCATTAGGAGAGAAAGAATCAAACAATGGATAAAAAGCTTGGGGTCCCCCTATAACCCTTAATTATGACAAAGTTATCAGAAGTTATATCAAACCCAATCACATTCCCTAGACTAGTGCTATTTAAGGGAAAAGACTAATATTCTTTTAGTCTGGTATCCCCTCTCTCTGAGGAGAGCAAAGCAACCTTTAGCCCTAACCTCTCATTTCCTCTCCTGACAGGAATTTAAGCTTTCCTTTAAAAAGAATGGGGTGAAGGGGCAGCTAGGTGGTGCAGTGAGTAGAGCATTGGCCCTGAAGTCAGAAGGACCCGAGCTCGGATACGGCCTCAGACACTTAACTCACACACAAACAAAAACCTAGCCCTTTGACCTTGGGCAAGTTACTTAACCCCAATTGCCCTCCAAAAAAGCAAAAAAAAAAAAAAAAGGGTGGGGTGAGAAGAGTCTAGAACAAACCATCACATCATCTGCAAAAAGCATTAATATTGTTTCTTTGTTGATTATTCTTTCAAAATCTTATTATTATAACTAGAATTGCTAGAACTATATTAGCTAATAGTGATGACAATGGACATTCTTCCTTTATCCTTCATCTTATAAAACAAGTTTCCATTGTTTTTTCATATAATACTGGCTCCTAGCTCTTTGTTTCACATATATAAATCTTGTTTCTTAAAACAAAGATTAGTTTTATTTATCAGAAGTTCTTTGTACATCTACTGGCATAATCATGTAGATTTCCTTAGTTTGTTTTAATATGACATTATTAATTATTATTAATATGGTATGAATATGTATATTCATAGTTTTCCTAATATGCTGAAATATTTCCCTGACTTCTTAACATAAATCCAACTCTCTTGCTCTCTGAACTTCTGCCTCATTTCCCTGTTTTTCAGATACCTCGATGCCCTCATTCTGCCATCTTCATATATGGTAGACAGAAGGTCATTATGATTTATTTTCTTCTAAAAATACATTTTATTGATATATTTTTGGGTTATTTTTACGACAAAAATTCCTCCCAGTTTCTCTCATCTTATCACTTCCCAAAGAGCTATCCCATAAAACAAATATTTTTTTAAAAATTAATTAAATCATTTTTAGTTTTCAACATTCATTTCCACAAGATTTGGAGTTCCAAATTTTCTCCCCATTTCTCCCCTCCCCCACCCCAACATGGCATGCATTCTGATTACCCCTTCCCATAGTCTGCCCTCCCTTCTATCACACCCCACCTCTTACCCCCTTTCTCCTTATTTTCTTGTAGGGAAAATAGATTTCTCTACCCCATTGCCTATATATCTCATTTCCCAGTTGCATGTAAAAACTAATTTTTACATTTGTTTTTAAAACTTTGAATTATGAATTCTCTCCCTTCTTCCCTCCCCACCCACTTTCATTGAGAAGGCAAACAATTCAACATAGGTTATAAAGGTATAGTTGTGCAATAATACTTCCATAATAATTATGTTGTGAAAACTAACTATATTTCCCTCCACTTATTTTATTTTCTCCTTTGCCCCTGTCTCTTTTCAAAAGTGTTTGCTTTTCTCTGCCCTCCTTTCTATCATCCCCCCCTCCAAGCCCCACTTTATTTCCTTTCCCCCTTACTTTCCATAGGGTAAGATACCCAATAACATACACCCAAGTGTGTATGTTATTCCCTCCTCAAACCAAATTCTATGAGAGTAAGGTTCAATCATTCCCTCTCACTTCACCCCTCTTTCACTCCATTGTGAAACTTTTTTCTTTCCTCTTTTATGTGAGATAATTTACCCCATTCTATCTCCCCCTTTCTCCTCCCAATATATTCCTCTATCACTTCTTCTTCTTCTTCTTCTTCTTCTTCTTCTTCTTCTTCTTCTTCTTCTTCTTCTTCTTCTTCTTCTTCTTCTTCTCCTTCTTCTTCTTCTTCTCCTCCTTCTCCTCCTCCTCTTCCTCCTCCTCCTCCTCCTTCTTCTTCTTCTCCTTCTTCTTCTTCTCCTCCTCCTCCTCTTCCTCCTCCTTCTCCTTCTCCCCCTCCTCCTCCTCCTCCTCCTCCTCCTTCTTCTTCTTCTTCTTCTTCTTCTTCTTCTTCTTCTTCTTCTTCTTCTTCTTCTGCTTCTGCTTCTGCTTCTGCTTCTGCTTTTTGGAGTGCAATTGGTGTTAAGTGACTTGCCCAAGGTTACACATCTAGTTTTTGTGTTAAGTGTCTGAGTCTGGATTTGAACTCAGGTCCTCCTGACTCCAAGGCTGGCACTCTGTTCACTTCTTAATTTTTATTTTTTAGATATCATCCCTTCACATTCAACTTGCCCTGTGCCATCTATCTATTTATCTACCTATTTCCTCCAACTATCCTAATACTGAAAAAGATCTCATGAATTACAAATATCATCTTTCCATGTAGGAATGTAAATAGTTCAACTTTAATAAGTCCCTTATGCTTTCTTTTTTCCTGTTTACCTTTTCATGCTTCTCTTGAGTCTTGTATTTGAAAGTCAAATTTTCTCTTCACCTCTGGTCTTTTCATCAAGAATGCTTGAAAGTCCTCTATTTCATTGAATGTTCATTTCTTCCCCTGAAGTATTATACTCAGTTTTTCTGGGTAGGTGATTCTTGGTTTTAATCCTAGCTCCTTTGATCTCTGGAATATCATATTCCAAGCCCTTCTATCCCTTAATGTGGAAGCCGATAGGTTCTGTGTTTTCCTGATTGTATTTCCACAGTACTCAAATTGTTTCTTTCTGGCTACTTGCAATATTTTCTCTTTGACCTGGGAACTCTGGAATTTGGCTACAATATCCCTAGAAATTTTCCTTTTGGGATCTCTTTCAAGAGGTGATTGGTGGATTTTCACAATTTCTATTTTACCTTCTGATTCTAGAATGTCAGGGAAATTTTCCTTAATAATTTCTTGAAAGATAATGTCTAGGCTCTTTTTTGTTCATGGCTTTCAGGGAGTCCAATAATTTTAAAATTATCTCTCCTGGATCTATTTTCCAGATCAGTGATTTTTCCAGTGAGATTTTTCACATTGTCTTCTATTTTTTCATTCCTTTGGTTCTGTTTATAATTTCTTAATTTCTCATAATGTCATTAGCTTCTATTTGCTTCATCTAATTTTGAAGGAATTTTTTTCTTCAGTGTTCTTTGGGACCTCCTTTTCCATTTAGCCCATTCTGCTTTTTAAGGCATTCTTCTCCTCATTGGCTTTTTGGGCCTCTTTTGCCATTTGGGGTATTGTATTTCTTAAGGTATATTTTCTTCAGTATTTTTGCGGTCTATTTTAGCTGACCATTGACTTGTTTTTCATGATTTTCTTACATCACTCTCATTTCTCTTCCCAATTTTTCTTCTACTTTTCTTACTTGATTTTAAAAATTCTTTCTGAGCCCTTCCATGATCTGTGAACAATTCATATTTTACTTGGAGGCTTTTGATGTAGGATCATTGACTCTGTTGTCTTCTTCTAGCTGTATGTTTTGATCCTCTTTGTCAGCAAAGTAAGATTCTACATGTCAGCAAAGTAACATTCTATATTCTGACTTCTTTTACACTGTTTATTTATCTTCCCAGCCAAATACTTGACTTTCTAATTCTTTGTCAAGGTAGGAGTCTGTTTCCAGTGGGGGTGGGGGTGGGGGTGAAGGTCGGTGTACCGGCTCTGGTTTCTGGGGTTGTGTATAAGATCACTGGATCCCTCTGTCTGTGGAGAGAGGTCTGTGGAGAGCTCCAGAAGCAGATGCTACTGCTGCAGCTGCTGTCTCCTTCACCTCCACTGATCTGGGGTTGGGACCAGACTGAGCTCTCCTCTTTCACCCAGGTCTCACAGAGTTCCCTCACTGACCTTCCATGCTCTTCTCAGAGTTTGTGGGTCTAGAAGTCTGGTAATCACCACAGCTGCCAGCAATTTAGTCCCCTGGGGACTACTTTTTCCTTATCTGCACTGGGCACAGCCCACACCAGACTGTGCTTCTCTCCCAGCTCAGTGAAACATATCCTTCTTGGAGGTCTTCCATTCTGTTGGGCTGGAGATATGCTTCACTCTGTCATTCTGTGAGTTCTGCATCTCTAGAATTTGTTTAGAGTCATTTTTTATGGGTATTTGAAGGGGTTTGGGGCAAGCTCATTCAAATCCTGGCTTTTACTCCACTATCTTGGCTCAGCCCCCCAGATATTTTTTAAAAAGAGAAAAAAATTAGTAAAATACATTCATCCATTGAAAAAGTTTAAAAATATATGAAATATACTACACCTATAGACCTCCAACCTCTGAAAAGATTAGGGCAAGGGATGTCTTCTCATATCTTTTCTTTGAAGTCATGCTTGTTCTTTGTAATTCTGCAACATTCACTTTTGATTCTTTTGTACTTGTTTTTTTCCCATTTATCTTGTAGTCATGTATGTTGTCTGCCTTGTCTGCTTCCTTCACTCTACATCAGTTGATATAGCTCTCTGCATATTTCTTTGCATCCATAATTATTCTTTCTATTATTCTATTACATTCCTGTCTCATAATTTAACCATTTCTCAATGGATAAGTGTACATTTTATTGTCAGTTCTTTGCTACCCAAAAAGTGCTAATATATTATGGTATATATATAAACTTTCTTCTTATCAGTGAACTCCCTGGAGTATAAGTCTAAAACTGGTGCATCTTTGTGTCAAAGGTTATGGATATTTTAGTTACTTTGCTTGAATGCTTCCAAATTGCTTTCCATAATGGTTATAATGTTTCATATTCTACTAATAATGCTCTACTGTGTCTGTCTTTCCACAACACCTCTAACATTGCATACTCTTTTTTCCCATCTTTTTTCATCTTTGAGAATTTTTAGGGTATGAGATAAAACCTTAGGATTATTTGATTTGCATTCTTCTTCTATTAGTGATGCAGAACATTCTTCTTATTTTAGTGATGCAGAGCATTGTTACACATGCTTGCCAATAGTAATTCTTTTGAGAACTCTTTGTTTATATTCTTTGACCACTTATGTATTGGGGAATGGTTTTTTGTATATGTACATATACACACATATATATACATATAAATACACAAATATATGTATACACACATACATATATATATATGTATGTGTATATATATATATATATATAACACATATATGTAATACATATCCCTTATCTGAGAAATTTTATAAAAAGAATTTTTCCCTATTTGATCACTTTTCTTCTTATCCTAGATTCTTTAATTTTGTTTGTACAGAAGCTTTATACTTTAAATTGCTTTATATAAAATTTTTATTTTTACTTAATAATTACCTCTATCTTTTGTCTAGTTAAGACTATATCTTCAATACAGGCAATGGGGTATAGAAATCCATCTTGCCCTACAAGAAAGTAAGGGAGTATGGGGGAGGACACAAGAGAGAACAAATTGGGGGAAGGAGTATTCAGTATGCTTGCTATCTTGGGGTGGTGGGTAGGGGAGAGATGAGGAGAAAATTTGTAACTCAAAATCTTGTGGAAGTAAATGTTGGAAACTAAAAAATAAGTAAATAATTAAAAAAAAGTATCATCAATTTGTAGCTGTGAACAGTAGACCTGTTTTTCTTCTAATTTTTTAATGGTATGATCCTTCATATTAAGATCATATATCTGTTTGAATTTGTTGTGGAATATGGTCTAAGGCATTGGTCTTAGTCTAATTTCTGCCAGACTGCTTTCTACCAGTTTTTATCAAATAAGGAGTTTTCCCCTAAGTAATACATTTTTAAATTTATTGAACATGGGGTTATTCACTATTTTTGATTCTTCTTCACATAGTCATTTCCATTTATTGCCTTCTATATTTTTAACTAATACCAAATGACATTGATGATTACTGTTTTATTATATAGTTTGAAATTTAAAATTGCTAATTCTACTTCATACCTATGTTTTTCATAATTTCCCTTGATATTCTAGATCTTAATGAATTTTGTTATTTTCCTCAGTGTTCTCATTTCATCCACCTCAGTATCTGGGTTGGGGAGTGGGGCCTGCCCTTGGGGCTCTGCTTGAGGACTCTATCCTATCACAGGGCTCTGAGACCTCTCACTAGTAGGCTCTAACTGATGTACTTCCATGCTGCTGCTAGGCTCAGAAACTACTCTCGTATTGGTTTGTCACATAGGTTTCTTGGACTACTTGTGCTAGATTTTGCCTAGGGCCTTTCTCCAACAGCTAACTGGCAAGGGTCATTGATGTTTCCCTGGATTCTCCTGGAATGCCTTCACACTGTTCTCCCTGGCTAGGCTCCTATAACCACAACTTCTGGGAAAGATTCTGCTGGGCTGGATGTTGATCCATATTCACAGATTTTGATCCAGGATCAGGCACCATTTAATTTAGATTGGGAGTGCCATGTTAGGCATGCCCAAAGTATCCTGAAGCTGTTCTTTCTGGCTGGGCTTCTGTACTGTTTGGGGTACAGGGAAAGCACATACTGGGCTGGGCTTTGGCACTGTTTAGCTCAAACTAGGAATGCCATACTAGGCCTTCCTCCTCCCTCCAGAACAATTCGAAGTTTCTCTCTCATGTTCAGATCGTGCTGCCATAGCCTACCCTAGACGCTATGGGACTTTGGCAGATAATGCTATGTCTTCTGGGTACTTTTAGGGGCTTCCTGCTCTCTGCCCTTAATGCTCAACCCTCAATCTATCCTGGCTTGTTTATCCCAGAATTTCTGATGTACTCTGTGTGGCCAGTGGGGGAATCTAGGGGGAATTCTTTTATTTCTTACCCAAGTGGAGCATTTCTATACCCATGTGGAGGGTTTATAGGGGATAGAGATAGAGGCCTCTCTTTCCTAGAATGCCACTATTTTCTTGTTTTCTTAAGTATTTCAAAGTTATTTTTTTATGATGTTATCATTTTTATATGTCATTCTCCTGATTCTGCTAACTTTACCCTGAATTTGTCCATACTATTGTTCCTAAGTTTCTCTGAAATGATCTCCTTTGTCATTTGTTGTGGCACAATAACATTCCATTATATTCATTTATCATAATTTAACCATTCTCTAATTCAATTAATCAATAAACATTTATTTTTAATACTATTAAAATTTTTAAAATTTACATGTAAAGATAATTTAAAATTTTTAAATTTAGAATTCCAAATTTTTTCCTCCCTCCCTCCTCCCTACCCTCCTTAAGATATTAAACAATTTGATATAAGTTATATATGTGCAATCCTTTAAAACATATTTCCATAATAGTCATGTTGTAAAAGAAGAAACAGAAGATAAGGGAAAAACATAAACACATAAAAACAGAAAGTGAGAATAGTATGCTTTCATCTGAATTCAGACTCCATTAGTTCTTTCTCTGGATATAGATAGCATTTTCCAACATGAGTCTTTTGGAATTGTCTTAGATCATTGAATTGCTGAGAAGCGTCAAATCAATCATAGTTGATCATCACACAATGCTGCTGCTACTGCGTACAATGTTCTCCTGGTTCTGCGCACTTCACTTTGCATCAGTTCATGAACTCTCTATGTGTGTGTATATGTGTGAGTATATATAAATATATACATATATACATATATATGTATATATATATATATATATATATATACACATGTGTATGATAAATTGGGCATAGTCTCAGAATGAAGGCACTAAAATTAAGGAGTGCTGGGAAATAGTTCTATGAGAAGGTTGGACTTTAGCTGAGACTTGAGAGAAGCCAGAGAAGCTAGAAAGCAGACTGTAAGAGAGCATCCCAGGCATGTAGAACAGCCAGTGAAACCTCTCAGGGTCCACCCATGGACCCTGTGGGTCCTCCCTTGTGGGAGGAGCAGGAAGGCCAATTTCACTGGATCACAGAGTATGAGGTATAAGAAGATTGGACAGGCAGGAATACACCAAGTTATGAAGGGCTTTGAAAGCAAATAGAGAATTTTATATTTGATCCTGGAGATAATAGGGAACCACTGGAGTTTATTGAATAGGCAGAAAGGGTGATATTGTTAGGCCTGCCCTTTAGATAGGTCAACTAGACAGCTTAGTGCAGGATGAATGAGAATGAGGAGGCCAAGCAAAAGGCTTCTGTAATAGAATAACATGAGTTGATGTAGTAAATGTGGTAGATGTAGTAGAGCAGGCATGAGGTGATGAAGGCCTGGTGGGCAATATCAGAGGAGAAAAGGGGGAATATACAAGAGATTTTACAAAGCCAGAAACAATGGGATATGGGACCTTAAGCAGAGAAACTTGCTGTGAAGACTTTTCCACCCCATAGTTATGTTTCCTTTCTCATCTCAACTGCATTGTTTTTATTTATGCAAAAATATTTTAGTTTTATGTAATCAAGTTTTCCCTTTTATTTTGTGTGATTCTGTGTCTCTTTTTAGTTGTGAACTCTTCCTCTATCCATAATCTGAAAGGTCATTGTTTTCTTGCTTTTCTAATTGGTTTGTGGTGGTGCCCTCTTTTATGTCTAAGTCATGTATCCATTTGGAGTGGTGTAGTGGAGAGATTGCTGGGCCTGGAGTCAAGAAGACCTGAGTTCAAATCTGGGCTCAGACACTCACTAGCTGTATGACCTTGGGCAAGTCATTTAACCCTGTTTACTTCAGTTTCCTCATCTATAAAATGATCTGGAGAAGGAAATGGCCAGTATCTTTGCCAAGAAAACTGTAAGTAGAGTCCTGAAGAATCTGAAACAACCAATAACAACAATAAAATCTTTTCTAAAATTTCTGTTTTGGTTAAAACTGAAATCATAGGTATCCAGGTGATACAATGACTATATTTGACTTGGAATTATGAACACCTGAGTTTGAATCTTGTCTCATATGATTACTAGCTGTGTGACCATGGGCAAGTCATGTGATCTCTCTCACAGTCTTGGTTTCCTCATTTATAAAGAGAATAATAATGTCTACCTCCCAAGTTTATTGTGAGAATCAGATGAGATGCATGTATAATGCTCTTTGTAAGTCTTAAAGCATCATATAAATGTTATCTATTATTATTAGAAGCAGTACTAGTATTATTTTATTACTATTATTACTATTTGCCTTGATTACATTTTTGTTGCTATTCAGTTGTTTCAATCACGTCTGATTCTTTGCGATTCCATTTAGTATTTTCTTGGCAAAGATATGGGAATGGTTTACCATTTCCTTCTCCAACTCATTTTACAGGCCCAGGCCCAGCACCCTATCTACCATGCCACCTAGGTACCCCATGACTACTTTACAGGATTATTTTAAATATAGAAGATAATCATTGACATAAGTAACACTTCAAAGTTTGTAAGGTGTTTTACATATACTATATTAATTGTTCCTTTTAATAAACATATGAGTTAGTTAACAGCAAGCATTATTAAACCATTTTATATATGAAGACACCTAGGTCTCCTATACTCTCCTATGGTCACAGGCTAAATGTTAGACATGGGACTTGAATTCAGATATATTTTGATGTTGAATTCAGCTTTCTTTCCACTATATAATGCTTCCTGATAGTAACTGATGAATATAATGGATACACATCTCATTTTAAATGTATTTTACACACATATCACTATCTCACGTTTAACACACATTATTTCTTTTGTAAAATATTATACAAACATAGGGAATTAGTGTTAGATTTCATTAGCTAAAAGGACAATCTCTCAGCCAAGGGCTTTCTGGGAGGAAGGCATGTTTAGGTCAAGGTAGACATTTAAATCACATAAATCTGTGTCTGCCTTTTGAAACTACTCTGGCTGTTAAACATTAGTCAAAGGAACATGGTTTATGTCATTTGTGGATTTGGAAATAGCCTCCTCTTTGGGAACGTACTCTGCAAAGGCTTTTAATGTGTTAATGCCAAGCAACAGTGTGCAGCTAAACAAACCCTGCATTTCAACATCACAGAATTTGAAAGAACAAAGCCTGAAAAGCACCTGTGTTGGATGTATACCCTGCTACAGCTCATATACAAAGCCAGGAGCCTTTTCCAAGCAACTAACAGGAAGGATAAGCCCAACCTCAGAAGTCGTGATTGAATTCAGCTGAAGTGAATCCCTACCAAGTGAAGGCTCCCACAACAGCATGTACAGACACTCCCTCTGAATGCTTAATCACTCAACAGCTTACATACATCCTAGTAGATAGGATGCAGTGGCCAGCAAGGAACAGGCTGGTTGTTTGTAAGGCTTCCCAAAGCTTGACCCTGAATGGGATTTCTAGCCTCTGTGCTTTCTACCTGCAATGAGCTAATGGAGGCATCAAGGATAAAGTGGGGTTGGAACTGGACCAAGTGAGGGACAATCAGGAGGCTTGAACCTTCAAGGAACATTTAATAGGCCACTATAAGAGAGGAAACAGGGAGATATACAGAAGTTAAATAAAACACACTCCCAGCACACATGGAACTCATAGTTGTACCTAGCCAGAGGCCATGAGAGTTGGCAACTTTCCTCAATCTCTGTCCTTTACCGGCCTTCACGGCTTGACCTGGGTTCATTGCTCTCGGATTACTTGTCTCCTTAATAGGGGAATGAGGCATTCAGTGCTTCAATTCTACTCCCACCTCAGATTCCTGAGGAAAAATTCAATTTTTGGCTCAAGTCGACTAAAAGGACTGCCCAGCTGGGGGAGAGGATGTAAAAAAACCCAATGTACCCAGAGTACAAACATGAATCAGGCAAGCAATGGTCATTTAAATTCCCGTATAAGAATGGAACAGCTAAGGCATAAAAAATCATAAACTCATTAAAATTAACTGGCTATTATGGAAGCCTTGTTCAGACTTTTGTAAAAGGATTGCTCATTGGTTATTTTACATTTCCATTGAGCGTAGTTCAGTCTGTGCCAATTGTACGCTTGTGGTGGTGTTCTCTCTATGAGTGATTTTTCTTCTCTCAGGCTGTATGACTGACTACTTCTATAACAGAAAGGGGGACAATGCCAGCTGCTTTAGGAGGTCTCACAAGACCATGTAACTAATAAAAAAAGGCACAAACAGGAGACAACCTCACCTCAGACAATAACTCGCCCAGGAGACCATGAACTCACTGGTTGGCCAATGTAGGGAAGGACATACCCCCAACCCCATAAGTAGCTCAGATCATTGTCTTTACATTTTAGGACAATAGTAAGGAGAAATCCAGGAGGTGGGAATTATCCCTTTAGAACTTGCACTTTGTTCTGACTTGGTAGATAATTAAATGAGTCTTCATAACTGACAGGAAGGACTCTTCCATCATATATCCCCAAGGGGGTGCTGCAGCAATACAAAGTGATACATGACAAATATGTAAATGATGCATGATAAGCATGCATTGTATTATGCAAAGTCTAAGGGGGCAGAAGAGAAAATTTGGGCAATTCCTCTCATATTTGCAAAGCCAAATATTTGAGGATGAATAGATAGGAAAGAATGGTTAGGAAAAGGGATGTGTGTGTGTGTGTGTGTGTGTGTGTGTGTTGCAACAACTGACTTGTGCTTTAAAAATGCATACCTTTGCCCTCTATTTTCAACTCCTCTCCCCAGTATGTACCAGTTTGTTGCTGACCATATGTTCAGTGTGTTTTCAGTTTTTGGATGGTGTACTTTGAAAACTAGGCTGTTAGGCATTAGATATTAAAATAATTGAAAAAACAGACTGAGTAGTTATAGATATGTAATATGTGTATATAATATACCCACACCTATACTTAGATCTATACTTACACTTATTTATTTATATTAATCTCTATTTTTAAAAGTGTAATATATGAGGAAGAGGGGAAGATTTGGGGCAAAAAGATAAAAGTTCAGTTTTGGACATAAAATCACAACAATGCATTGGTTTTCCAATTTTCCCACATCTCCTCCAGCATTTATCATTTCCTATTTTGTCATGTTAGCCAATCTAACAAGTGAGATGTGGTACCTCAGAGTTGTTTTGATTTGCATTTCTCTAATCAATAGTGATTTAGAGCATTTTATCTTTTTTTTTTTTTTTTAAGCAGTTTGGGTTAGGTAACTTGCCCAAGGTTACACGGTCAGTGTTTTTGTGTGGGTGTTAAGTATCTGAGGCTGGAACCAATCCTGATCCGGGTCCTCCCAACTTTGGGCAGTGCTCTTACTCACTGCACCACCTAGCCACCCCTTATTTTTATCTTTAGTGGAATTTTCAATTATTTCAATGATTTGTTGGGAATTTTCATTTTGGTATTTCTTTCAGGAGATAACTTTTGGGTTCTTTCTATTTTTACTTTGACCTCTGCTTTTAAAAGAGCCAGGCAGTTTTCTTTCATGATTTCTTGAAATGTCTATATTCTTTTTTTGGTCATGGCTTTCAAACCCAGTGATTTATGATAATCACTCTTTTGATCTATGTTCTAGATTAGTTGCTTTTGCTATTGAGTATGTAACATTTACATCTTTTATTTTTAGTCTTTTGACTTTTAAAAATGGTTTTTATTGTCTTATGAAGTCGTTAACTTCTATTTGGTCTATGCTAATTTTCAGGGAATTTGTTGCATGGTATAAAGTCATACATGAGCAGCTTTCCAGAGGATTGCTGCTGTGAAGAGCTTTCAAGATTCTGATTACATAGTATAGTGAGCTCTCTATTCAATAACAAATCAGAGCAAAACATTCATAGAAAATAAAAAATATAGCATTCAGAATATTATAATTTATCACAGAAAATCAAAATATAGCCTTCACCATGTCACAACTCAACAACTTATCACTAAAATGGCCACATAGTTTTCACCAAAGTGGTCACATAATTTTAAACAAAGTACATTAATTTAGTCAATCACAAAATCTTTAATTCAATCACAAAATACAAAGTCAAAGTTCTCTACTCCTAGGTCACAGTAAATCATAATCTTCTCAGTCAGTACACAATATCCAAGTAAAGTCTTTTTTCAGTTTGACTTGAGGCTGGTTCTCAGTTTCCATGCTTCCTCTTCCATGGTCCCAGCTCCAACTGTCACCTGGGTTCAAAGGCAGGCAGCTCTCAGTTCCTTGTCCAGCTCCTTGTCCAGTTCTTCGTCTAATTCCTGTTCCATATTGAAATTCACAGTGTCCAGTACACCTCAAATTCTTCACAGTTCTTGTTTCTGGGAAGACAAAGCTTGACAGAGCCACAATAATATTCATTCACATTGCCACCACCATCACCAATTAACTATCTGCCTGTGAAATCAACTCAGACCCACTAACAAGGTCCGAGAATGCCATCAACATAGAAATCAACACAGACCTACAAACAAGGTCCAAGAGATTAGCACAAATCTTCAGTAAAGTCCCAGGACCTTCAAAACTTTCCTCCAGGAGTTCTGTAAACATATAGGCCTTCCAGTAAGGTCTCAGGGCTTCTGTACAAAGTATCATAAACAAACATCAACACAGAGAGAGCAGACAGACAGAGTGCCAGGATACCACAAGTTTTCTCCTTCTTGGCTCTACCATCATGAGTACTCCTCTCAGTCCTGCTGTCTCTAGTCTGGGCTTCTCCTTATATGTGGTCGTTAGCTTTTCCTCTTCCTGTTGTAGGAGTTCATGAGTTCTAGGGTTTACAATTTGTGGGGTTCACACATTCTGTTTCTTAACAGACCTGATACAAGGCTCAAAAGAAACTTGAACTGAAACAATGTGTTTCAATGGCCGAAACAAGGTATGGACTACTTGTGCTTGCCATTACACATGGGTAAGGTTTTGTACCTTTTTTTCCAAGATATTAATTCTCTTTCTGATTCTTTCTTCCATGGTTCTCATTTCTTTCCCCATTTTATTCTCAAAAGCTTTCATTTGATTTTTAAAATTATTTTTTAATTCTTAAAAGCAAAACAAAACAAAATTTATCTTACCTTATCTCTTCTAGGATTAAGCTATGCTTTTCTTTGAGGTTTGCTTGTTAATATTTTGGACTAATTTTCCTCATCTGGGATTGTATTTCATACTTTTCTGACATCATAACATCTCTTTGGAATTAATTTTTTATTTTCTCATTCTTCTAGTCTCCTTCTTGACCTCTTAATTTGTGTTAGACCTACACTCTGTGTTCTTTTTGTTGTTGTTGTTGTTTTGGAGGGGCAATTGGGGTGAAGTGACTTGCCCAAGGTCACACAGCTAGTAAGTGTTGAGTGTCTGAGGCCGGATTTGAACTCAGGTCCTCCCGACTCTAGGGCCTGTGTTCTATTCACTGTGCCACCTAGCCGCCCTATACTCTGTGTTCTTCTGGAGGGAATAAAAGAGTAGAGCTTTTGTCTGCTTGAACCCTTTTAGTTGTTTCTTGGGAGTACTGAGTGTTGTGTTAGTTCTAACCTCTAGTTCAGGCTGAAACCTGTAGCATAATAACCAGGGCAGAAATCCCAGACCAAAGGGGAGCCTATTGATGTTAACTCTGAACTTTCAGAACTTTCCAGATGACTATAGTGTCTGATACCAACAACAGTTTCTAATAAGACCAACCAAAGGAAAGCCCACAGGGATGTTACCCAAACCTAGTTCAGGAACTTACAGAGTTCAGAGGAGGAGACCAGAAATCAGACTTTTTCCTAGTAGAGATCATTGAAATGTAGGTTCCTAGTCTAAGCTAACCCTGGTATCCTAGAACAGGGATGGGGAACCTGTGGCCTTGAGGTTGTAAGATCCCCACCCCTGACCTAGAATAAGATCCCTTCTCTCTTTTGATCCTGGGGTCAGTGCCACATAGCTGCTGCTTGCCTCTGAAATTTTTTTGTTCAGTACACAATGCAGTGTCTGAGATAGCTCCTCACTCTGGAATGCTACTCCTAGGGTCTACCCTGGATTTATGACCCAAACTTAGGTTGTGAACAACAGAGATGGCAGCTGTTACCTGTTCCTGCCTCCTGGGTAAGGTCAGGCCCCTCTGTGTTGTATCTGGGGCCTCTTCTCGTCCTGGTTCATAGCCTTGTACTTTCAATTTCTGTGTGAGATTGCTCTGTGCAGCTGTTCTTGAATAGCTATTTTCCTCCAGTGTCCACAGACATTTCTCTCTCCTCCTGTGCCAGCCTGAGCTGGGAAAATGGATCTCTGTGATTTTTTTCTTCGAATTTCATGATCAGAAATCATTCTGCCTTTTCTAGATCTTGGTGGAGTAATTGTTGTCGGGAGGAGGTCAGGGAGCTTGGTTGAACTTTTTCCTGCTACTGCATCATCTTGGCTCCATCCTTTGAGTAATCACTTAATAAATGCTTGTAGGATGACTGATTTATAAGTCAGATGGAAAGATTTAGTGTCCTAAGAGTCCCATGACAAGGCAGATTGGGATATACTTTCATTAATGTTATTTCCATGGATGAAACCATATCTCTTTCTTTTGTTAAGCCATTTCAGGGTGCCAGGTACTTTGGTGGTGAGAACACTATTTTCTGGGTCTTTAGTAGCTGTGGCTGCTAAAGATGTGGGTCTATAGCACCTGCAGAGTTACAGCTCCACAAGGGCTGCTTCCATGGAGGATGGCTTTTGGGGGCTGATGAGGGGATGCTACTATTCTGGGGGCTCTGGTTGGTCACTGTTGGTGGTGTCATGGATGACAAGTACATTCTTCCTAGGAATTGCTTCCCTGGATGATGGCTGCACAGTATCAGGGAGAGGGCTGGAAAAAGAGCTAGAGATCTGGGAGAGGGTTTCAGAGCTCTCTTATTCTTTGGGTCTTAAGCATAGGTTCTGGGTTATCTCAACATACTAAAAGAAATATCTGTGTAGAAAATAATGGTGAGAGTGATAAGACAGCTTGGTCTGAGGAGAGTTTTTGGTCAGAAAACTACAACCAGTGAGGAACTCAAAAGAAGAATCAGAATAAAATGTTATTGAGAATTTATAGGAGAGTAAGGAAAGATAGGTTGGTTATATGACAAGGGTCAGGAATGACAGGTAGATAGTGACAGTGTTCCATTGTCACCCTGGCAATGTCAAGAGAAAGCAAGGAAAGGGTGGGCATAATGGGTGGGCTTTATGTAGTGAACTTATGGCATAACCTTGACAAGAATCATATGGGATAGGCAGGCAGGCATGAGTGGGTTGCAATCTGTAGTGCTGGAGAAAACTTCTGAATCAGTCAGATCCCAGATCCATTTGTGTATTGTAGTATATAAATACATATACACACCTGCACATAACACAGCTCACACACAAACGTATGTATGTATTAGTGAAATTAGTTTGTTAATCTTGAGCACACTTGGGAGAATAATGATGTTAGTCTTTGAGGTTCAGAATAGGGGCAAATTGGGGCTTGATTGGTGTCTTTAGAGGTCTGAGTTTGGGTGGAACGGAGGGAGTGAAGTGAGCTAAAAAGGCAGGGTTCTTCCTTTGTTTGGGTTTAGATGCTCTATAGGTAACTGGGGTCTGTTGCTTGGCAACTGATGGTGCTATTAAAAATAGAGGCACAGAGGAGTAGGCAGGCAGGAGCAGGAGGCAGCACCCTCTACCTGATGCATACTACCACCTCATCTTTCCTCTCCCCAACCATATATTACATTGTAATAAATTATATGTTCATAGCACATTGGAACTCTTCAAAAAGCTATTATTTTTAAAAATTGCTTTCCTTTGTTAAAAAAGTTACTAATTCCCGTCCTGGCATCCCATGGTCCAGTCTATTTGAATGGCTTTAGGCAACCAAAACTATGTCCCTGCCTCATCATCTATCACTTCTTTCTGCTTTTATTTCTCATACCATTATGCTCTACACTGGTCAACTCTTCTCTGCTTCTTCCTCTCTCCTCCAGAGCCCATATGATCCCTTCTTCTTTGCTTACTCCTATAATATGTGTAACAGAAAACAATCATTTTATAGTGGTGAGAAGTTATTTTACTGCTTTCTTCCTCCTTCCCTCCCACCTTTCTTTTTTTCTGTCAAAGAAATTATTATATGTTTTGACTACTAGTAAGTCTTGCTCAGCTATAGAAAGGCTATCACAAGACTAGAAAAAAGAACTTAAAGTTCTACTTCAGAGTTACCAACTACCTTTGTATAAAGCCTAAACCTGTGATAAATGCTGCAAAGTAATTGGTTCCAGGGAAATTTGGATCCCTTATGTACAGACACCTGTTTGAATGCATTGACAAGAGACAAGCTCAATGGGGCTGTATTGGATATGTTGTTAGGTACCTTATAATTTTTTAGGAGGCAGAATGTTAGAGTGGAAAGAACATTGGCTCTGGAGTTAAGGAATCTGGTTTCAAATCTCACCTCTTACACTTGTGATAATGGGCAAATACACTTAATTTTCCTGGGCTTCAGTTTCCTTACATTTCAAATGAGGGAACTGGACTGAACAGCTGCTGGGACCTCTTCCAGATTTATGATCTTGCTTTCCTGTGTAGCTAAATCAATGAAGAAAATAAGATGTGAATCTTAATTTTGGGTAATCTTTCCTCAGATGCCAACCCCTCTATGTTAGTAGTGAAGAGAATTTCTATGAATCACCACAGATATCCCAGTCCTATCCCTTTCCGTACCCCCCAATCAGCATTTGGTGGAAGACCTTTCTTTGACAGGACTACTGAGTGGCTCAGTGGGTAGAGTGCTGGCCCTGGAGCCAGGAGGACTCATCTTCCTGAGTTCAAATCTGGTCTCAGACACTTACTATGTGACCCTGGGCAAGTCACTTTATCCTGTTTGCCTCAGTTCCTCATCTGTAAAATGAGCTGGAGAAAGAAATGGGAAACCACTCCAGCGTTTTTGCTAAGAAAACCCCAAATGGGGTCAGGAAGAACTGGACATGACTGAAAAATGACTGAACGACAACTTCCTTGACAAGCATCTCCAAACTGTGTTGGATGGTCAATTTAATTGAACAAACATTTATTAAATGCTGATTCCATGTAAGGTACTCATTGTCAGATAGCAGATGTACAGCCTCAAGTCAGAGACTTTCCAGCTTAACTGCCAGATTGTGCTCTTTGCTCTTGTAACCTTCAAGAACCCCTGGTTACCTCTTCACTGTGATGAGTCACTGGAGTAGAACTTAAAGGGAAGGAAAAAGGATAATGTTGTTAGTAAGAATTCAGCAAATAAATGTGCCCATGGTGAACTTTGTGATCCAGTAGTTTGTTTACTGATGTTTTCCTTTTTTATTTTCAAGTTGAAATGAGAGTGCGTATGAAGGCAAGGGAAGAATGATCTCTTTAGGCATTATCTCAAGCAGAACTTGAGTCATCTGAATGTCATGGTCTTTCACATTCAATATTTGGTCTGGATAGATATAAGGTAGTGACTGTAACCTTTTCTTGCAATTAATTGTACATCAAAAAAGCTTTTGAACCGTTAATATGTACCCGGCTGTGTGCTTTCCCTTTTCCTCCCAGAGCCTGTCAAGTTTGGAAGAGGGGAAAGAGACATGGAATTTGCCCTCAGTTCAATTTTTATAAACAAATTTTATTAGATAGAGGGAGGCTCTAGAGCACTGAATCATTGCTGCTAAGGAAACTTCCATACTGCAGGACAGAAATAGCTCAGAAGAAGCTTATCCGGGGTATGGCAGCCAGTTACTGAGGAGAGGTGGGAAGAAAGTACACTAATTGGTCACTCCTCATTTTAATAAGTTATTCTTGCTTAATGGTACTAATTTTATTTTTTTTCTTCTCTGATAAAGAACTACAAATTCTATCAAGGTCCTGTAAATTCTGGTGACCTGGACCAAAGCCATGTTTGCTTCACCCTAGTTACAGCTCTGAGTCTTACTTCTATTTCAGTAATAAAAGTAGTCATCATAAATATCTAAACTCCAATTGCTTTGATGGGAGAAAGGACTAATCCTAGACTGCCCCTAACCTCATACACAGACACATACACACAAATCTTTTTGCTGTGCCCTTTGGACTATGAATTGAGATTATCTTTTTTTTTAATCTATAGGAGACCTTTCCTCCCTTCCTAACCATATTATTTTTTACATATTTTCTCCTTCATTAGAATATGATCACTTTGGGGCGGCTAGGTGGTGCAGTGAGTAGAGCGTCGGCGCTGGAGTCAGAAGGACCCAAGTTTGGATCCGGCCTCAGACACACAAACAAACAAACAAAAAAACCTAGCCGTGTGACCTTGGGCAGGTTACTTAACCCCAATTGCCCTCCAAAAAGCAAAAAAAAAAAAAAAAGCATATAATCACTTTGAAAGCAGATACTGTTTTTTGCATTATTTTTTTATCCCAGTGCTTTAACCCCCATGCCTTTAATGAAGTAAGCACTTAATACATACTTTTTGATGAACTGACTACTTTGTATATACTTATATGTATTGTCTCCCCGATATAATGCAAAACTATGAACTGAGATTTTTTCACTTTTTGGATTTGTATTCCTAGAGATAAGCACACAGTAGGTACATAATAAATACTTGTTGCTTGATTCTGTTCATCTAAGCAAGTTGAGGTGAGTTGGGTCTGATTTGGGAAGACAGTTGTATAATCAGGTTTAGCTCCAGAATTCCAGTCTCTTCTCCTCCACCGTGGCTGCTTTGTCACACTGGAAATGCCTCTACTCCTGCAGTCTCCTTCTCTGATTGGTAAATTACTTGTCAGAACCTCCATTTGAGGAAGTGTCCATGCTAGCCACTCTCCTTTCTAACTCGGGTTAGCTATTGACTCTCTGGAGTCTACCTTGCTTTGGTTCAGGTACATTCCATCCTCCCCTTCCCTCTTTTAGTTCCCATTTATATTTTTTCTTCCACTAAAATATAAGTTCCTTGAGGGTATGGAATGCCTTTCTTTTTGCTTGTATTTGTATTTCCAGCTTAGCACAGTGTAAGGCTTAATACATTGTTTATCTAATCTAATGTAATAAAGGCACAAAAACCTAGATTTTAGTTAGGGTAGGGGAAACATCATCAGTATAGAGTCTACATTTCCTAGATGCATAGATTGGTAGGGATAGACAACCATTTCATTCATTCATTAATTCATTTATACATTCATTCATTCCTAGAAGGAGCCATAGGTATATTGGTGATAGAATTCTCAATTTACACTCTCTCTTCTTAATCATACTTATCTTCTTTCCCTGAGTACAAAGAAGGCCTTGACTTACATAAAGGTATGGAGGCTATCCAAGAACGATATTGAACCATATTGAAATAATGTTAAATGTGTTCAAATATTCCATTACTTTCCCACCTGTTCCCAAATCTCAATGTTTTCTATGAAACTCTCTTTGATTAATGAAAAGAAAGGTGAAAATTTCCTCCATCCCAAATTTATTTTTTTTTGATTCAATGTTTTAATTGTGTGGATTGCATGAGTTTCTCTAAATGTATTTACATTATGGTTCTGGGTTGTTATTAGAAGGCAGGAACTATATTGAAATAATTTTCTCTGTGCTTAGTGCAAAGGTAGTTCAGATAGTCCTTGACCAATACTTTATAATGATGATGAAGGATATTCCTCTGAAAGCAAGGTAGAAAATATATTATTGAAAAGCAGGGCAATCTATCTTGAAAACAATGATGATCTTTCATTATTCTTGAGGTACTACTGAAACACCATTAGCAGGAGAAGAGTTTGAGCCAAAGGCTCTTGGTCCTCATTCAACTTATGATTCATTTGTTCTTCCCTGTAACAACAGCCTATGCTTCCCTCCTTTCGTCTATCCCAAAATCATTTACTGATACTTTAAAAGAAAAAAAAACAGTACTGAAAATTTGGAAATAATTTAATTAAAATTATTTTTGGAAGGAAGAAGGAATAAGAGAATAAAATAGTTAACTATGTTTATATGCGTAATATGTGAATGAAAAGAGTGCTAGTTATAACCATAACTATTACGATGATCAGGAAGCCAAGGCAATTAACTGTGGGGCAGGAAGACAACAGCTACTACAAACAGTCCTAACGGGAGTGCCAGCATCTCTTCCACTTTGAGGTTCCTGGAAGGTGGCATATAAAAGCAGGGAGATTCAGCGTCTTTGATCTGTTTGTCTTAGACTGGCCTGTTATACTTCAGTTACCTTATGCAATGTCTTAGAGGGATGATGCATGAAAGGGACAGGTGGGATTTCTTCATAATGGATCAGTGTAGGTCCAGGGGTCAGGTTTCCTGGGTGGCTTTCCCTATGTGTCTGAGCTTTTGTTATCTTTTCTTGTATGTATCTCTGGGGAAAACTTGTATGTCCAGCTGTTCTTTAAACTGCCTGAGGTCTGAAGCACAGAAAACACTGGAGGGTTTTAGTTATGTCTGTGTTTCAAAAGGACAACAATAGCTTGACACATCTTCTGACCCCTTATGAGGTCATGGGACTCTGCCAATACCCTGCCTCCTTCTTCCTTCCTCTTCCTCCCATTATGAGATTACTAAAAGAAAGTTTACTTCCTGTGGAGAAAAGACTGATGAGGGTGGTGAAAGGAAAGAACTAGACTGATGTTTTATTCCATTTTGCATGAAGTGCCTAAAAGAACATTTTTGCTGTGGAAGGAGAATCCAAAAAGAAGCTCCCTTTATCCTGGCCACACTCTCCAAGGAAGCTGCTCTTACTCAAACCTTAGCTGTGGGCTTTGCTGTGTGGTAATCATGAAAACCCTTCAGTTTGAGAAAAATAACTATAGGTAAGTTATCAAAGGGTATGCAACTCAGAGACAATTATAAAAAAAGAGAAAAAACCCAATGCAATTGGAATTAGAAGGCTGGGTTTGACTTCTGGAATCTTTACTACTAACTGTGTGACTATGACAAATCACTTGAGGTTTTTAAGGATCTGTTTCCTCTCTCTAAGTCGCAGAGAAGATGCCAACCTGAATTAGACAAGGTAATTTCTTTATCTGGTAGTCCCCTATACTAAGGAAACCAAAGGTCCTAATCCTAATAACAATAGCTAGCATTAATACTTTGCTTTAACGTTTGTAAAGAAATTTATGTACTTAACTCATTTGATCTCAATAATGCTGTGAAATAGTACTAAGAGCATTATTATTCTTATTGTACAGATAAGGAAATTGAGGCTGAAAAATTAAGTGACTTGACTATAGCTACAGAACTCATAAGTATCAGAAGTGGGACATGAGCCAAGGTCTACCTGACTCCAAGTCCCACAATCCCTTCCTTTATTCATCCCAGGTATGACTACATTTTTCCCCAACAGCTGACCCATAAATAGAAGAATTCTGGGTTCTTGGCAAATGAATTGACTGTCTCTATGGGGTTCACAGTAATCCACTGCATCACATATGACCAAATCAGTATAGTTATTTAACATCTGGGATAATTGGACTCCAAAATGGCTAGATGCTATGGCTGTGGACACAGCCCACATCATCTAATATTGAATGTGTTTTACTTCTAGGTTGGTGTGTAGTTGTTTTGTTCAAGAGCCTCTGTGTTTACTTTTCTCATTTGTTCAAGCTGAGCATTCTTGGGCTGCCTCAACTTTAACAAGTACAGCTGCTATGTCGGGTCCCTCTGTTCTGTTCAGAGATGACCACTAGTCATGGATGGAGTAGAGAGAGTGGCTGAAGCTCTTTTCATTGCTCAAACTGACTGAAAGATGAAGTAATGACATTGAGCAGAAAATTTAGAAATGTGCCAAACTCTATGAAACTGCTGACATTTAGGAAATTATCTCAGGCAACTTGGACTGAGGAGGCAGCTTGGAACATCCTCAACAAGACACAGAAATGGGATCCATACATGGAAGTATCTCAGGGTGGAAAATCTATTAAGAACAAAATCTATTGTGAAAGGCATTACCTTTCTCCCCCTGTAATTCTTTTAGACATAGAGAATGTCCCTGATCATACCTATTTTGTTGGGAAAGTTTTGATTCTGGAATTTTCTGGCTTGCTATTTAATATAAGAATATTTTCATGGTCAGACATTTATTCAATGGCACCAAAATAGGAAAACTGCTTTTTCCTCAAAAGACACAGTGTTGAAGTCTTAGTAAAAACGTTCAGATTGCAGTAGCAATAGAATTGAAATAGGACAGAAAATTCACATAGAATCTTCTTTGTTTTTATCAAATGTTCTTATTTCAGCATTCATTATAAGGTTGAAAGTTACCAAATTCTTATGCAGCAAAGGAAACAACATGCATAAATAGACCCCGAGTTTTGATTTTCTTTTTTTTCCCCTCTCAATCTAATCTAGCTCAATCAATTAAATAACATTTATTTTATTTTATCTTATTTGCACTGGAAATTGATTTTTAATGATTAATTACAACTCGGACACAGGACAGGTAATGGGACAAGAGCTGGATTGTCTGGGCTTGCATTGTGTTGATGGTCTGCTTAGGGGCTGGGGCTTCAGGCCCAATGCCAGGTCTTCCCCAGAAGCTCTCAGCCTTGGGTACTGGCAATCTGGGAGGGCAGCAGGGCCTTTCTGTTGCAGGGGAAGCAGTAGGGTGACTCCTTTAAACATAGTGTTGCTATTGCTGTTGCTATTTCTTCGTGGCTGCCTTGCTGGCCAGGTCCTTGGCCTTCTCAGTCTCTGCCAACTGTAAGTGTTCAAAATGTGATTGGTGAAATTTAGGCTAGAATAATAGGATCATAAAGCAAAATGATTTCCATCAAATGTGATTTCCATTTACATGTCATAGTCTATTCAGTTTTCCCCTTTCTGTTCTCAAAAGTTGAAGAAACACACCCACTGGAAACATGGTGGTGCTGGAAAGAAACCCTTCTCCACCCATCTTCAGCTTTATTTATTCAAAGCAAACATGTAAATTTGAATGATAAATCACTTTGCTGGCATCTGCAATCTTGAAGACATTAAATCTGAAATTTTTCAGTGCTGATATAACCAGCATGTTTTAGTGGAATGATTAGAGAGGCTGATATCAAACATTGAGAGTGTCCTGTAACATTCTTCTCCCTAACTTACAGTGGGCCATACCTGGGTATTCTGGTAAATGTTTAACAACCAACTCTCTAAAAAAATGTACACACAACATAGTTTAAGTTTAATCTGCATTATTAATAACATATCCATCATTTTCTTAAGTCTAGACAATTAATGAAACAAATCAAACCCTGATTTTCAACAATTGTTGATTTCTGAAGGTGAACACTAAAATTTTAAAAATCAGCTCTCATGAGTTGATAAAAGCCAGTCTCAGAACACCATTGGCTATACCCTTAATGGTGCCATATGAGGCAAAGAATATGCCCCCTTTACTGTTGGGGCATGGAGCAGGTAATTCCCTTCCTTTTATTAACTCAAGGAAGATTTCTCTTAATGGGGTTTTTCCTAATTTTAATTCCTAAAACTTATTTTAGAGAAATAGATTTTCTGAAAATAAAAATGAAACAGAAGACACATTCTTAAGAAAATGACTGTAGGGGTGGCTAGGTGGTGCAGTGAGTAGAGCGCCGGCCCTGGAGTCAGAAGGACCTGAGTTCGGATCCGGCCTCAGACACTTAATCCACACAAATAAAAACCTAGCCGTGTGACCTTGGGCAAGTTACTTAACCCCAGTTGCCCTAAAAAAGGGGCGGCTAGGTGGTGCAGTGAGTAAGAGCGCCGGCCTTGGAGTTGGGATGACCCGAGATCGAATCCGGCCTCAGAAAATGAGCACCCACACACAAATAATGACTAGCCGTGTAACCTTGAGCAAGTTACTTAACCCCAATTGCTTAAAAAAAAATAACTGTAATAGGAAACAGAGACAGTGGACATGGCACAAATCCTGTATCTTGACAATTTTCCAACTCCATGCCTTTTTGCTGGCAATTCTCTGTGCCTGGAATGATCTCCTTTCTTGCCTTGGATTCCCAGCCTTCTGGGTTCCCTGGCTTACTCCAAGTCTTAGTAAAATGCCATTTTCTGAAAGAAGTCTTTCCCAGTCCTCCTCAGTGTTAATGACTTCCCTCTGAGATTACCTCCAATTTACTCTCTATATATCTTGTGTGTACATAGTTAGTTGCATGTTGTTCTCATTTCCCCTTCCCCCCATTAGAATATGAACTCCTTGAGGGCAGAGTTTGTTTTTGCCTTTCTTTAGTTCTAGCACTTAGCACAATGCTTGGCACACAGTAGGCATTTAATAAATGCTTGTTGACTTGCATCATAGAATAGTAATAAAAAGCTGACCTTGGAATCAAGAACCTAAGTTCAAGTGTCTCCCCGCCCAGTACCCCTAGACACATACTGACTGTGTGACTCTGGGCCACTCATTTAACTTCTCAGGGCTTGTAAAGCCAAGCAAGAACAGCTCTCCAGCTGCTGTGAATAGCTCTAAGGTTTTGATCACATAGTATAATGAACTATTTATTTATTCAGTAATAAACTAAGAGAAAATGTTTGCAGAAACCAAAATACAATATTCACAATATTATAACATAACAACTTATCACTAAATTAGCCACATAGTTTTCACCAAAGTGGCCATATAGTTTTAAACAAAATATATCATTCAGGGGTGGCTAGGTGGCTCAGTGAATAGCACACTGGCTCTGGAGTCAGGAGGACCTGAGTTCAAGTCTGGTCTCAGACACTTAACACAAAAAACTAGCCATGTGACCTTGGGCAAATCACTTAACCCCAATTGCCCCACCTTCCCCCTCCAAAAAAAAAAAAAGATATTATTCAGTAAGTCCATAACTCAATCATCCTTAAGGAGTAAGACTCCTTAAGGGACACAAAGTACAAAGTTCTCCATCATGAGGTCACATTATCTTAATCTCTCAGTCAAAAAGTCTTCTTTCATCTTGACTAGAGACTAGTTTCCAGTCATCCTTAACTCAATCATCCTTAAGAGGTACAAGGTACAGAGTACAAAGTTCTCCCACCCCTAGGCCACACTAAATCATGATCTTCTCAGTCAACATTAAGTACGCAAGGTGAGGTCTTTTCATCTTGACTTGAGGCTGGCTCCCAAATTCCATGGTTCCTTTTCCATGGGTCCAGCTCCTGCCTGAATCTGCCCAATTGTCACCTGGATTCATAGGTATACAGCTCTCAGCTCCTTGTCCAGTTCCTCATCCAGTTCCTTGTCCAGTTCCCATTCCATATTGAAGCTCACAGTGGCCAGTCCACCTCAAGTCCTTCTCAGTTCCTGTTTCTGGGAAGACAAAGCTTAACAAAGCCATGATAATATTCATGCACATTGCTGACGCCATCATCAACTCACTATCTGCCTGTGAAATCAACAGAGACTCACAAACAAGGTTCAAGAGGTCAACACAAATCATCATTAAAGTCCCAGGATCTCCGAAACCCTCCTCCAGGACTTCTGTAAACAGACAACAAGAAAATCTCTTTCAGGGCTTCCAGTAAGGTCCCAGGGCTTCTTCTGTACAAATTATCACAAACACAACAGAATGGACAAATAAAGTGCCTGGCCTCCCAAACTGTTCCCCTTCTCAGTTCTGCTTTCTCCTAGCTTGTGCTCAGTTTTTTATCTGGTCATTAGCTCCTCCTTGTTCCACCCCTTCCTGTTGCATCAGCAAGTTCCTTCCACTGTGGGTTTCACAAGTTCTGTTTCTTAATAAAGACTTGATATAATCATGGGCAAGGCTCAACTGAAACAAGTTGCTAAGTACTTGTTTGCTTGCCATTACAGGGTTCTAGGCAAGTCTCTATGATGCTAAGTTATGGAGAAGATGTTGACCTGCATTGGTGGAAACAATTTCCTCTACTACCTATCAGTGAAAATAATGGCATTCTGGGAAGATGATGGAGTAGGTCAGAAATTTCCAGATTCTCCAGATTTCCTCCACAAAGAGACAGAAAATCACCATGAAATGAATGTAGAGCCACAAAAATAAAGGGATAAAGCAATTGTCCTCCTAAGATAACTTGGGAGAACTTTAGAAAAGGCAGGACCTCCAGGGCAGAGGTTTGGCCTGAATGAAGTATAGATACCTCCAGGCGGACTCCACTGAATTAACAAACAGCAGACCCTGAAGCAGCTCTTTCAGGAGGCAGACTAGTCCCCAAGAAATTTCACTTCACAAACTTTCACCTTATCTCACTTCATGAACTTTTACCTCACAAACTTTCATCTAAGGAATAGCAGAAGATTGGGTGGGGGAAGTTTGAAGGACTGCCCCACTGTTTCTGGACTGTGGCTATGGATGAGGAAGAAAGAGTACATGCCTGGTGGGTGCGGCAAGGCAGGGAGCAAGAACAATTTTCGAGATAGCTGGGGGCCCTAAAACTGTGGCTTAGGGAAAGAGAGGAGTCCCTGAGGTTGAGCCCTTGGACATAATGCAGAAAATAACAGTAAGAAGGACCTGAGGTTTAGGAGAACATTACCCACAAATCAGGATTAAAACTTGATTATAAAAATAAATTGCTAAAAATAAAACAAAATACAAATAAAAATGAGTAAGTGAAGGAAAAAGAACCTGACTATGGATAGCTACTTTCATATAAAAAAGATCTTGGTAAATATTTAGAGGAAGATAGTGAGGTAAAAAAGTCACTCCTACATCAAAGAATAACGTCAAAGGGGCAGCTAGGTGGTGCAGTGAGTAGAGCTCGGGCCCTGGAGTCAGAAGGACCTGAGTTCGGTTCCAGCCTCTGACACTTAACACACCCAAACAAAAAAACCTAGCTGTGTGACCTTGGGCAAGTTACTTAACCCCAATTGCCCTCCAAAAAAAAAAAAAAAAAGAATAACATCAAATGGTCATAAGCCTAGAAAGAGTTCTTGGAAGCATTTAAAAGGGAATTTAAAAATCAAATAAGAGATCAAGGAAAAATTAGTGAAAAAAATAAAAGCAATCCAAGAAAAGTATGAAAAGAAAGTTAACCAATTAGAAAAAGAGGTCCAAAATCTTAAGGAAAAAAATAACTCCTTGAAAACTAAAATTAGGCAAGAGGAATCAAATGACATTGTGAGATGCCAATAAACAATAAAACTGGAAAAAGCAGAAGAGAATCTGAAATATCTCATTAGAAAAACTACTGATCTGGGGAAGAGATCAAGGAGAGACAATGTAAGAATTGTCAGACTATCTGAAAGGGAAATTGCCACATATCCAGGGTGTGTAAAAGGTAAAATAGAAATAGAAAAAAAATCTATTGTTCACAACCTGGAAGAAAGCCCAGGAGAAAAACTTACAGGAATGTCATAGCCAAGTTTCAAAGGTTAGGGAGAAAATATTGTAAGCAACAAGAAAAAATTTAAATACTACAAAAATACAGTCAGGATTTCACAAGACCTAGCAGCTATCACTCTAAAAGACTGTAGGTCTTGGAACATTATATTTCAAAGAGCAAAAGGGCTGGGGTTTTATCCAAGAATAACTTACCTAGCAAAGCTGAGTATAATCCTGGATGAAAAAAATGGATATTCAATGAACTGAAAGACTTTCAGGTATTTGTAACAAAAAGACCAGCAGTCATCAGAAAATTTGATGTAAAAGATCCAGAAGAAATATAAGGAAAACATTGATGACTAATTATAAGGCATTCATTAAAGTCAAAATGTTTACTTATTATACACACATATGTATATATATATATATATATATATATATATATACACATATATCTATATGAAAATGTTATCAGTATACTTGAAACTGTTATCATTACTGAGGTAGTTTGAGAGAAAACTTGGGGCTGTTGTGTATGATTGGGATGATTCTAAAAAACAAAATCGAGTAGAAAAATGCAAAAGGGAGCAATTATATTTTATTATTATGTTATATAATTATGTGTACAATTATATTAATCATATTATATTATATTATTAAAATGGGGTGTGAAAAGAAGAACTAATACAGAGGAAGGAGGTGTGGGTGGAGGGCTGGTAATGTTGGAACCTTATTCTCATCTGGATTGAAGAGAAAACAATGTATACATCTGGAAAAGTATTGAAGTTTTCTGAACTTGTAGAGAGGTGAGAAAACTGGGGGAGAAGGCAGGGGAGGAACTTTTAAAAGTATGTGTGGATTGGGATTTGGGAGGATGGGGGAGAGGATGGAAGACATTTTGGAGGGGTTTATATTGAGAATGGAGGTGTGGGAGCTCTTGAGGGGTGGGTAAAGTGGGAGAGTAGCAGGGAGAAGATAAGGTAACAGGGATAGGGTAAAAAGAGAGACTGAGAAAAACAATAGTGGGTAAAAATGAAATGGAGGAAAAATTCACAAATAGTAATTATAACTTTGAGGGTGAATGGAATCTTAATAGCATCTCTCTTTGTGGTGGTAAAGAACTGGAAATTGCAGGAATCACCATCAGTTGGAAATGGCTGAACCAGTTGTGGTGCATTGTTGTGATAGAATACTATTGTGCTATAATGATGAGTTCAATGATATTAGAAGGGCATGGATGTCTTGCATGAAATGATGAAGAGTGAAGTGAGCAGAACCAGGAGAATATTGTATACAATAAGATTAATGTTGTTTTAAGAACAACATTGAGGGGTGGCTAGGTGGCGCAGTGAATAGAGCGCCGGCCCTGGAGTCAGAAGGACCTGAGTTCGGAGCCGGCCTCAGACACTTAATCCACACAAACAAAAACCTAGCCGTGTAACCTTGGGCAAGTTACTTAACCCCAATTGCCCTAAAGGGGCAGCTAGGTGGCCAGTGAGTAAGAGTGCCGGCTTCAGAGTTGGGATGACCCAAGATCAAATTCGGCCTCAGAAAATGAGCACCCACACATAAATAATGACTAGCCGTGTAACCTTGAGCAAGTTACTTAACCCCAATTGCTTTAAAAAAAAAAAAGAACAACATTGAGTGGCTAAGTCATTCTATTATAAATATACAAACTAAACATAAAGGATATATGAAGAAAGATGCTCTCTGCATGTAGGGAAAGAACTGATAAACAGAAGTATATATATATATATACATATATATATATAATTATATATATATATAATTATATATACACATATATACATATATAAATATTTACACATGCCTATTTGTGTCTAATGGTAGCCATCTTTAAGGTGGGGAGGGAGGAGAAGAAAAAAATAAAACAAATTACATGATAACTTTGTTGTATATTTTGCAGGAATAGCAAGTTGTACATGGTGGTTTTGCAGTTTTGTATGCAATCAACTTTTTAAAAATTGTACTATGTTATGGAAATGCTTGTTTTGTTTTCTGAATCAAAAATAAAATAATTTTTAAAAATTTTATTATTTTAAAAATTGATTAATTTATTTTCAGTTTTCAACATTCATTTTCACAAGATTTCAAGTTCCAAATTTCCTCCCCATCTCTCTCCTCCTCCCCCATCCCAAGATGGCATGTATTCTGATTACCTTTTCCCATAGTCTGCTCTCCCTTCTATCACACCCCATCCTCTTATTCCCTTACCCCTTATTTTCTTGTAGAGCAAGATATTTCTCTACCCCATTGCCTGTCTATCTTTTTCCCCCCAGTTGCATGTAAAAACAGTTTTTTACATTTGTTTTTAAAACTTTGAGTTATGAATTTTCTCTCTTCTTCCCTCCCCACCCACCCTCATTGAGAAGGCAAGTAATTCAATATAGATTATACATATTGAAGAAAATAGCACCTTAAAAAATAGGCTGACCCAAATGGCAAAAGAAGTCCAAAGAGCCAATGAGGAGAATACCTCAAAAAAGTAGAATTGGCTAAATGGAAAAGGAGATCCAAAAGCTCATTAAAGAAAATAATTCCTTGTAGTTATGTAAAACACTTCCATTATAGTCATGTCGTGAAAGACTTAACTATATTTCCCTCCATCCTATGCTGTAAAGCCAAGCATGAGCAGCTTTCCAGAAGATGGCTACTGTGAATAGCTTTAAAGGTTCTGATTACATAGTATAGTGAACACTCTGTTCATTCAATTATAAATAAGAGCAAAACATTACCAGAAAATCAAGGTTCAGCATTCATGATGTTACAACTTATCACAGAAAATCAAAATATAGCATTCAACATGTCACAACTCTACAACTTATCACTAAAATGGCCACATAGTTTTCACCAAAGTGGTCACAATAATTTTCAACAATGTACAATCATTTAATAACTCAATCATTCAAACATCGTTATTTGCCTCCTTAAGGGACACAAAATACAAGAGTCAAAGTACTCCACTCCTGGTAGTCTTAATTAGAGATTAGTTTCCAATCATAAACAAAGTACATTCATTTAGTCAATCACAAAGTACAATAGTCAAAGTCCCCTACCCATAGGGTGCAATTAAGTTACAACTTCAATATTTACTTTGATCAATCAAACATACATCATTTACCTACTTCAGGGGAAAAAGTTAGCACTCTGAACTTCAGATAATACTAACAGAAGTTAAAACAGAAAATAACACAATTCAGCAGACAGGGCTTCCAGCTGTGTGACCATTACGCCCATACCTAGTTAGTTGCCAGAGAGGGAAGCACCAACATCTGGGTTTTCAAAGCCGGGGGTCTCAATGGTTGCCCAGAGTCTCATCTGGCCAAATCACACAACTCTTCCCAAAGTGAGCCCCAAAGTGAAACCCCACATCAGGGTCAGTCACTACTCACACACTTTCATAAGTCACTACTAAGTATCCATGGAGAGCTCTTTTCATCTTGACTCAAGGCAGGTATCTCCTACCTGAATCCACCAAACTGTCACCTGAGTTCAAAGGCAGACAGCTCCCCATTCTTTGTCTAGCTCTCTGTGAAGTTCCTGCTCCACATTGAAACTCACAGCGTCCAATCCATCTTAAATCCTTCACAGTCTCAGTTCCTGGGAAGACAAGGCTTAACAAAGCCACAAGAACATTCAAACACATTAACAAAGCCACAACAAACATTTGTACAGAATAACGACATCACAATTATGCTTCCTATCTTTGGCAGCTCCAGCTGGTCCTCAGAAATCCTCAGCAGCTTCGTTCTCAAAATCAAAATCACTTACTCCCATTCTCAAAATCAAAATCACTTTCTCTACAGAAGTTCCAGTCTAGCAGCAGCAGCCCAGCCTTCAGGTGCTCATCCCAAGAAGTTCTGAATTTCCCAGCTGCAGTTTTTCCTTATATACATTATTGCTCCTCCCTATTCAGCCTCTTCCTGTTATGTCAGCAACAGGGGTTTCCTGTTCAGACCCTTCCTGTTACATCAGTAACAGGGGTTCATACCTTCTGTTTCTTTAACGAGGCTTAATTTGAAAACAGGTGCTAAGTAAGTACCTCTCATTTTAGCAATACAAAAGGATCTCCTCTATTTTATTGAATGTTCATTTCTTCCCCTGAAGTATTATAATCAGTTTTGTTGGGTAGGTGATTCTTGGTTTTAATCCTAGCTCCTCTGACCTCTGGAATATCATATTCTAAACCTTTCATCCCTTAATGTAGAACCACTGGGTCTTGTGTTATACTGGCTGTATTTCTACACTACTCAAATTGTTTCTTTCTGGCTGCTTACAATATTTTCTCCTTGACCTGGGAACTCTGGAATTTGGCTACAATATTCCTAGAAGTTTTCCTTTTGGGATCTCTTTCAAGAGGTGATTGGTGGATTCTTACAGTTTCTATTTTACCTTCTGATTCTAGAATATCAGGGCAGTTTTCCTTAATTTCTTGCAAGATGATGTCTAGGCTCTTTTTTTGATCATGGCCTTCAGGTAGTCCAATAATTTTAAAATTAGCTCTCCTTGGTCTATTTTCCAGGTCAGTGGTTTTGCCAATGATGTATTTCACATTGTCTTCCATTTTTTCATTCCTTTGGTTCTGTGTTATAATTTCTTGATTTCTCATAAAGACATTAGCTTCCTTTGACTCCATTCTAATTTTGAAGGAATTATTTTCTTCATTGAGCTTTTGGACCTCCTTTTCCATTTAGCCAAATCTGCTTTTCAAGGCATTCTTCTCCTAATTGGCTTTTTGTGCCTCTTTTGCCATTTGAGTTAGTCTATTTTTTAAGGTGTTATTTTCTTCAGTATTTTTTTGGGTCGCCTTTAGCTGACTGTTGACTTGTTTTTCATGATTTTCTTGCATCACTCTCATTTCTCTTCCCAATTTTTCCTCTACTTCTCTTACTTGATTTTAAAAATCCTTTTTGAGCTCTTCCATGACCTGTGACCAATTCATATTTTTCTTGGAGACTTTAGATATAGGAGCTTTGATTTTGCTGTTTTCTTCTGGTTGTATGTTCTGATCTTCTTTGTCACCAAAATCAGATTCTATAGTCTGTTTTTTTATACACTTTATTCATCTCCCCAGACAAATATTTAACTTTCACACTCCCTGTCAAGATAGGACTCTACTTCCAGTAAGGGTGGGGATGGGGTAGGGGTGTGTGCAAATGTACTGTTCCAGGTTTCTGGGGTTTTGTATCAGCCACCGGATCCCCCACTGACTGTCAGCTCAGAGTTCCAGAAGCAGCCACCTCTACCTCAGCTGCCCCAGGGCTAGGGCTGGACCTGCCATGGTCCTCTTTCACCCAGATCCCACAGGGTTCAGCTAATAACTTTCCATGCTGTTTTCAGAATTTGTGGGTTGAAAAGTCTGAAAAATGCCACAGCTTCCAGCAGTTTAGTCCACTGAGATCTACTCTGGCCTTGTAGTGCTGGGCGTAGCCCATACCAGACTGCACTCCACTCCCAGCCCAGTATGATGTACCCTTCCTATCACTCTTCGAGACTATTGGGCTGAAGATGTATTTCACTCTGTCATTTTGTGGATTCTGCAGCTCTAGAATTTGTTTAGAGTTCGTTTTTAGAGAAATTTGGAGGGGTCTGGGGGCAAACTCATGCAAGTTCCTGCTTTTACTCCACCATTTTGGCTCTGACCCAAAATAATTTTTTTTAAAAGAAAAAAATAATGATGTAAACTCCTTGAAGTCAGGTACTTAGTTTTTCCTTTGTATCCCCATTGCCTAAGGTTTGCATACAGGATAGGGATAGGTACTAGACCTGTGATTTCATCCCTATAGAGAATTCCAATGTGGGAAAACTTCCTTCACCAATGTAGGTTGGCAACTTCTCTGTTACTTGTAGTCTTAGGGAATTGCCTAAAGCCCTGAGACATTAAGTGATCTGCCCAAAGTGACTTGGCCAGTGTATGTTTGAAGCAGACTTGAACCTTGATCTTCCTGTCTTTGGGGTCAGCTGTCTCTATCCACTATGTGACACTACTTTTCAAGTTGCACATGGTAGATGCTTAATAAATGTTTATGGAGTGAATAGTAATAACTGGCATTTATACATCTTTGTGACACTTTCAAAGTGCTTTACAAATATCATCTCATTATATCCTGCAACAACTCTAGGAGATGATATCATTATCCCCTTTTATTGATGAGGAAATTGATGCACATGGCCATTAAGTGATTTGCTTAGGTCACATAGCTAGAAAGCATCAGTGGCTGAATTAGAACTTGGGTTTTCTGACTCCTGATCAGTGCTCTATCCACTGTACCCCTTTGGGACATCTTAATGAAAAGTTCTTAGAAGCAAGTAACTTAATGTGTGAATGACAAGGAAGAAAATCAGGCTTTTTTCCTGTGCGTGATAAAATGACTCTAATGTTAAACAAGGTCAATTGAACAAAATATAGATTAGGATACTAATGACAGCTGATTGGGCAGCTATGTGGTGCAGTGGATAGAATGCCAGGCCTGAAGTCAGGAAGACCTGAGTTTAAATCTGGCCTCTGATACTAACTGTGTGACCCTGGGCATCACTTAACCCTGTTTGCCTCCATTTCTTTATCCGTATAATGAGCTAGGGAAGGAAATGGTAAACCACTCTAGTATCTTTGCCAAGAAAATCCCAAATGAAGTCACAAAGAAGAGTTGGACATAACTGAAATGACTAAGTACAATAGCTAGTCAGTAATGTGTGAATCTCTACCTCTTGACTAGACTTTTTAAGATAGCCATTTTCCTTGTTCTTCCTTTATAGGATACCTAGGAAAAAGCAATATCTAGGATCAGTTCTTCTATTCAGTTCTTCTTTTCTCTTGACACAAAACATAGAATGCCATGAAGTCTGTTTTATTTCTTAGACTTTCACATAAGCAAGAGCCATGTACAGAAATGGTTGTGGTTCCTGCATAATCAAGTTTGTAGTACCCCTCCAACTTTTCAATTACAATTAAATTGACCAGGGGGCCCAAGTTTTAAAGGCACTTGGCTTAGTAAATGCATTTAAATTGGACAATTGGTTATGCAATTACTAATGTTCTTACGGAATACCCATTCCACTAGGGAAAACTCCTTTGGGTCTTTAAGGACAACTTCCAGTCCTTTTTGATTAGTAAGAATAAGAACTGGTGAATGCAATAAAACAGCTCAGGAGGAGCGGTGATTCTGTCATGGTGGCTTATCTGCATCTGTGAGTAGAATTGGACATGGGTAATTCATGCATTCCAGTGCCCCAGAGTCTTTTTACATGATGCTGTGGGCTAATGGGGATCAGGAACATTGATCCTGTTCATTTGTGTGTTATTAATAAGCTTAAGTAAACAAAACAGAAAGTGTCTCATTGGGCTTTGGCTTTAATACATGTTCCTATGGACATGACCAGAGGTCTGGAGGCAAAAATGTTTTAAAAATTCATTGTCATTGTAGGTGCACTTTGTATTTTGATTCAGTTGTTATTATTTTCCAGGTCACTAAGTTACTTTTTCTTTTTAAACTTAGTGTAGTAATGCCAAATATCTGAGCAGATAACACCCACATGGAGCACCTTAAGATAAATGAAGTCAGGGAAAGGGCCCCACTGAATAATGTACATTGTCACTTAGCAACCAGAGGATTCAACAATGTGAAAAACTTTCTAGGAAGAGAGAACATATAAAATCTGAAGATGACACAGAACTTAGAGTGTCTAAAGCTAAATATATTTGTCCCCTACCCCTCAAGAGAATATAAGCTCCTGGAGGACAAGGATTGTTTTCGTTTTGTCTTTGCATCCATAGTACAAAGCAATAGTGCCACTCTTTTGGAAAAAAAACAATTAATTTACTTTTAGTTTACAACATTCAGTTCCACAAGCTTTTGAGGTCCAAATTTTCCCTCCTTCTCCTTTCCCTTTCCCCACCATTGCAGCATGTAATCTGATATAGCTTCTACAAATACATTCACATAAAACATTAGTCAAATTGTAAAGAAGGATTATAACCAATGGGATGAACAGTGAGAAAGAAGGAACAAAACAAAACAAAAAAGAGAGAGAGCAAGTAGTTTGTTTCAATGTGCATTCAGCCTCCATAAATCTTTCTATGGATGTGGATAGCCCTTTCCATCATGAGTCTTTTGGAGTTGTCTCATACCCTTGCATTGCTGAGATGAACCCAATCTATCAATGGCACTCATCACAAATACAATGTGTCTGTAATTGTGTACAATGTTCCCCTGGTTCTGCTCCCCTCACTCAGCATCAGTTTATATATATATATATATATATATGTTATTATGAAGTCGGTCTGCTCCTCATTTCTTATAGCATAGTAGTATTCCATTACATTCATATACCACAACTTGTTTAGCCATTCCCCAACTGATGGGCATTTCCTTGATTTCCAATTCTTTGCTGCCACAAAAAGAGCTGCTATAAATAATAGTGCCGCTCTTATAACAGGTAGTTAGTAAAAATGTTTGTTGAAATGAATTAGATGACCTTAATTGAGCTTGGCATTTACTTTTTATAGAAGAGGAAGTGGTTTGGAAGAACCTATTATGAAAGGATATTTTATCAAATACCATATATGTCTATAGACTGTGGCCCCAAATATATGGCCTTGGTCTGTCCAGTAGACTGACCCTAGCATGTCCTCACTTTCAGGCATGAAGGGAAAAACCTCCTCTTGTTATTGAAGTCATTTGTACTTCTCTAGTGTGCTTCATCTCCTGGTTTAAATCTTAGTGAATTCCTAGACTTGGAGTCAAGAAGACATGTATTTTTATTCCATCTCAGTCACTTATTAATTGTATGACCACAGACAGGTTGCTCAGCTTCGGTCCTCTCAGATAATGTCTGTAGGATCAAAATCTTAGAGGGTTGTGTTTATGGGCAATGTGGTATAGTGGAGAGGGAGCTGAATTTGAAGTCAGAAGACTTGGGTTTGAATCTCAGCTCTTCTCTGTGATGTCAGGCAAATTGCTTGTACTCTATGGGCCTCAGTTTCCTCATCTGTAAAATTAGGGAGTTGGACTTAATGGCCTATAAGGTCCATACTGGCTATAAGATAATGCACATAAAGCACTTTTCAAAACTTAAAGAACTATGTAATTACCAGTTATTCATAATTCCACCAATATAGATACAACTTCCTTAGGGACTCCAGCTGCAAAGAATCCTGTGCTTGCTATGTCCATAGGCCCTGTGTTTGCTGTAATTAGATTCTTAGCGATCATCATTTCTAGTTTATCCTTTTGCTTTTACAGATGAGGGAACTGAAGAGCATAAACGACTTGCCTATAATCACATTACTAGTGAGTGGTAAAACTGGGATTCCCACCCAGGCCTTCTGGCTCCAAGTTTAGTGTTCATACCACTATGGTGTGCTTACAGGGTAACTTGGTAAACACAAAACTTAATATATTGAGGCTATTAATGTAGCTTCCAGAAGGGCTTAGGTGACCCCTACAGAATTGGGAACTAGTTCAGTAAATTTTAAATAACAAAATAAAAAGGAAAGCAAAGGTTTGAAAAAGAAGGGGAGAATAAGTGTCAATGAGAAGTAAAAATGACTAGAGACTATTGTCTCAAAGAAAAGATGAAGTTCAAAAGATGAACTAATTGTTCAAAGGATCTAGGAAAAAGAGAAGGAGGGAGAGAGAAATATGTAGCTTAGAGAATGGGGAGATTGGAAATAACTGTTTCATTTTTATTAAGGCTAACATTTAAGTGAACAATCAATTCTCTGAAATTCTGCTTGCACTGAGGAAATCAGGTACTTATCCTTTTAGGGAATTTCAGAAGACAAAGATGACAAATTCCTTTTATTTCCTGGATTATGAATTAAAAAATAAATGTAAATGCAAGTAGTGTTTCTCTGAAAAGATTGTTTTTGGTGGTGTCTTTGTGCAAAGAAATACTAGAAAATCTTTAATTCACTGGTAGAATATCATTATTATGGCTTTCAGTGTGGTATTACATTCAATGAATGTTTACCTCTCTCCACTGGACTGAAATGAATGCTTTCGCTTTACTAACTTACTTAATTTCTTGTAACTTGAAAGAATTAATGTAATTACCCAAGTTTATATAGATAAGACTTTGAGATCAGATCATTTTTCTTTTTTGTTATTCAAAACTTGCTATCCTGAGTTTTCCAACTCATGTGGGCCCCTTTGGTGAAGCTTTATTAATATTCTTAGGCTACTTAGTATGATTAGGTTGATTTAATTCCTTTGGAATTCAGCTTCCCAGTGTCACTGGGGTAAGGTGGAAAGAAAAAAAGTTCTGGAGTCAGAAAACCTAGGTTCAAATACTATCTCTCTTATATTGGGTTTGATTTAGAACAAGTCACTTAAATCACCTTGGGCATATATTTTCTTATTTGTAAAATAATGGGGTTGGACTAGACAGTTTTTGAAGTCCCCTAAAACTGAAGTCTACTGGAGTGTTTCAAACTTTACTCCTTGGCACTGCCACTCGAAACATTTTTTTTATCAGTGAGTTGCATGAAGGAAGAGATAGTGTGTTTATAATATTTGCAGAGCAAAAACCACAACATTCTCTGTCCTCAAGAAGCATATATTCTATTGGGGGAAAGGATATACTCTTTGAGGAAAGAGGGGTTTTTTTTTTTGTTTGTTTGTTTGTTTTGTTTTTTCACCATTGCAAACCTAGTGCCTAACAATAGCGCTAGTGGACACTTGATAAAGAAAGGCTTGTTACATTGAATTGATTTGGATGACAGTCAGGATTCCACCAAATTATTATAGTATTGCTGTTTTTCTATAACTGGCAGAATCTGTTTTTATATAACTGATTAAAAGAGAAAGATGAGAGTTCGACTGATGAGGTGCAGGCTCTGGGAACCCTCTTGAGCCCTCCTTGAATCTTTAAGGTACAGTCTCTTGGAACCCCCTTGAATTCTGATTGAATCATCCCATTTGATGAAGCATTTGCATGAGGCTATCAGCCTTTCATTGTGGCTCTGCCCAAACTTTTATTACTACCTTGGCCCTCCATTGTCCATCTACTCCTTACCCTTGAGCCTATCAAAATATCTATAGCCAAATCAACTGTTACCTGACCTCACTGACTCCTCTAGAAGACTCTCCCCAAACTCCTCCTCTAGACCACCCCTAGATTTCTCCCACAACTTTTCTTTATATAAGACCTCATCTTGCTCCATTTGGTGTGAGAGCACCATAGAATGACCTAGCACAGACTTGCTCTGAGTCCAATACAAGCTTGCTTGTCCAATGCAAGCCTTACAGACACTGAGGCTCCATAAGAGTCTACCCATTATGGTGAATTTTTAATAAACTTTGCTTTTCTTTGGCTGAGAGAAGGCTTGAGTGGAATTCATCCTGCAGGACCTGGCATGTTGGTATTTTGGGGTCTCAAACACCCTTCACTTAAACCTCATCATTTTATGGTGACCCATATGGGTTGTAATCTGCATTATTTTTTTTAACTTTAAGATTTATTTCTTATTTTTTTTTTAACAGAGAAAATAACACATTCCTGGGGGAAGAAGGCAGGGAGTTGGGAAGGAAAGGGAGACAGACCCTGGGGGTAAAAATTATTACAACAGCACCTGGAATTGATGGGCCTGCCTAGGAGAGAAACACAGGCACTGCCACAACACCACAGGAAATAGCTACTCTCTGAGGCTGAGCAGACAAGTCCAGACTTCAATGAAAGGTGCTATAGATCCAAGTCGTAATAATCTTCCAGCTCATCATGAAACAAGTCCCACTCGTCTTCAGAGTCCCTCAGGTCGTTGTCCCCACCTGCTGCCAAAAGCATAAGCAACATCTCTCCCAGCTCAAAGGTTACAACCTCATCATCATTATCAAAGGGGTTGCTGCTCTCCCTCTCCTCAATAAGTTCCCAGAAGCGGTTCCTTCTTTGGGCCCGGTATCGATTTGATGTTCCCACTTTTTGTCTCTGAGGCTCCTCTGTATGGCCATCAGGGTACGCATGTTTGTAAAAACAGTTCCCTCCAAATGGGCAGCTCCCACGTCCTTCATCGAAATAACTGCATGGTTTGTTACTTATTGCTTCCTTGTACTTCTGAATAAGTTTCTGCTTCTCTTCTTTTTCCTCCACCCAGTACTCACTTGGAACGACCAAGTTGGATGTGATGCGGCGCTCTGGGCAGGGTTTTATAATCTTGCTCTCAACCTGCTTAACACTTCTCCATTTGCGGATGCACTTTAAACAGTAGGTGTGGTTGCAATTGGAGAGAATTCCAAAGCAGTGCTCAGGAGGGTTGGCTTTTTCATAGACTACCTCCATGCAGATCCCACACACCATGTCCTTACTGCTGGACAGCAAATGAGAGTTCCATGTCCTTTTCATGAGCCTCAATGCAAGACTTTATATGCTGTGATCTCTGGGCAGCATCCACTGGGTGCAAGACCTGCAAACCACACATGTCACAGGCATCTCCATGAAGATAAACACAATTCTCCCCATAACGGCATTCTCCTATTGCTGCATAGGGGCAGAGCTGCTTCTTCATTTCCACATTGGTTTGCTGTTTTTCTAATTCTTCTTCAATTACCATGCCCTGCAGGGGTGCTTCAGTTCAGGAAGGGGCTGCACGTCCACAGTAGCGTTGCCCAGGAACAAACTCAAAGGCGTTTACCCAGTCTTGCCCACCTGCTCCTGCAGCTGCAAAATTTGAATTTTCTGATTCAGCTTCACCAGTACTGGCTTCAGCAAGTGGTTCAACCAGTGTTGGGAGGCTCGAAGAGGCTGGCAGGTTGAGTTTTGCAGCTAGATTGGCAGCAGTCACTTCTCATTTCAATGGCTTGGTATGTTCATATCTGCAGCAGTCTCCATAAGCACAGCACCCTAGCTGATAATATCTGCACGCCATAGCAGACGGACTACAGAGAGGTCATGGGAATAGCGGCAGTTGTTTCCTTCCTTGCAAACCCCATGCATGAAATACCTGCAGGTGACCTGTTTGGTCCAGCCACTGCCGCTGCCTCCCCCACCTCCTCCCGCCGCCGGGGACTGAGAAGCGACTGTCCGGGTGAGGGTGGGGGAGGCCGCTGCCACAGCCACTGCTGCTGCCGCTCCTGATGTTGTGGCTGTTGTTCCTGTAATCTGCATTATTAAAGGAAATATCCATGTTAATGAGATCATAGCTCCATTGGAGTTTTTAAGAATAAATGAGCGAAATGCTTCCAAATTACCTTGCATTTTTAAACCAAAATGATTGTGTTTCCCCCACTTTCATCCCAACACTTATCTATAGGGAGCAGAATAGGTCATTCCTCTATAGGGAGCAGGATAGGGAGGAAACCTATCCCATTAACAGTCAGTCATCTTCTCTCCATCTAGAAAATTCCATTTAGCATTTTAGAAAGTTTTCACTCTGTGAGTTTGCTTTTGACATTTTGCTTTATGAAAAAAGGGAGACTAGTGGTTGATGACTGATGACATATCAGAGCTTATTGATTATACCTCCTTGATGGAGGTCCCTTTCATACAAATTACTTGGGAAGGCCTGTTACCCTAGTGGCTGATTGATTATGAAGCAATCCAGATCCTTGGATTTTTGTTGTTGTGGCCATATTTTTTCTTATTAGGAACCAAATAGATGAGACTGCTGACAGCACAAACTTGTTTGTGTACTTGGAAGTGTGTCTGCTAATTACCATGGATAAAATTGCCTATTAACCATTTGTAGTGTAGAAAATTTAGTGTAAGAAAAGGAATATCGAGAATATCATTATTATTTTTTTCCACTCATACAATAGGTCCTATTAAAAAGGTACATTAAATGCTGTTGTGTATGTGATTCTGGATAGTGGACTGAATGATACCCTTTTACTGATGATGCATTTACTTTAAAGATTTATAGACTTAATATTACAGTTGCCCATCTGAATTGGCAATTCATCACTGAGTTTCCTATAACAGTTAAATCATAGATCTAGATGGAAAAAATAATATAAAATAAAATATTATTATTAGGCAGCATAAAGTGGTACCAGATAGTATGGCACAGAGGAAAGCAAATGGAATTTGGAATCAAACTTTTAAGACAACCTGTGTTTAAAAGCCAACTCTGTCATTTGCTACTGATGTGACTTGGTTTCCTCATCTATAAAATAAAGAAGTTGGACTAGATAACTTCTAATGATCCTCTGACTCTGAATCTATGATCTTGTGAATGTGAGCGAAAGGAAATGTGGAATGGACTAGGAGACTTGGCATATTATTGTTCAATAATTCTTCATTTCCCAGCAACAGCTCTGCTTGAATTCTACCCCACAGAACATCTTGCCTCCCCCCAAGATAAACTGATAATCTGAAATCTCGTTGCCATGCAGACTGACTCTGCTTTTGCTACTAAAAACATTCTCAGCCCTCTCAGCTGCCTCTCTCCTCTGACTGGAGAGCTGTACGGAGGGACAATACATTCCTTCCAAAGCCTTCCTTGGTAAGGATCTCAGAACTTTCCAGATATCTATCCATTTTCTATCAGTATCTCTACTTGGTTTCTACTCCATGGAATATTATTCCACCCTTCTTTTTGTATATTGTCTTCCTTGATTAGATTATAAGCTCTTTGAGGGCAGGGACTTTCTTTTTCCTGCTCTTAGGATAGTGCCCAGCCTATAGCAAGTGCTAAATAAATGTTTATTGAATTGAATGAAATTGTTTACCTCCCATCTAAATTTTAGAGCTGGAAAATCCAGCTTCTATCCTGAGGCTTAGAGGAGCTTTTAGGAATGACTTATCTAAGATCCCATAGCTAATTAGTGTCTAGAAACAGGACTAGGGCCAGGGTTTACATTATACTGCCTCCCTAAAAATGTGAAAGGCATTTATTTATATTCATGTGTAGCCTGCATAAGGAAATAGTTATTATTTCATCTTTCTCCAAATCTGGATACTGATACTAGAAGGGCTTTGAGCCCAGCCCAGAACATTCTTAATGTAATGGCTTGAAATAGAATAGATTTCTTTTAGAAGTGGTCTTAGTGGGTTCCTCAGACGTCAAAGTGCTACCTATTCTCTCCTTTTCTGGTGTTCAGATTCAGGAATAGTATCAAGGAGTAAATTAAATGTGTCTACCTCCATCCTCCCTCTCTGTGTTCCCAGTAGTTATTTCCAATTTGGAAATAAGGGAAAGGATTAGTGAAAACTGATAAATAAACAAAATGCACAAGATGATGGTCAACTATGAAGCTACTTTCTTAATGGTTTGTACATATGGAGATTCTGAAGCTTATAGGAAAAATAAATGTGACCCCTCTCTTACTTTGATGTGCCATAGGGAATTGAGAAGTGATTATTCAACTCACTGTGCAGATTTAATAGAAACTAACTCTTTGTCCACACATTGCCAGATGTTGTGGTAATTATCTGGATAGTTTAAGGAGGCCTATAAACTTTACCTTGAAACAGCCTGATAGTTAAGGAGGATATGACTATTCCTTGGCAGTTAATTCAGTTCTCTAATTCATTTAAGCTCCTTAAGAGCTGAGGTTGTTTCATTTTTTTCCTTTATATACCTAGAGTCTAAAACAGTGCCTCAAACATAGTAGGCATTTGATAAAAGTGATTGTTGATTAACTGATTAATTGTTTAGACCAGGATTTCTTAACCTGGGATGCATGGACTTTAGGGGTTCAAGAATAGATTTCAGGAGTCCTTTGATGGGTGGAAAAAATGGAAAAAAATAGACATCATTATTTTATACTAGCCCCTAACTAAAATTTATCATTTCTTTCAATTATAAATCTAAAAAGACTTCTGAGAAGGGGTACATAGGCTCCACTATGCTGCCAAAGCAGTCCATGACACAAAAAAAGGTAAGAACCTCTGGTTTAGACTAAAGCCCAACATCCTAACTATATTGTTATGGCTGAACTTAACTAGTATTGAAATAAAAAATCTTTCTGATTAATCATAATGACCTGAGTAAGGTAAGAGGTGAGGAGGTAGTGTAGGATAGTGGAAGGAGTCGGGATACCTAGGTTTGGATGCTGGTTCTTCTACTTGTTATCTACATGATCTTGAGCAAGTCCTTTATCTATGGTTGGCCTCAGTTTCCTCAACTGTCAAAAGGGCTGAACTAGATGATTTTTAAGATCCCTTACAACCCCAAATCTTTTAAAGGGAGCAATTATATTCTCAGGATGTTGTACAGAACAACCTTGGAGAACCTGATTGACTAAATGTCTCAAACCAACTCAGTTATGCTTCTAGAACACAACTTCTGAGAACTTGGATACATTTAAGCAGAAGATAGTTATTTTTCAAAATGAATATTTTTTTCAGTGTAAGCAAAGTGACACATCCTCAAATTTAAAAGGACTAGCAACATGACTTTTATTAGCCCTTCCCCATTTCTAGTATCCTAAGAAAACACCTGGATGTGCTGTATAGTTTATAGCTGGCACTGTGCTAAACACTGGGCATATAAATAAAGACAACATATAATTTCTGCTCTGAAGAAGCTCATAGTCTAATGGGAGAGACAACATACAAATGACAATGTACAAAAAAGCTGTAGGGTAAATTGGAAATAATCAAAAAAGGGAAGGCAATAGAATTCAAGGGGGTCAGAAAAGGTTTCTAATAGAAAGTCACATTTTAGTTGAGACTTAAAGAAAGCCAGAGAGGCCAAGGTGGAGGTGAGGAGGAAGAGCATGCTAGGCATGGGAGAGTTGACAGTGAAAATATTCAGAGTTGGGAGATAGAGAGTCTTGTTCGGGGAACAATAGTTAGGACATTGTCATAGGATTACAGATTAGTGACTGGCTGAACTGAGCTGAATCTTCCAGCTCCAGAGCCATTTTCTTTCTAATACATTGCGCTGCCTCCTTAAGGGAGCTGACCAGAAAGTTTGCTCAAGCCAACCACAGTCCCTCATTCCTCTTCCTTTAATGATTCATAAGCATAATTACCTACAGAATCATCTATATAGTTCATGGAAACTTCGAGACTTTTAAAAAATTTGTTGCCATGTACCATTTAACTTTCTTCTGTTTTTCATCTAATTCCTTCCATGTGTTTTGCTAGCCAAATGATTCATAATCCCATTATACCAAAATACACTTTACCATGAACTATCTGGTACTTGTACAAAGAAATCAAGATAAAGTTTTGTCATCCAGGAGATGACATGAGGCAGTCATCTGTATAAATTCTCATATAGCTTGAAATGTCAAAGAATGCTGTAATAGCTGTAGTTAGAATACCATATACTTTGGGCTTTCTTCTAGGTATGACTTCATAGGGGAACCTCAAAGACTAACAGTCATATAAATCTTTCACAAAAGGAAGTATGTGATTGGTGTTGACCATAAGAGAACTGTTGTGAATGAAAAGTAATTTTTCTTACCTTGCCTAATGTTATTCTTTTCATGGCAAACGTTATTACTTGACCAAGAGAGCAGATCCAACTAAAGCTTATTATTCACTGGCTGAAAGGAATGGAAAAGTACTTATTAAGCACTAATTAGATGCCAAGGATAGGCATACCAATAGATAAATATGAATATAAACTTTGGTTAAAGGTTCTATCAACTCCATATTTGAAATTTTAAAAAATATGTAAAATCTAAATATTATCATGAAAACTTGAGAGGAATATTCAAGGAGTACGAGGTTAGAATTATATCTGTCTGCCTCCCTAAATATTGTGAGTCTACAGGAAATAATTTACAGGTTCAAGCTGTGTTCCTGGTTGCTGTTCAGTAATGGGGAAGGGGTTCTGCAAGTCACATACACAAGCCTAACTCCCTTCCCACCAAATGCCAATTAGTCAAAGAATATACATAACAAATAGCAAATCAACTCCTATATAGATGAAACAATAAAAAGACAAAAAAAAATATACTGACAGTAGAAACTCTTACTTTGCGGCTTGGACTTGGGGGGCAGAGGGAGGGAGGAAAAGAAAGAGAGAGACAGAGAGAGACACAGAGAGAGAGAGAGACAGAAAGAGACAGAGAGACAGAGACAGAGAGAGAGAGCCAGAGAGAGAGAGACAGACAGACAGACAGACAGACAGAGAGTTAGTTCCTAGGGTAAATTTTCTATTCTCTAGCATTGTAAATTGTGATAGGGACATAGCTGAGTCTTTTTTAGGGATTTATCTCTGAAGAGAGTCTGGAACTTCATGTCTTCTTTCTTAAATCTGGAAGCCAGAAGATGATTTCTCTTTTCCCAAATTCTCAGTAACTCTTCCTCTCATAGGCATGGAGTATTAAAGAATCAATCATCAATTAGGAGACATTTATAAAAGTGGTCTTGACCTTTTGGCTACATTAAAATACTTTTAAGCTTTCTTTTGTCTACATCTTCATCACATTAAGTAAATTAGAAAGGCAAGGGTTGTATTTGCAAGTCATGAACTTAGCCATACCTATCAATGTTAGGAGACAGAAGTAAATCTAGAGGATATCTTTTGTCTTTTGCACTGGGATCAGAGAGCACAGTGAAATGTTTTCTTTGTGTCTTGAATTTTCTTCATGGAAGGATCATGTTAATTGGCAGATGATGTATAATATTCTCACCTGAAAAGTGGAGTTTTGGATTCTGTTTTCTTGTTCTTCATTCTCTCCTCTGACCTTTCTAAACTTTCCTTTGTCTCACTTGTTGGTTAATTTTCTCCATACTATTTCCTAAATGTAATTGTCTTCTAAGACTCTCTTTTAGGTATCTTGTCCACTCTTATGACGACATCTAGCATCTGTACGTAGGTGAAAAATATGCTCAATGACAGCAGACTGTTGTATTTTGTCTTTACATCTCTTGCACTTTAAGTGTCAGTTAGGTTCCCATGGTGATAGCTCCTACAAAAGGCCCCTCACAACTTCACAAGGCCCCTCAGGGGGCCCCAGGAACCTAGCATAAAGGTATGACCATTGTGAATTCTTGTCCTGCACCTGCCTTGTAACCAAGATGTAATCAAAACAAAGATCTGCCCTGTTAGCTTGCAAGCCCCCCTTGGTTTACATACCTATGTAGCAACAGTTGCCTTGCTGACTGCTGTTTGTTTCAGGAAGTACTTTTTACTGTATAAAAGCTTGCAGGACAGACTGCTCAGGGCTGCCTTCCCTTGGTTTTTACCTGGGAGACAGACCCCAGCCGGTGAATAAACACTCCTAAATTCTAATTGGCTATTCTGTCCTGTATTTGCCTCCATTGCCCATAACACACTTAGCACAAATCCTTAAACATAATAGACACAATACATATTTGTTTAGTTCCCCTGATTTGTCACCCATATTTGTATCTCCATCATTATATTCCATTTGCTCTGCAGACTCAACTCATCCTAAAGCAAACCATGTCCCCTTCCTACCAAACTTCTCTGTGCTTAGCTTACCTATTTCTGCAACACTATCCTCCAAATTAAACAAGTCTGGAACCTTGGGATCATCTTTGGCTTTTCAGTCCCTCATCTCTGTCCATCTATTCAGTTCTCAAGTCACTTTGATTTTAATGTCATAATATCTCTTCTATATGTCCTCTCATTTCCATTCACATTGCCTCCTAACATGTAATTCAGAGTTAACAACTCTGAAAGCACAAAATGTGCTTTGATGTCTCTTTTAGGAAAAAGAGAATGAGGTTGAAGGAATGTATCTCTATTCTTCAGGTTACCAGGGAGAAGAAGACTTTTCTTGAAATTGTGAAAGGAGAAATTAAAATATGAAATAAGAAAAAAAAAGATTTGATGAGACAGTGGGGAAGCCTAGCCAGTGGCACACATTTAGAAGGAAAAAAGAACCAAAGAATAGGAATGAGGATATGTGGAACTCAGCAATAGGTAGGAGATTCTTCCAGTGTGTGTAGGGTGTGTGTGTGTGTGTGTGTGTGTGTGTGTGTGTGTGTGTGTGTGTGTGTGTGTATGTGTATCATGGTAGTAATGATACTGGATAATTCTATGAAGAAGCAGTTTCTCATAATCCAAGTAATAATGATACAGAACTACAAGGGCCATTAAGAGAGATATCAGGTGTGCTATCTATGAGGTCTATTTTACATGTGATAGAGGACCTCCTGATGTTTGTCAAGTTTGATGACCACTACCCACTCCTAATGATTCATGATATGATAAATAATACTGTAGGAAGACAATTAGAGAGCATTCCTAAAGATTGTCAAGCCCTGGTTAAGAAACTGAAGCTCATAGAGTTGGAGGTTTTATTTTTCTTCCAGTACTACTATCTTTTGAAAGTAAGAGTTTTGGAACAAAAAGTAAGATTTGGGAAGCAGGTAGCTATCAAAGAAAATGTAGTCTGATATTGAAATGTGGATTTAAAATGGATAAATGGGGGGAGGAGCCAAGATGGTGGCATAGAGGCAGGAAAACTCGCTGTGTTCCCCACATAACCACCTCAGATACCTATAAAAATTGATTTTAGACAAACTTTAGAGCTACAGAACCCACAAATTGACAGAGAGAAACAAACCTCCCGCTGAAGACAGCCTGGCAGGCCAGCAGTAAGGGTCCATTGAAACCTGCTGGGAGCAGAGCCCAGCCCTACCTGAGTGAGTGGTTTTAGCCCCAGGGTGACACAACCAGCCATGGCTGAAGGGACTTAGGGAGAGTGGATCACCAGCAGCTATGGTGGTTTCCAGAATTATCAACCCATAAATGCCAAAGACAAAGTGAGAGGTCAATGGAATTTGGGAACAAGGGTTCTGGGAGTGTGGTCTGTCCTCTGCCCCCCAGAGGGAGAAGTGGCTGAGGAGTGGTGGCTGTGCAGCCACCATTATGTGGATGCTTCAGAGCTCCTGGCCTGCAGATTGTAGTGGGTCCAGGCAACCATTCTGAAAGCTCTTGCTTTAAATCTGCTTTAATCTGGGTTGCTATCTAGGGTGAAGGTCCTGGGGTGGGTAACCAAGTGCCAGAGCCAATGGAGGCTTCAGAGAGGGCAGCCAACTAATAGCTCTGGAAGCTGTGAAAACCCCAGCAAATTGGGACACAGCTCTCCTCTCTGGAAGCAGAGTTCTACTATGACAAAAAGCTCAAAAGTCAAGTAATTGAGTGGCAACATGAGCAAGCAAAGGAAGCAAAGAAAGCACAGAAATCCCACTTTGGATTCCTTTTTTCTGGACAAAAAAGATCAAAACATAGGACACTAGGAAGAAAATGAAGTCAAAACTTCTGCACCTAAAGCTTACAAGAAAAATATGAATTGGTTACAGGCCATAGAGGAGCTTAAGAAGGATTTTGAAAACCAAATAAGAGAAGTAGAGGGAAAATTGGGAAGAGAAATGAGAATGATGCAAGAAAATAATAAAAAGAGAGTCAACAACCTGACTGAAGAAAATAACACCTTAAAAAACAGACTAACTCAAATGGCAAAAGAGGCTCAAAAAGCCAATGAGGAGAAGAACACCTTAAAGAGCCAAATTTGCCTGATGGAAAAAGAATCTCAAAAGCTCACTAAAGAGAATAATTCTTCAGAATTAGATGGAGGAAATGGAAGTTAGTGACTTTATGAGAAATCAAGATGCTATTAAACAGATCCAAACAAATGAAAAAAATTAGAAGGCAATGTGAAATATCTCATTGGAAAAACCACTCACCTGGACAAGAGATCCAGGAGAGATAACTTAAAAATTGGACTACCTAAAAGCAATGATCAAAAAAAAAAGAACCTAGAAATTATCCTTCAAGAAATCCTCAGTCTCAGTTATTGTTTTTCCATATAGGAATGTAAATAGTTCAACTTTAATAAGTTCCTTTTGATTTCTTTTCCCTGATTATCTTCTCAGGCATCTCTTGCTTGTTGTGTCTGAATGTCAAATTTTCTATTCAACTCTGGTTTTTTCCTCAAGAATGCTTGAAAGTCCTCTATTGCACTGAATGACCATATTTTCCCCTGAAACAAAATATTCAGTTTTGCTGGGTAGGTGATTCTTGGTTTTAATCCCACCTCTTTTGCCCTCTGGAATATCATAGTCCATGCCCTTCAATCCCTCAGTGTAGAAGCTGCCAAGTCCTGTGCTATTCTGATTGTGTTTCCACAATATTGAAATTGTTTCTTCCTGGATGCTTGTAGTATTTTCTCCTTGATCTGGGAATTCTGGAACCTGGCTATAATATTCCTGGGAGTTTCTTTTTGGGACCTTTTTCAGGAGGTGATCTGTGGATTCTTTCAACCTCTATTTTGCCCTCTGGGTCTAAAACATCAGGGCAATTTTCCTTGAGAATTTCTTGAAGGGTGATTTCTAGGTTCTTTCTTTGATCATGGCTTTCAGGTAGTCCAATAATTTTTAAATTGTCTCTCCTGGATCTATTTTCCAGGTCAGTGGTTTTTCCCATGAGATATTTCACATTGCCTTCTATTCTTTCATTTGTTTGGATCTGTTTAACAGCATCTTGATTTCTCATAAAGTCACTAGCTTCCATTTGCTCCAGTCTAATTCTGAAGGAATGAATCTCCTCAGTGAGCTTTTGAGATTCTTTTTCCATCTGGCAAATTCGACTTTTTAAGGCATTCTTCTCCTCATTGCCTTTCTGAGCCTCTTTTGCCATTTGACTTAGTCTATTTTTTAAGGTGTTATTTTCCTCAGTCAGGCTGTTGACCCTCATTTCATACTTTTCCTGCATCCTTCTCATTTCTCTTCCCAATTTTTCCTCCACTTCTCTTATTTGATTTTTAAAATCCTTGTTAAGGTCCACTATGCCCTGTAACCCACTCATATTTTCCTTTGGGGCTTTTGGAGCAGGATTTCTGACCTCACAATCCTCCTCCTGTTCCATGCTTCGATCCTCTTTGCCCCCAAAATAGGAGTCTAATGTTGAATTTTCTGTTTATTTTGTTTCCTTCGCCTAGGCATGTTGCTACTTAATTACTTGACTTTTGGGCTTGTTGCCACAGTAGGACTCTGCCACTAGACAGGGGAGCTTCCATCCTGAATGTTGGGGTCTTCACAACTTCCCATTCTAGCAAGTTGGATACCCACCCCAGACCTCCCCACCCAGATCACAATCCAGATCCAAGCAGGTTAAAACAAGAACGATTAACCCCCAAGACTGATCACTGGATCTCCCTACAGTTTGCAGGCCAGGAGCTGAAGCTGCCACTGGAGCGGCAAAATGGCGAGTGTGCCATGTCTCCTCAGTGGCTTCTAACCCCCAGGGGAGGAAGCCGACGCACTCCCCAAATACTGGTCCCAAAGTCCATAGGGCACTTACCTCTCACTTTGTCCTAGGCATATCTGTGTTGATAATTCTGAAATCACTACAGCTGCTGGTGTTCTAGGTCCCTCTGACTGGCTGCTGGCCTGGCCTCCCTGGGGCTAAAACCGGGGCTCACGTGTACCAGGGTTTGTCTCCCCATGTGCTATCGGTTCCCAGAGCACTGCACTGGCTGCTCCCTACAGGGCTGCTGGGCTGTCCTCAGTGGGAGGTTAGCTTCTCTGTGTTGTTCTGTGGGTGCTGGGGTTACAGAAGTTGTTTAGAGTCCCCTTTTACATATTTTGGAAGTGGTCTGGGGGGAGAGCACCTTGGAAGTGCTGTTTCTACTCTGCCATCTTGGCTTGGACCCCCCCTCCCCCCAGAAATTCTCAAGGAAAATTACTCTGAGGTTTTAGAACCAGAGGGCAAAATAGAGGTTGAAAGAATCTACTGATCACCTCTTGAAGAAAGATCCCGAAAAGAAAACTCTTAGGAATATTATAGACAGGTTCAAATTCCCAGATCAAGGAGAAAATATTATAAGCAGCCAAGAAGAAACAATTTGAATATTGTAGAAACACAATCAGGATAACACAGGATCTGGCAGTTTCTACACTGTGGGATCAAAGGGCTTGGAATATGATATTATGGAAGTCAATGGAGCTGGGATTAAAATCAAGAATCACCTATCCAGCAAAACTGAGTATCATGTTTCAGGGGAAAATATGGTCATTCATTGAAATAGAGGACTTTCAAGCATTCTTTTTTCCCTTTCTTTTCTTTTTTTAAATTTGTTTATTTTTAGTTTACAAGATTCAATTCCATAGTTCTTTGAGTTTCAAGTTTCCCTTCCCTCCCTCCCTCCACACCCCACAACAGCATATAGTCCAGTATAGGATCTGCGTATACTTTCACATTAGACATTAGTCAAGTTACAAAGGCAAATTGTACTAGATGGGATGAAAAATGGTAAAGAAGAAATAAAACCAAACAATGAAAAGAAAAAGATCGATTAGTTTTCTTCCATCAGGATTCAAGCTCAGTTCTTTCTAGTGATTTCTCTGGATGTAGGGCATCTCTCTCCTTCATGAGACTTTTGGGATTGACTTATATCAGTGCATTGCTGAGAAGAGTCCAGTCTGTCATAATTGGTCATCACATATTTCAAACATTCTTGATGAAAAAACCAGAGTTGAATAGAAAATTTGACATTCGGATACAAGAAGCAAGAGAAGCATGAGAAGGTAAACAGGGAAAATAAAATCATGAGGAACTTATCAAAGTTGAACTATTTACATTCCTACGTGGAAAGACGATAATTGTAACTTATGAAACTTTTCTCAGTATAAGAATAGTTGAAGAGGATATAAATGTGTGTATATATATATATATATATGTATATGTATATATGTATACATATATATGGATGTCTATATAGGAGGGTATATGGGCATATGAATACATATGTGAGTGTGTGTATATATGTGTACAGGTATACATAGAGAGAGGGCACAGGACCAGTTGAACAGGAAGGGATGATACTTAAAGGGTGATATTGAGAGGTGAGAGAGGAATATATTGAGAGAAGATGGGGAGAAACAGAATGGGGCAAATTATCCCATATAAGAAAGGCAAGGGAAAACTGTTACAATAGAGGGGAAGAACAGGAAAGCAAAAGGGAATGGGTCAACCTTACTCTCATTGAATTTGGCCTAGGGAGGGAATGACATACACACTAAATAGGGTATCTTACACTACAGGAAAGTAGCGGGGAAGGGGATGAGAGGGGGGATGATGGAGGGGAGGGCAGGGTAGGGTGGAGGGAAGTTGGAAGCACACACTTTTGAAAAGGGACAAGGTCAAAGTAGAGAATAGAACAAGTGGGGGGCAGGATAGGATGGAGGGAAATATAGTCAGCCTTTCACAATATATCCACTACAGAAATGTTTTGCATAGCTACACATGTATAACCTCTATTGAATTGCTTATCTTCCCAGTAAGGGTGGGCAATGAGGGAGGAAGGGAAAGAATCTAGAATTCAAAGTTTCAAAATCAAATGTTCAGAAAATATTATTATTTTTTATATGCATCTGGGAAATAAGATATACAGGCACTGAGGTATAGAGATCCATCTTACGCTATTGGAAAGTCAAAGGGGAATGGGGGAGCATATAGGAGACAGTATATTGGGGGAGGGAGTATACGATGGGATAGCTGTTTTGGGGTGGTGGGTAGGGGAAAGATGGGGAGAAAATTTGTAACTTAAAATCTTGTGGAAATGAATAATGTAAGCTAAAAATAAACATAAAATTTAATTAAAAAATAAAAAAAAAATAAGGGGCAGCTAGGTGGCGCAGTGAGTAGAGTGTGGGCCCTGAAGTCAGAAGGACATGAGTTCAGATCTGGCCTCAATGCCTTAACGCACACAAACAAAAACCTAGCAGTGTGACCTTGGGCAAGTTACTTAACCCCAATTGCCCTCCAAAAAAAGCAATAAAATAAAATAAAATGGATAAATGACTTAAAATTCAGGACTCAGTACTTGATCAGGGATAAAGTATATCTAATGAGTTCTAGTAGAAATGTATTGACCTGGAGTCTTATCATTATGATCATGAGGGTTTTAACCTGAAAATGAAAGTATGGTTGTGGAGAAAAATTCTGTAACCTTGATACTCTAGTCAATATAGGTACAACATAGGAAAAGAATAGCAAAAGAAAGAAAGAGTAAATATGAGGAAACAATATGCAAGAGAGAGAGAGACAGCAAGATACAGAGAGAGAGACAGAGAGAGAGAGACAGAGACAGAGAGGGCTGTGAAATTTATAGGGTCAGATGTCTAAATTGAAATTTGTAAAGTATTGGTAGTCATAAACTAGGGATAACAAGTTCCCTTGGAAAGGATCTCAGAAATCAACTAGCCCAGTGTTTCCCAGTGTTTTTTGTCCCAAGCACACCTTTCAACAAAAAAAGTATGCTGTGAACCCCCAAAGTAATCTAATATGTGACTCATTCCTTTAGATTTATTCATTAAGTTCTTACAATATCTACATTGATAACTTTTGCCCCAAACCTCTGCATTAAATTTAGATTATATAATTATAACATCAAAGTATATTTTACCTATTATTATGAAAATTCTAAGTATAAAATTGTGAAATTCTAATTATAAAATAATTACAAATATATTATATGGGACATTCTTTAAGAGTTAAAAGAAATAATCCAACAAGACCTCCTTTGCTTACTTACTATTATGTACAAAACTTGATATTAAACTTCTTTATTTTATGTTTTGTTGAATATAAATGTCATTTTTAGTAAAATAAATTACAACTTGGAAAATATTTAACAATGTAATTATCATATATAAACACAATTTTTATTTATTTATTTAACAGAGGTTTACAATATTTGACTCAACATTGGATAAACACAGTCTTGAATCTGATTCTGTGTTGAGTTTATTTCTGTATTTTATTTAAAATAAGAATAAAGTGAAAATGCTTACTCAAAAAATGTGGTGAAAAATGGTGGAATTCTATAATTTATCCTGCTGAGAAATGATAATTCATTTTTTACTTTTAGCCAACTGGAAAAATGAGTAGCTAGTAATAATAAAAAAAAAATTCTCTGAACTAATGTCAAACACTGCATTAGATGATGACAAATGTACTTAAAGTGAAATTGCTTGGTATTTAACAACTTTTACATATAAACTAACCTTTATAAGGAAAAAAGAAACCTCTTCATATGTGGCTTTCTTCTTTACAACCACTGGTACCCCTATTACTGAATGATTGATCAATGTTTCCAACCAGTTCATTTGAAAATCCTCTGTATGGAAGAATATATAAAGAATATAAAAAAAGGCTGACAGCGTTAATTCTCTAATGAAAGGCAATAAAAGTTGTTTCTACAGAACATTTGTGATGGTCTATGATAGTCTCAAGATAATTTATATTGTGCATGTCCAGTCATCATGGTTTTCAAACAGCCTGTCATTTATGTTGAAAGAATGCAAATATTTGTAACATCTGTGATTACATAGCTGATAAGGTACAATTACTAGCTAAAAGAGGGAAACAAGAGAGCTCTTCTGGTAGAGTGCACAGAATGAAAATGAGGTATATATACTTATGCATCTGATCATCCATTGGGAATCAGTTGTGCACAAATTTTGAACCTTGTGTCATTTTGTAAACAATTTGATGATAGATTGAGAAATTGCAAGCATATGTTTTGTTTATTGAGTAGCCAGAGTTTTATATAAATACTGCAAAAGCACTAAAATTGTGTGCATTATCATAAAAGTTTTGAATCACTGCAAAAACAAGCCTATAATGCTTAAGCCATTCACATACTTGTTATTCCAGGTGAAAAATATATTTGTAACATAATTAGATAGTTATTTACTAACTGCCATTTATTTATTTATTTATTTTAACATAAACCTCTAGGACCATCAGTATGAAACTCAAGAGATTTTGCCAACCACTAATAGAAACCAGATCTAGTCCAAACTCCTCATTTTGCAGATTTGGAAGCTAAGGTTCTGGAAGGTTAAGTGACCTAGCCACACAGATAGTAAACATCAGAGGTAAACTCTGAAACTAGGTCCTCGAACTCTAGAATCAATGGATTTTCCTCTGTAACACAATGTAGTTAGAATGCCTCAAGCAAAGAGGCAAAGTTAACCTTATAGATATTATGGAAATTTGGTGGGGTGAGACTCATCATTGGACCATGACTTTGGAAGATTATGCCTTATTTAAAAGGAACAAAATAGATGAAAGAAATGTTGAAATAATGTTATATATTAAGAAGTTCTATTTGTCATTGTTCAGTTATTTCAGTTATGTCCAACTGTTCATCGCTCCATTTGGGGTCCTCTTGGCAAAGATACTGGAGTGGTTTGCCATTTTCTTCTCCTCCTCATTTTACAGGTGAGGGAACCAAGGCAAACAGGGTTAAGTGACTTGCTCAGGGTCACACATGAAGGTCAGACTTGAAGTCGGAAAAATGAGGCCCCACACTCTATCTGCTATGCCATCTAGTTGTCCCTCCCCCCCCACAAAGATCTATACATATGATTAAATTCAAAAAATCATCAGGAGAAGGCATGGTTGAGAATATTTGGATAAAGATAAATCAAGGGAAAAAAAAAGTTGATATTGTTGTAATTGTAAAATTCTACAAAACTATATACTACCTGGATAAGAAGGAGTATATTGAAATATACTGAAATAACTGAGTCTGATCACAGATTTGGTCCTGAGACATGATATAGAGTAACAATGTAGACATCTTCTAGACCTTTCTTTCTTTGTCAAAAATAGAGCCATTGATAACTATTTGATTTGTCTTATGATAATTTCATATTTATAAGACTGCAGAAGTGACAATGGCAACTGTTTATGTGGACCTGATTCTCATTAACAAAAATATAATGGTTATTACACTGGTGTCTACTTGCTGAGAGTTGGGGGTGTTATATTTCTACCCCTCTTGCAGGGTTCTCTGGTAACCTATGGGGGATTGGGGGTGTCTAGTCTTTGCTATTGGCTCAATTCCCCACTGATTGTGTTCCTTCAAATTTAAGGGTCTAACCACCTCCATTTGATTTAATCACTTCATAGTGAGATTAGCCTTTACAAATAAATATTTCCTTCAAAAATACAAGAGCAAATATACAAATATATAAATATTCAACACTTTGGAGACATAAATACCACCTATATTCCCTTGGTTTCTTGAGAGGGGAATTAGGGTCCCAGCTGAACTCAGTTCCTAAGTAGCACCAGTTCCGCCAAATTCCAAGTCCAAAGCCCCCCTGGTCTTGTGTCCCAGGACCCTGTGCTCTCTGGGCTTCCCTGATGGGATGTTTGTCATATAGGACCTGGATACTATGATCCAGGGACCCTCTGACTCAAGTTCCCATACAGAGATTCTCCTCCCTATACCTAGAACTGAAAAGAACAAAAAAGGGAAATAAGTGCAAAACCCCAAATTAGTTTCTTTAGGCCATAGGGCATACGAGAAGGAACAAATTCCCTCAGGCCCTTCCTCAATTACTGTTTCTATTTGGTGCCTGAATAAAGCAGATAGAAGATATAACCTACACAATTTTAGATCAAGTCCTGAGAAGCCAAATGCACCTGGCATAGGGCTTGCCCTCAGTCACTTGGGATCCTTTGGTTTCTCATACAGGGAACAGTATGATTCATTTTTTGGTCAATCCTTTGTTTAGCTCAGGCAGCCACAACATTCCTGCTGTACATTTATCCCTATATTGTCCTGCCAGGCAACATGTGTCTGAAGGAAAAGATTCCACCATTCACAGCCTGAAATTAGACTTCACTGGATCAGACTTTCCTGTGGAAAAACTAGCTATAAATGCAGAACACAATCGGATAGTAGAAAATGAAAAACACAGTCCTTGTCTTTATGGAAGGGTTCTACCACTTTGTTTCAGGACTGTTTTTAGGTAGGTTGATTACTTTTTGCTGGAAAAAAAACCAACAAAAACACCTACAGTATGAAATATATTTATTAATCCAAATAAATTTATCAGTGTCATAGGGTGTTTTTACTGGTGTAATGTCTTTGAGAGTCCAGGTTCTCACTATTGAAACAACTTCCTCATTCTACTCTAACCCTCATTTCCCATACTAGGTGAAAAAAATTAAACAAATAAAATTCAACACATAATAAACACCTTGTCCCTAATAGGCACTATGCTAGACCAAGGGAGAAGAAGACAAAAATAGAATTCTTGCTCTCCAAGAGCTTGCACTCTACTGATGGGATTTTCCATGTATGTAAATAAGTATAACACAAGGTAGGGAGTTATAGGACCAGCAAAGAAAACAGACATCTTTCTAGGAATATTTAAGGATGGAGAGAACCCAGATGGTAGGGAGAATTGGAAAGACTTCATAGAGGAGGTGTGACCTGTTTTATTAAAGGCAGAAAGTTTATAAAAAATTGTAAAAAATAAAATTCAATCTTTCTTATGTTGGAATCCAGTAGAGAGAATTTAACACACAATCGAGTCTTTAATATACAAATAGGGGTATTATCAATAACTCTGAGGCAGGGGAAATATTTTGATATCAACAGAAAGAAATTAAGTTGCAGAATAATTTATATTATACATATACAATATGTAATATATACAGTAGCATATTATAAATTGTTTCCTCTTTAACTAAATGGAAATCCCTGTAGTTCTATAGCCTCATGTCTCCTAAATTCAATTCAAATATAGAGGTCCATGTCACTCTGTAAGGTTGTGTAATGGTAAGTCATTATAAAAACATTTGGTCCAATCAACATTGGTCTACTGAAAAACAGGCCAAAAGTCCAGGGAAAACTAGGCAGCAGGCTTCTTCCTTTGATTGCCCCTTTTATTTAAATTTTTTTCTAATTTGATTCATCATCTCTTTTTATGTATTTATTTTTGTACTGGACTTATGATTTATTTGGAAAAAGGAACTTGTGATAAGGAAACCACTTGTACCTGAGCATATTGGAATGTGCTTTGTAACTTTTATTTTTAGAGTTGCTCAGGGCACTGAGATATCAAGTGACTTACTCAGAGCCTTACAGTCTGTATTTGTCAGTCAAGAATTGAAAGTAGATTTTGATATTGAGATTTATTCAGAGGACAGAGAGTTGGTCCTAGAGTGAGGAAGATCTGAGTTCAAATCTGGTACCAACCTTTAGCTAGTTGTTTGAACCTGAGCAAGTTACTTAACCTATGAGGACAGCATCTACCTCACAGGGTTGTTGTGAGAGTCAAATAAGATAATGTTTGTAAAGCACTCAGCTCAGTGTGTGTCATGTAGTAGCTGCTTATTAAATGTTTGTTCCCTTTCCTTCCACCTCATGCCATGATGCTTCTCATAGGATCATAGGATGAGAAATAAAGAGCTAGAAGGGATCTACATGGTCATCTAGTCTACCCTTATCACTTTTATGCAGGAGAAATTAAATGACTTCCCTAAGGAAATACAGGTTCTAAGTAGAAAAAATAGAATTTGAACCCACATCTTCTGACTACAGCTTCAGCCTATAAATTCCACTGAACCACATTGATTCAGTTTTATTGAATTTAGCAAAAATTTACTAAATGTCTTCTACATGTGTAGTGCCAATGTAGTATTTACAGCATCCACAATCACGATAAAGACCATGACTATAAAAATTCCCACATGGAGCTTGATTGTAAAATATAACAAACTCTCCATATAGAGGACAGAAGCAAAGCATTTATTAAAAACACCAAAAAACTGAATCCCAAAACCAGTAAGCTGATTCCATCATAGTAGGAAAGAACTTAATAAGCCATAACAAATGCAGAGAGCCATAGCATCCTTTAGCCTTCCCACAAACCAATATAAGATCAATATTTACTCACAACCCCCTCTATCTCCTTGCCTGAGCTTCTCTCTTTCCCATCATCTCTCTAGCTCTGACTACCTGCTTCCTCTGGGCTCTGTTCCACCCTTCAGCAAACTCCTCCCACCACAGCCTCCATGTGACTACATTCAATCTATTAGAGGGCAGAGTTATCTTCAAAGCAGGGAAGCTTCCTGTGGGCTCTGCTCCATCTGTTAGCAAACTCCTCCCATCACAGGCTTCATGTGTTTACATTCAGACTAGTAGGCAGCAGAGTTTACTTTCAAAGTAGGGAAGGTCTTCAGACTTCCCCTTAGATCTATTAAGGGGCAGGGAAGATCTTCAAATTCCCATTCCCATTACAACATACTAGATAGCATTCAAGGTGCTGATAAAGATACAAAGATTAAAAAATGACAGAGCTCCCTGTCTCACATTCTATTAGAAAGGAAATGTGATATGTGCAAAAACATATATATATATATATATATATAAATAATACATGGTAGTATGTCATTGATTCTATGATCATAGATTTAGATCCAAAAGGGACTTTAGAGATAAAAGAAACTCTATATTTTTATGATGAGAAAAATGAGTTCCAAAGAAATTAAGTTACTTTCTCAGTCATACAGATGATAAATGCCAGAGAAATTCAAGTTTCAACCCAGGTCATCTGGCTCTAAATTTTGGGCTCTTTTCATTTTGCCATATACAGAAAATTGAATACATAAAATTTCAATTTAATTCCTCCAATTCAATTTTTTTTTTTGCTTTTTGGAGGGCAATTGGGATTAAGTAACTTGCCCAAGGTCACACAGCTAGGTTTTTGTTTGTGCATTAAGTGTCTGAGGTCGGATCTGAACTCAGGTCCTTCTGACTCCAGGGCCATACTCACTGCACCACCTAGCCACCCCCCTCCAATTCAATTTAAAAAAAATATTCTTGAATGATTTCAATGTTCAGTTAGCTTAGCTGTGCTAGCTGTGAGGGAATACAAAGATTAAAAATGAAACAGATCTTAATTTGCTTATATTCTGCTCAGGGGGAAGAACATGTTCACAGATAAGTAAATACATTTACATACAGACATACAATCAGATTCAAATGGACTGATCCATGAAAAACCCATTATCTCAAGTACCACTTTAAACTACTTTAGGAGATAAAGAGATTCAAGTAGACTGGTCAATGAAATACCAAAATTAACTAGGGACTCTTTGCCATGCCACCCCAATTATAACCCTAACTTTAACCTTTGCTTACCTGTCACTGGTTACTTCACTTTTCTATCCACTTTTCTGTCCCTGATTACCTCATCTCCCCACCACAGCAGGTTTTCCTCTATAAGAATCCTTAGCTTCTCCTGGCTAGTGAGCATCTCCCTTAAGGAGACATGTCCATATAACCCTATGAGGTAGGTTCTGGGGGTATGAAGATATGTTGATTCTAAAGCCACATAATGAATAAAATGGAAAACCATGGGACTGTGATATAAATGAAGAATTCCCCCCCCCCTTTTTTTTTTGGAGCTGTAGTATCCCATCATCATTTGACTTTGTGGCTCCCATATCCTTTCTCAAAATAATGTCTGGAATATTCTCACCTAAGTATTAAAGTTAATGGAAATTAATTTTGCATTGAACTTTTTATACAAAATGTAAGTATCAACTAGGACCATGCCAAAACTAAGCCCAAACTGTTATGACAGAAAGCAGAACAGATGAATACAGTGCATGGATATCTATCTTCTAATTGATCTAGATGGTTTTGAAATTGATTTGGTGGTCACATATGTGTACAGATGGAAAAAGATAATAGTGATGACGTGGATTGACTGGTTTTACTTTTGTTCCCTGTTTCCTTTGGATGTTCAAGACAATGACCATAGTCAAAAACATATTTGCTAACAGTTGATGTTTAGAGTCCCTTAACCCTGTGTAGCTGGGGGAACAGTGATAAATGAATCCTGGCCTAGAGCAGATTTGCTGGTAGCATACGGCATTAGGGAACCAAATGGTTATTGAAAATGATTTATACGGCTATTGTAACGTATTTCCTTCAGATAATTTTTGCTGGGGAAGGAGTGTTTGGATCTTTGTCATTGTGGAAACTCCCTATATTGTTAAATATTGGCAAGTAACATTAATGGGGGAGCTGAGAGATTAAGTGAATAATTTAGGTAAGGTCATACAGCTAATACACATCAGAGGCAGTACATGAGCCCAAGTCCTAACTCCAAGACTAGCCCATTAAGGTGATTATTGTTGGATTTCATTTTCTTTGTCCAGGAGGACACTAACTCCCAATGTAGGATGAGGGAAAAAGTATGATGCCTCCCACCTATAATTTTTTTCTTCTCATATCCCTTTTTGTGAAGTTTAGTTATCCAGATCAGTGAATAACCTTTCAGATAATGTTAAACAGGTCACACAGCACTTGGAAATTGTGCTTACCCTGAAAGAATAAGAAAATATTAGAACTACACCCTTCCTCTCTAAGGAGCACACATGGAGAGATTCCCAACTGATATTTATGACTGCAGGGGGAGAAGCACATCATAAAAAGAGTTCTAGGTGAGTGAATTGTGGCCAGGATCTGCTTTTACAATAGTCTCGGAAACTCAAGGAACATAGCAGAGTCAATTCATCAAGTTCTGAAGTAAAGCTGTAGTTTTCTGAAGAAGTTCTTTAACTCTAGCTTTGGTTAGATTTGCTTGTTGAAAAATAGAAAATATGAGCCCTGGTGAGCAGCATGGGAACTAAGTGGAAGCATTCTTTGATTCTCCTAAGGCTTTTTAAAGTTATTATTTTTTTTAATATGATTCTTTTGGCTGACAAGCATGTTTTGGTAGTTGATTTGTATCTGAGACAGAGTAAAAAATTATTGTTTTTCTAGATTGATCCCTATTAATTCATGAGTTGACATGCCAATGTATCATTTATATTTTAGTAACAACTTCTGGGTATTGGTAGAGTTGGATGAGATCCATGAATGGAAGACACTCTTTAAAGCATTTGAACCATGTACATACTGAAAGTTTTGAGGGACAAATATAACAATATAATTCAAGAACACCTGTTTTGTCATTTCTACCTGAAAAACCTTTCCTATTTTGTGGGTTTAAAATGATCTGTAGCTGTTTTACTAAAATATTTTTTGCATTTTCAAATCTCCTTCCATGAATTGGGTAGACACTAAGAGAATTTTGCCTATTTTATTCCAAGAGACAACATGGCATTGGGTTTTAAATAAACCAGAGGAATTTTATTGCAGATTTTTTTTACAGGAGTTGCACAGATTCTCTTATGTGCATGAATATGTGTATTTCTATGTAGAGAGGTTAGATATTTTGTAAAAGCAGTGCTTTTGCATTGCTTTTCAAAACTATGTATTCTTATTATTTTTCATTGCTTCATTTATTCAGATTTCCAGAGGCAAGTTCTCTTGCTAAAATATTCATTATAAGGTTAGATAGATTATATAAACTCCTCAGATGTGTTAGTATTGGAAAACACTAGTCCAAATCTCAGAATGCCCTAAAGATTGATTTAGTTTCTGATACACTTAAAATTTTGAAAGGTCCTAGAGCCCTTTAAGTATGGGTCAATTGCTTTTAAAAGCAGGCATAAGTCCAAGATGTTGGCCACCATGCAAAGTTTCCAAGGATTACATGTTACTACTGTTCCTTTCCCTCTATCCCTAGAGAAGTGTAAAAGATACAGATTACCCTACTGGCCACTGGGGCAAATGGCTGACTGCCTTCTGAGAGAGTCTAACCCTGAGAAAGGTAGAGAAATGGCATTTATAGGATGTTAAGAAATTACTGATTTAAATAACATCTGTCTATAACAAGCTGTGTGGTCAGTAAAAGTTCTGCTAGATTGCTGTTCTTTTCCCAAACACCCAGGGGAGATTTACCAGATGATGCAGACTGTTATTTTAAGTCAGAGACCCTCTGAATGTACCATAAGAATTGATCTTATGTGAGACTTTACTTTTCTACTACTTCTTATCCCATGTAGCCAAAGGGGATGGGGTGGGTGGGGAAATAAAGCTCAGTTTGAACAAATTTCAGTTTTGTATCCCTTTAATGTGCTTTTTGTAGTAAAGTCAAATGAAACATTTCAAAAGGCTATGTGCTATCATGTTGACAGTATCTTACTAGTCCCCTGAAACATAATAGTGTTAATCAACATTATTGCATTCTAATCAGTCAGTGACTAGAACCCACGCAAAAAGATTGTTCTAATAAATGTTATCAATATATTTGTAGGCAGTATACACCAAGGAATTCTTGTTATTAATGGCAGAGTTTTGAAAAGAAAGTGTTATTTCTTATTTTAAAAAATAAATTTCCCATTATCTCTGATGCAGTGTTCCTTTTTACAACTTTCATCTTTTCTCACTCCCCATGGATTCTTTCTTATAACAAGAATATAGTCGGTTAATGACCAGGGATGGAACACCCTGAGATCCATGAGCAGTTAAGAAAATATCATATAATAGAAATAACACCAGTAATTACAGATCTCTCTCTCTCTCTCTCTCTCTCTGCGTGTGTGTGTGTGTGTGTGTGTGTGTGTGTGTGTGTGTGTGTGTGTGAATAAGGAGTTAGGAGGGGAGGAAGGAGGCTGGTTGAATTGATAGACAATGAGCAACTAAATTGTGGTTATAAAAATATTATCATATCATCAACTGGTATGACTACAGCATTTCTATTGTCAGAGAGGCCTGACTGGAAACTGTTGTTTCCTGACTAGGAAGCTATGGTGATGATTTTCTTTCCCTCATTAATCAAGTACCTACTTGTAGATAACAACATTTTTAGTTCCTGATGGATTGTCCTGCTTACAAAGATGGGAGCATTGTCAATGGTGTCATTTGCTTTTATTTCCTCTCACCTTCTCAAAACTTTTCCTGTCCATTTGCTGTAACCTCTCATTATCCTGTTTCTGTGTAGTCAAGTTTGGTATGGAGTGAACTAGGGACATAACATCTTCTGGATCCCCTATCCAATAGAATTATAGCCTGGTAAGCAGAAATATGGACATAATGCCATGATTTTTTGCACCTGCTCCCTCTTCATTGGTTACATATTTCTTCTATTGGTATCTTAATTATGGTTACTCAATGGGCCATTATGGTTCTGAAAACCACCTCTTTCCTTGCAAACTAACCTCAACCACTAATATAATTTTCCTGTGTTATGGAAGGAATTACATTGCAGAGATCGATTTTTCCATTGTTACCACCACAATTAGTCCTGAACAAGGAGTCCAAAGTTGCAACAATGATGTTGTCCTCTGATGTAGATGATTTTTTCCCGGTAATCAAATCTGAGGTCCAGTTCTTAACTGCTGCTGTGATTTGGAGCAACTCACTTAACCTCCCTGGGCCTCAGTCTCTTCATCTGTGAAATGAAGGGGTTGCAAATACAGGAAAGATGGGTTAAATTTATCAGCAGAAATAATTCCTGGTATGGAAACACTCTTTATCAAATCAGATCACTACTTGTCTCTGACTTAGCAGATCCAAACTCACAAAATTCTAGAGGAACACAGAGGATAAGTTATACAGCTAGGACATATCTGAGGTATAATCTGAAACTAGGTCTCTCTTGCTTTAAGCCTAGCACTATGGACCCTGACTATTCTTTACCATTTTCTTCATATATATATATATATATATATAAACAATTGGGGTTAAGTAAATTGCTCAAAGTTACACAGCTAGTTATTTATGTGTGGGTGCTAAGTACTGAGGCCAGAACTGATCCCCGGTCATCCTGACTCCGGGTCCAGTGCTCTTACTGCACCACCTACCCTCCCCTCTTTACCATTTTCTAATGAAATTGAGTAAAAAAAAAGGTAGAAAAATCCATTGTCATCTAAGAATTTATACAAATTGTTTTTTTAAAGTAGCAACAGATTTTTTCACAAAACAGAGTTGTCACACTGCTTGATCATTTTGCAATCAATTAATCACTATTTATTAAGTGCCTAATATGTACCAGGCACTGTGTTAAGAGCTAAGGATACAAGAAGAGACAAAAGACTGTTTCTGCCTTCAAGGAACTTCCAATCTAATAAAGGAGATAACATGCCAAGAAATATACAAAACCAGCAATATATAGGATAAATAGGAAATAACAAAGGAAAGACACATGAATTAAGGGGTATTGAAGAAGGCTCCTAGTAAAAATATGGTATTTTATTTGGGACTTAAAGGAGGAAGTCAAGGAGGTCAAAGGGCAAAGTAAGGAAGGAGAGCATTCTAGGCATGGGGGATAGCTAGAGAAACTTCCCGAGCTGAGAGATGGAATATCTTGTTTGTGGAATAGCTGGGAGGCCAGCCAGTGTCACTGGATCAAAGAGATGTGAAGGGAAGATAAGTGTAAGGAGACTGGAAAGGTGGTTACTGCCAAGTAACAAAGGGCCTTGAAAGTCAAACAAAGCTTTTTGTATTTGATCCTAGAAGTGATAGGGAACCACTGAAGTTTAAGGAGATGGGGGAAGGGGATCATGGACAAAACTATGCTTTAGGGAAAATCACTTTGGTGGCTAAATAGAAGATGGATTAGAGCAGAGACAGACTTGAGGCAGGCAGACCCACTAGCAGGCTACTGCAATAATCCAGGCTTTAGGTGATGAGGGCCTGTACCAGAGTGGTGGCAATGTCAGAGAAGATAAAGGGATGTATGGGAGAGATGTTGCAAAGGTAAAATTAGCAGGCATTGGCAACAGATTAGACATAAGGGGAGACAGATAATGAGGAATCCTGAAGGACTTTCAGATTGTGAGTCTGAGGGACTGGGAGGATGGTGTTGCTATCCATAGTAATATGGAAGGTAAGAGTGAGGGAGGGTTTAGGGGGAAAGATGAGTTCCATTTTGGATATAATGCATTAAAGATGTCTTCTGGACATCCAGTTCAAGATGTTTGAAAAGCAGTTGGAGATGAGAGATTGGAGGTCAGCAACAGTTTGGAACAAGGTAAGTAAATGTGAGAATCCTCAAGAGAGTATGATATAGAAGAAAATCCAGCAAAGGAGAAAGAGAAGGAGTGGTCAGATAAGTACGAGGAAAACCAGAAGAGAGTGGGGTCCTAAAAACCTAGAGAGAAGAGAGCCGGACAAAATCAGGACAAAAGGTGCCAAACAGTGATTTATTTCATTCCCCTTCGAACTATGTTCAATTCTCTAAAAAAAAAAGTTCAGGGGAACTTCAGGCCAGTTTAGTTTTGCATAGAAAATGAAAGCTGAGGCTAAAGGCAGTCTATTTGAAATCTAAGGAGATACGCAGAGAGAATATTGTAGTACAAGTGGTACATCTAACATCTTAAGGGTTATAATTCATCAGAAATCCAGGCTCAGCATTGTTTAAAACTCTAGAGTCTTGTAAAGGCTCTTACAGCCTAAAGCCAGGGTAGCAGACTAATGCTGAGTTGGGTAAATGAGGCTGCATGACTGAGGCAGCTTCCATGAGGTTGGAGGTGGCCTGAGTAGGGATTAAAACCTGAAGCTTGGCCCTTTGCTAGAAGTATCCAAGAGACTAGTGAATAAGCCTAAAGGGAACAGAAACCAATGCCTGTTCCCAGCTCATTAAAATCTCTAGAAAGGGATCAGAAAATATGCTTCCTGGCAAAATCTTAGTGGTTTTCACTTTATTATCATTAAAAAGAGTTAGCCTAAGTTAAAGTAATGAGCAATTGACCTTGTTAGGTAATAAAAAGATTTTGGCTAAAAATTGGGCCATGATTCACACATTACTCAGAAGCCTCAGGCTTCCTGAAATGCTTACTAAAACTCCAGATCTCTTGATAACATCCAAAACACTAGTTGTTTTTTTTTTCTTTCTGATAAAGATGTGGCAGTACTGCATTCCTAAAATATGATAATTTCCTGGACAACTCCCATAGACTCATTTCTGAACTGTGAAGGTTGATATCAGTCAGTGATGGCCCTACTTTTAGTCTGCTTCTAATATCTATTACATTTTACACACTGATCTTTTATCTATTAAAAAAAAAGTCCTGCTTGATCTGGGTGCATTGTAATGATTTTACAGTGTTTAGTAACGTGCCTTGTACTCAAGAGCTTGTTGGCAAATGTTTTATAACTCACTTTCTGGAGGAAAAATGTATTCATGACACACCTTTAAGTTTAATCTATATTATTAACATTTTTTCCATCACATTCTTAAATCTAAACAATCAACCAAATAACAGAGCAAGCCCTGATTTATATATAGCATTTGCTGATTTTGGAGGTATACATGTTCATTCTGAGAACCCAATAATTGCTTACAGGCAGTTTGAGCTGGCTTCAATATGCCCCAGCTTGTAGTAGTGCAAAGGATCTGTCAGTTTTTGGTGATCCCAACCTGTCTACTAAAACAATTTGCCTGAGGCACATAAACATTAAATGATTTGCTTAGTATCACATATCTCATGTCAGAAGCATTATTTCTAGTTCACTTGTTTCTCCTCTAACTTCCAAAATTGTTTCTTTTGTGCTTCTTTTTGGATTTGATGATTTTTTAGTTTTTTTCCCCAAACTGTAGGTTTAGTTCATTATTTTTTCTTTGCATTCTGTTAATGTATCTCAGAAATATAATTTTCCTTTGAGTATTGCTTTAGATGCATCTTCAAAATTTTGATATTTTTTCTCATTATTATATTCTCTTTCCCTTAATTGTTAATTGTTGTTATTTGATTTATTCTTTGGCCCACCTATTATTCAATATGTCATTAGTAACTCTCCATTTAGATATTTATCTTTTGTTTTCCCTTCACTGTATTAATCACTACTTGTACTGTTATGCTCTTTGAGTTATGTCTGTTTGCTTTTTTATATTTATCTATAAATTTTCTGCTCTTGTATTTGTTCTCTTTTTGTAAAGATAGCACATGATTATGAAGGAATATGTACATTCTTTAATGTTCCCACTTCAGAGGCAGCAGAAATCTTTCAAATTAACCTTTCACACAGTTTGATCAATTCTAAATTTCCTGTTCAAACAGAACAACATTAAAATCTGTTGAAATTATTGTTACTATTTCTTTTTGCAATTAAATTAATTTATCCTTTATACATATAGATATGATGCCATTTGGTATATATATGTTAAATAAATATATTATCTCATTTTCTATATTACCTTTACTGTATTTTACTAACTTTCTTAACATTGTTATTTTTTATTTCATTTTCTCTGATAACATTGTTTCTATGTTTGATTTTTGAAAACCACACATATATATTATTTTCCATCTTCTCATTTCCATTTTGTATATGTTTTTATTTTTATATGTATTTCTTATATGTAGCAAATTGATGGATTTTAATTTCTTATTTATTCTGTCATTTCATTTTCTTTTATTGGATTGTTAATACAGTTACATTTAAGATTATAGTTCTAGGTTTGTGTTTTCTTTTGTTTATTTCTTTTTTATTGATTTTACTCTTTATTGATTTGTCATAACTTAGTCTTTATGATTAGTTTTACTTCTACTTATCTGATACTCGCTTGTTCCCATGACTTCTTCCCATTCCCTTCCTTCCTTCCTTCCTTCCTTTCTTCCTTCCTTCCTTCCTTTCTTCCTTTCTTCCTTCCTTCCTTCCTTCTTTTCTTCCTTTTTTCCTTCCTTTCTTGTCCCAGGACATATGAAGTAGGGCTTCTGGAGCACACAAGTTGAGATCTCCCTTCTGTCCCATTTCTCTATCCCATTTGTGGATATCACTTTGACTTCACTTCCCCTTATTTTATTTATTTTTTTAAATTTGTGTGGGGAAAGGGACCTCTATTATGCCTCTTCTATCAGTTTATTAAGGAGTCAGTGAAGTGTGAAGAGAATCATACTATTTCCTGAAGCTCCTGCCCCCTACCTTTACCATGGCTACTACCTCTTTATCTATGTTTCCCTAACCACTCTAGGTGCTGGCTATTCCCAAGGACTGATAAACATAATTTTCAAGATGTGATGCTATATCCTAGGAAACACAACCCTTGCTTAAGGAGCTGGTTTTCTATGATTCCCATTCCTTTCAGAGAAAAATATTGGGAGACCCCTATCTATCTCCTTTCACCATGAAAATGTTTTAGTGCTACCATTTGTCTTCCCTCCCCCCATCCCAGTGTCTCCCCAACCACTCTTTTTATTCTGTTCTCCCACAGCCTCAGAAACATGTCAAGTGAATGAAGAATGTATTATCCCCTTTCTGTATACATCCAGGCCAGAAAGGAGTGAGTACATCTCCAACTCCCCTTGGTCTGTTGTTTCCCCTATCCTTACTTGAGTAGGCAACTACAGAGAAGCATGCAGTTTAGTTCATAGACTATTAATTCAGTTTTTCTTCCTTTCTCCCAGCACTTTCAGATATCCTTCAGTTTTTAGCTCATAAATCCTTTGTGTCCTTGATAGTCCATTTTATTCTTTCTCTTATTTCTCTATCCACTTTCTTTCTTTATAAGTTAATTTATTTTTATTTCAACATTTACTTCCATAAATTTAAAATTTTCTCCTTCTCCCCCTCACCAAGACAGCATGCAATCTAATATAGGTTTTACATATTCATTCCTATTAAACATATTTCACATTAGTCATTATCCGCTTTCTTAAAAAAATTAAAACCCACACCAATATCTAACAGTAATGTGACCCTTCTCCCCAGCAGACTCAGATGCTATCCCTTTGGTGCATACATAGATATTCTCTGTCTTCCCTTCATTGATCATGTGGAAACTTTAAGGGCTGTATATGTTTTGTCACTGAGTGTCCTCTATTGGACTGCTGGGCCAGAAGAAATGAGATTCAGGTGAGGACTGAATCAGGCTGGTGATTGTTTTGGCTGTGGCTCCCTAGGAAACAAGGTCCACCACCAGTGAGTTGTAGGCACAGGATAGGGCCCTTTCTTAACCCAAGGAACATGGCAATCCTACCTATATGGCAGCTAGTTCTGGAGGACTTAACCAGCCTAGCCAGGTTAAGTGAAGTTTTTTTCTATTCTGGACCAGTTCATTCTTCCTTAGGTATCTTAGTGTCTCCACTCCCTGCCCCCACTCACTCCCTCATTCCCTGAGGATGACCTAGTGCTGGACTTATTGTAGCCTCCAGATTGTATTTGGCCCTATTGCAGCTCAGAACTTCTAGGCTTAAATTACAGACTCAGCCTCCCTTACTATCAGGGATGATAGGTGTGCACCATTGCACAGAGCTTCACTTTTAATTTGCATGATTCCTCAAATACCTCTCCTGTGGAAAGTCCATTTAAAAAACAAAACAAAACAACACATGATAACTCAGGACGTAATATTTTATCCCCTTTTCCCAGTTCCCAGAGCTACCACCTAGTTCAAGTTCACATTTTTTTTTCTTTGTAGTACTATTGCAATATCTTTAAAATTGATCTCTCTACTTCAAGTCTCTCCCCACTCCACTACATCCTTCACAAAAGCTTCCTAAGATATTTTCCTAAATTGTAGGTCTTACTATGTCACCCCTCTACTCAGTAAATTCCAGTAGTCTTCTATTTCTTCCAGGATTGTATACAAAATTCTAATTTGGGCATTTAAATTCTTCACAACCTATGTCTTTCCTATGTTTTCAATCTTCTTACACTTTGTTCTCTTCTGTGTAATCTAAAATATAGCAATTACTGGCTTACTTGCTGTTTCTCACACAGTACTCAATCTCTTCTCTCTCTGCCTTTGAACTGACTTTCACTTAATTCTCTCCTTCCCTACTTTTGATTCTGAAACTCCCTGGCTTCCTTTAAGACTCAGCTTAAGAATCTTCTCCTCTAGAAGGTTTTTCCACAGACACTCCACCTGCCAGTACAATACTCTCTAAGGTTATATTCCATATACTCAATACTTATCTTTCACAGAAGAATTTATATATTTTGCCTACCCTATTAGAATGTGAGCTCTTTGAGAGCAGGATACATTTTTGCTTTTTCTTTGAAATCTCCAGCATGGAGCCCTGTGCTTGGTATTACCCCAGCATAGTGCCTAGCATGTAGTAAGTGTTTAATAAATGTTTGTTGATTGGCCAATCTGTATTGCTTTTTGGAATATCCTATTCCAGTCTTTCTTATGATTTCCTGTTTATTTAAAATAGTTTGGGGTTATACAAGTAGACATTCTTTCATAGTTAGACTTTTATCCTGGCTGCTTATGACATTTATTGTTCGTTATTGAAATTCTAGAATTTAATCACTACCTGCCATGAAGCTCCAAGTGCAAGGTCTTCCTTTAGCAGTGCTTTGTGGATTCACATAATATGTATTTTTTCACTTTTAGCTAAATTTTCTGCAAACTTTTCTCATGTTATTTCATGCAGCATGGTATTCAGTAGCTACATTTTCATTCTTTCCCTTCCTGGACAGAATCGATATTTGTTGTCTCATGTGGGACAGAGAGGGATTCAGCTCATTCCACTTTGCATCTGTTGCCTGCCCAGTTTCAACTCCAAGGAACAAGCAGTCTCTCCCAGGATAAGCTCTTGACTTTTAAACTCATCACCATGCTGCTAACTCAATTCCTGATTGACACTAGCTCCCTCAGTCTCTTCTATCTTCTGATTGGAAGATTGGAGGGTGGGGTACTAAACCCTTCCCAATGCCTTCTTTTATAGAGGGCAGCAACTGGAAATCTCAGCTCCTTCCACTTTGCATCTGCTGCCCTTCCTGGAAGAAGATGCTCCTTGGTCTATTTCCCTTTCCCATTTCTTCTCTCCTTTTGTATGTCTCCCCTGTTAGACTGTAAGCTCTTTGAGGGCAAGGACTGGCTTTTTATTAATTGTATCCCTAGTTTTTAGGATGTTGCTTGGCACATAGTAAGAATTAAATAAATGTTGTCTGGACTGGATTGGATTGAATTGGATATTGGATATTCCATGACTAGACTAGATGGGGAGCCAATATAGTCAGGCCCTCTAACTCAAGCCTTTTGGTTTTCTTATAGTAACTGTGCTCAGGCCATGAGATAAATTGAGGAAAGGTAGAGTGAAGGGGAAAGTTAAGCATTTCCTCTCTCTGATGTTTCAAGTAATAATGTTTTCACCTTGTGCAGTGTTTTTATTTTCTTGTTGTTTTCACCTTACTATAGATTTGGGGGTATATTTCTTTCCTGTTTTTGAGATATGGTTATCTTTTTTTTTTGCTAAATTACTCTTCCCAAGGAGAATAACTTGGAGTTGTTAAAATCAGTGAACCATTCTGAAGAAACTATGTGACTTTCTTTTTAATATCTCCCTTACCTCTTGGTGCTTCCCCCTCCTCACAATTATAACAAGCTGTCTATCTTTCCTCTGGCAAATGATTTTGTTCCATCTGTTTTTTATTGAACAACATAAGGGAAAGCCAAATTTTCCTAGCTAGGAATAGTTGGGTGAGTCTTTTGCTATGTCTGCTATGGATTCTGTTTAACTGTTTAACATCATCCCATTTTTAGCTTTTTGAGGAACGATTTTCTTTTGGGATCAGTATCTAAGCTATATCCAAAGTTTGTGCCCAGACCTCTCTTTTCAGTACTTCAAACTCTCTTTCATGCCCGAACTTCTTTCCAGGGCAATATAGGATGCCACCTTAATTATCTGAAATATCAAGAAACATTAACATCCATACTATTACTTTATACTTATGGGATCTTGGTCATTAAATTTTCATCCAACTGATATAATTTATCTTTAGTTGTTATGACACCAATGTGAGATGATCACAGCTTAAGAGAACCAAAAGGACATTGTTTCTCTGGAAAATGCAGAAAAATCAGTAAGTAAACAAGTCCAAGAATTTTGATGTAATAGTTCAACTAAGTAAAAGGTTTCAATTTTTGTCATTTAAATACCTTAGAGGAGATTAGTTTGTTCTATGTTTTTCCATGATAGGGCTGAAGAGCTCTATCTCTGACCATTAGAAGGCCTTTACTCAAGTTTGACTTCCACCTCCCCTGCCTCCAGCTAGGTGATTTTCAGTGGAAGATTAATTGACCTGAAACATTTTTCTCATGTTCCATTTTCAAATCCCTAGAACTCTTTAGTTTCTTTTGTTGCATGGCTCTGATCTTTCCTTCTGGGTCTCATGCAAGAGTCTGCTTCTCTCCAGGAAGACCACTCCCTGGATTAAATAAATGTTTGTTGAATGAAAAAAAACTATTAAGCTTATTTATTCAGATTCTCATGAGTATGTAAATGCATTGAATAAAATAATCTTTTTATCTGTATTTACTCATATGATCAATTGTATGTAGTCACTTCAACATAGATAGGAATTTTTAAAAAGTTGCATCCTTAACATCAGTTGGTGACTGAATAATTAATTTTTTTCAGAAGTTGATTATCCAGACCCCTTGATTTTTTCTCTTTTCTTTGTGGAGTACAAAGTGAACAATTAATCATTGCTGTCAGTTTTCCTATGTGTTAGTGCTGGTTAAAGATTAAGAAGAGAAAATCCATACTTCTCTCTATGTAAATATAAAATTTTTCTGTTTTGTTTTCAGTGAACTGCCACAGTATGTTCTTGACTAGAATAAATTGTTACTGCTTATTTACTGTATTTCAATGCCATTGGTTTTGATTCATAACTCAACTTGGTGTTTGTTTCATTGGTTGTACTGGTAGCAGGTGATAAAATCAGGAGCTTGTCTTTTTAAGTTCATTCCATGTGGCTTCTAGCAAGCTATAGCTGGTGGATGGACATTTAACAAATATTTTCAGATTCACAATGATAATAACCAACATATCCCTAAATGAATTTGGACTACAAAATTGTTCCATCTCTCTGAGCAATGATTAAAGGAGAGAAGTCAAGGACTATTAACAATTTCACAAGCACTTAGGAGGGAGAAATTGGATTTTGTGAACCAATCTTTTCTCTAACACCAAATACTATTTGTATTTTATTAACGGTATTATTCCAATGATACCCTAAAATGATGCTTTGGTGTTCATATGTTTTGATAAATTTTACTCATTTATTACAAAATTAAATCTTTAATTATTTCTGAATGACTTTGAGTATATTAAAAAAATCTAAATAATGATGTTTGCATATTGTTGCAATATGACACTGCAAACTAGAAAATGACAAGGACCAGCGGCATTGTTAGTGTAAGTGTAGTAAAAGGTCAGTGTAAAACTCTGTTGGAACTGGGGGGTTGCAGAGGCAAAGTCCAGCCTCTGCCCCCATAGTGAGAAGCTGCAGAGATGCAGCAGCTGTGTAGCTACCTTCACATGGCTGCTTCAGAGCTCCTGGCCTGCAGATCATAGCGGGGGGCCAAGCAATCATTGAGAGGCTAATCACTCTTTTTTTTTTTTTAAAGCAATTGGGGTTAAGTAACTTGCTCAAGGTTACACGGCTAGTCATTGTTTATGCGTGGGTGCTCATTTTCTGAGGCCGGCTCTGATCTCGGGTCATCCCAACTCCGAGGCCTGCGCTCTTACTCACTGCGCCGCCTAGCTGCCCCTTTAGGGCAATTGGGGTTAAGTAACTTGCCCAAGGTTACATGGCTAGGTTTTTGTTTGTGTAGATTAAGTGTCTGAGGCCGGCTCCGAACTCAGGTCCTTCTGATTCCAGGGCCAGCGCTCTATTCACTGCACCACCTAGCCGCCCCAGAGGCTAATCACTCTTGCTTTAACCTGCCTGGATCTGGATTGTGGTCTTGGATAGTGGTCCTGAGGTGTGTGAGAGTTTGTGGGGGCTGTAGAGATGGCATCTCCTAATAGCTCCGGTAGCTATGAAAACCCCCGCAATTTGGGACAAAGCTCTCCCCTCTGAAAGCAGAGTTCTATTGTGGCAAAAGAGCTCAAAAGTCAAGTAACTGAGTGGCCACATGAGCAAGCAAAGGAAGCAAAGCAAGCATAGCAATTCAACTTTATATTCCTTTTTTGTCGTCAAAGAGGATCAAAGCATGGAACGGGAAGAAGACAATGAAGTCAGAACTCCTGGACCAAAAGCTTCCAAGAAAAATATGAACTGGTTATAGGACATGGAGCAACTCAAGAAGGATTTTGAAAATCAAGTAAGAGAAGTGGAAGAAAGATTGGGAAGAGAAATGAGAATGATGCAAGAAAACATGGAAAGAGAGTCAACAACCTGACTGAAGAAAATAACACCTTAAAAATAGGTTAACTCAGGGGTGGCTAGGTGGTACAGTGAGTAGAGCTCTGGCCCTGGAGTCAGAAGGACCTGGGATTGGATCCGGCCTCAGACACTTAACATACACAAACAAAAAACTTAGCCTTGTGATCTTGGGCAAGTTACTTAACCCCAATTGCCCTCCAAAAAAAAATAGATTAACTCAATGGCAAAAGAGGTCCAAAAAGCCAATGAGGAGAAGAATGCCTTAAAAAGCTGAATTTTCCAGATGGAGAAAGAATCTCAAAAGCTCACTGAAGAGAATCATTCTTTCAGAATTAGATTGGAGCAAATGGAGGCTAATGAATTTATGAGGAATCAAAATACTATTAAACAGATCCAAAAAAACGAATAAATAGAAGGCAATGTGAAATATATCATTGGGAAAGCCACTAACCTGGAAAATACATCCAGGAGAGATAATTTAAAAATTATTAGGCTACCTTAAAGCCATGATAAAAAAAGAACCTAGAAATCATCCTTCAAGAATTCTCAAGGAAAATTGCCCTGATGTTTTACAACCAGAGGGCAAAATGGAGGTTGAAAGAATCTACTGATTATCTCTTGAAGAAGATCCCAAAAGAAAACCCCTAGGAATATTATAGCCAGGTTCTGGAGTTCTCAGATCAAGGAGAAAATATTATAAGCAGCCAAGAAGAAACAATTTGAATATTGTGGAGACACAATCAGGATAACCCAGGATTTGGCAGCTTCTACACTGAGGGATTGAAGGGCTTAGAATATGGTATTCCAGAGGGCAAAGGAACTGGGATTAAAACCAAGAATCACCTACCCAGCAAAACTGAGTATCATGTTTCAGGGGAAAATATGGTCATTCAATGAAATAGAGGACTTTGAAGCATTCTTGATGAAAAAACCAGAGTTGAGTAGAAAATTTGACATTCAGATATTAGGAGATGGCATCTCCTAATAGCTCCGGTAGCTATGAAAACCCCCGCAATTTGGGACAAAGCTCTCCCCTCTGAAAGCAGAGTTCTATTGTGGCAAAAGAGCTCAAAAGTCAAGTAACTGAGTGGCCACATGAGCAAGCAAAGGAAGCAAAGCAAGCATAGCAATTCAACTTTATATTCCTTTTTTGTCGTCAAAGAGGATCAAAGCATGGAACGGGAAGAAGACAATGAAGTCAGAACTCCTGGACCAAAAGCTTCCAAGAAAAATATGAACTGGTTATAGGACATGGAGCAACTCAAGAAGGATTTTGAAAATCAAGTAAGAGAAGTGGAAGAAAGATTGGGAAGAGAAATGAGAATGATGCAAGAAAACATGGAAAGAGAGTCAACAACCTGACTGAAGAAAATAACACCTTAAAAATAGGTTAACTCAGGGGTGGCTAGGTGGTACAGTGAGTAGAGCTCTGGCCCTGGAGTCAGAAGGACCTGGGATTGGATCCGGCCTCAGACACTTAACATACACAAACAAAAAACTTAGCCTTGTGACCTTGGGCAAGTTACTTAACCCCAATTGCCCTCCAAAAAAAAATAGATTAACTCAATGGCAAAAGAGGTCCAAAAAGCCAATGAGGAGAAGAATGCCTTAAAAAGCTGAATTTTCCAGATGGAGAAAGAATCTCAAAAGCTCACTGAAGAGAATCATTCTTTCAGAATTAGATTGGAGCAAATGGAGGCTAATGAATTTATGAGGAATCAAAATACTATTAAACAGATCCAAAAAAACGAATAAATAGAAGGCAATGTGAAATATATCATTGGGAAAGCCACTAACCTGGAAAATACATCCAGGAGAGATAATTTAAAAATTATTAGGCTACCTTAAAGCCATGATAAAAAAAGAACCTAGAAATCATCCTTCAAGAATTCTCAAGGAAAATTGCCCTGATGTTTTACAACCAGAGGGCAAAATGGAGGTTGAAAGAATCTACTGATTATCTCTTGAAGAAGATCCCAAAAGAAAACCCCTAGGAATATTATAGCCAGGTTCTGGAGTTCTCAGATCAAGGAGAAAATATTATAAGCAGCCAAGAAGAAACAATTTGAATATTGTGGAGACACAATCAGGATAACCCAGGATTTGGCAGCTTCTACACTGAGGGATTGAAGGGCTTAGAATATGGTATTCCAGAGGGCAAAGGAACTGGGATTAAAACCAAGAATCACCTACCCAGCAAAACTGAGTATCATGTTTCAGGGGAAAATATGGTCATTCAATGAAATAGAGGACTTTGAAGCATTCTTGATGAAAAAACCAGAGTTGAGTAGAAAATTTGACATTCAGATACAAGAAGCGAGAGAAGCATGAAAAGTTAAACAGGGAAAAAGAAATCATAAAGAACTTATCAAAGTCAAACTATTTATATGCCCAAATGGAAAAACAATAATTGTAACTTATGAAACTTTTCTCAGTATCAGGATAGCTGAAGGGAATACAAATGTATATGTATGTATACATAAATATATATGTCTATATAGGAGGGTATATGTGTGTATGAATACATATGCAAATACATATATATGTGTAGAGGTATACATAGAGGGTACAGGATCAATTGAATAGGAAGGGATGATATTTAAAAGGAGAAATTGAGAGGTGAGAGAGGAATATAATGAGAAGTGATGGGGAGAGATGGAATGGGATAAATTATCTCATATAGAAGAGGCAAGGGGAAACTGTTACAATGGAGGTGAACAACAGGAAGGCAAAAGGCAATGGGACAATCTTACTCTCGTTGAATTTGGCTTAGGGAGGTAATGACATACACACTAAATTGGGTATCTTGCCCTACAGGAGAGTAGGGAGGAAGGGAATGAGAGGGAAGATGACGGAGGGAAGGCAGGTTGGGGGGAGAGGGTAGTTAGAAGCACAGACTTTTGTAAAGGGACAGGGTCAAAGTAGAGAATAGAACAAGTGGGGGTGGGATAGGATGGAGGGACATATAGTCAGTCTTTCACAATATAACCACTATGGAAATGTTTTGCATCACTACACATGTACAACCTATATTGAATTGCCTATCTTCCCAGTAAGAGTGGGTGATGAGGGAGGAAGGGAAAGAATCTGGAATATAAAATTTTAAAATCAAATGTTTAAAATATTATTATTATTATTATTTTTATATGCAACTGGGAAATAAGATATACAGGCACTGGGGTATGGAGATCCATCTTGCCCTACTGGAAAGTTGGAGGGGGTATGGGGGAAGATATAGGAGAGAGCAGGTTGGGGTTGGGGGTATACAGTGGAATAGCTGTTTTGGGGTGGTAGGTAGGGGAAAGATGGGGAAAAATTTGCAACTCAAAATCTTGTGGAAATGAATGATGTAAACTAAAAATAAACATAAAATTTAATTAAAAATAAAATTAAAAAAAACAAAACGACAAGCAAATTTCATAAAATCTACTTCAGGCACATACTGCCATTTCTAGAGGCTGTTGTGAATATAGGAGGTCAAGTCTGTAGTAAAAGCATTATTTTCCTGTATTATAATCTTATTCCTGAATGCATTATTGTTGAGAGACTGAGGGGTTATTATTCTTTTTATATCTCACTGTGACTACTTTCCTACTCAAGGATCCTTAATGCTTCTTATTACTTTTAGGATAAAATATAAACTCTTTAGCTTGGCATTTAAAGCCTTTCACAGTATGGGGTCCAGTCTTCTTTTCCAGGATTATTTCACTCTATTCCCTTTTACTGAATCTATTGCAGCCAAATTGGCCTACTTTATCTCTGACCTTAGCACTTTCATTTCCAACTTCTCACAGACTTTATCCATACCATGAAGGTCCTCCTTCCTCACCTCCATCTGTTAGAATCCATATCTTCTTTCAAGATTCAGCTCATGCATAATTTCTTTCTATGGAAAGCTTTTCCTGATCTCCTCAGCTTTAAATTATTACCTACATACTTATTTGTTAATGTATCTCCCTCCCTCACCAATAGAATGTAAGCTCATGGATGATGGAGGTTTTTTTTTTTGTATTGCTTTTGTATTTTCAGCTACTAGAACACATTGGATTGTATAGGCTTCAATGATTACTATAGACAAAAAGAGAATGATAAAAGAGGAAAGTATGGGATCTTTTTCTGAATTTTGGTAAGAGATAGAAATATTGTTAGAATCTTACTTTTGGGTGATAGAAGGAATTTGTTTTTATGAGAAAAATAATCTTTGGAAACAATTGATGTATTTATTCTTTTTTTTGTAGAAAAAATCCACTGTATTTAAATTTGTGAAAATTCCATGATTCCCATTAAACTATTGGGAATTGTCTTCATAAAGCATGATTTAAAACACGGCTTATAAGTGATAGTCTATTGATGACATGGATATATTAACATCTGTTTAAAAAGTGCTTGTGGTTTATAATATCAGCTGCAGAATTTCTTAGGTAAATTATGACTTTTTAATGCTGGAATCTCTCCATTAAAGTCTCATCATGGCTTGGAGTCAACTTTGGCTTCTAGTAGGTCATGCCACAGAAGCACAGTTTCTGACAGGTTTTGCCAGACTAGAAATGCTTAAAATATGGGCCTGTTCATGAAGGGAATACATATGTCCAGAGTTGTGCTAGAACTACCCTATGTCTTGGGAGAACTGATTATAAAGTTCTCTGTGTGATCATTTATACCTTGGAAATTGGTAAATGCTAGAATAATTTGATTTATCATTTTATTGAGTGTCTAGACTTAAGAAAGTAATGTAAATATGTTAATCATGTAGATTAAACAAAAATGTGCTTTGCATGCATTTTTAAGGGAACTGGCTGTTTAACATTACCAACACTCCCCTGTCTATTCTAGACAAATTATAGCAACTCAAAGTATGACATGATGCTATGATAAGAATGCATATGAATCTCCTCTAAGCATCTTTAAAATTCAGTGTTTTAATAATAATAGTAATAATAAAAATAGGTAATATTTATGTAGTTAGTGCCTGTTATGTTTCGGGCGCTATGCTAAGTGCTTTACAATTGATTGTTGTCCTTTGTTCTCAAAGATGAACAAAATGACATCACTATGCTGGAGTCAAGTTTCAGTGTGTCTGACTGTGGCTGATGAGACCAGTACATGCTCAGAATGTTCTATTACAGGTCAAGCACAGATAGTCCATGTGAACCTTTGGGAGTGAATTTTCTAAAGTGGTGCATCCCGTGTTTCTTTTGAGCTGTTTCAACTCTGTTTTGTTCAAAGAGCACAGCACCTTTTCTGATGCAGGCATGCCACACTGAGCAGTCCTGTGCCAGAGTCTCCTATGCCACACAATCAATTTCAAAGTTCCTAAGAGAGACCTTGAGAATGTTCTTGTATTGCTTCTTTTGTCCACCATGCAAGTGTTTGTCCTGTGTGAGTTCTCCTTAAAATAGTCTTTTTGGCAAGCCTACATTTTGTATTCAAACAATGTATCAAGTTTTACAGTTATAATCTTGTTTGAGCCTCAAAAAACCCCTGGGAGATAAATATTATTGTTATCTCCATTTTACAGATGAGGAAACTGAGGCAAAACAGGGTTAAGTTAATCAACCAAGGTCACACAGCTAGCAATGTCTGAGATTGGATTTGAATTTAGGTTTCCTGAGCACAGGCCCAGAACTCTATCTACTATACTACCTTGCTGCCCATTTTTAAATGTTTCTTAACACAGTTCTCAGAATGAAAGATCACAAAGAACCCAACTCTCTAATAATTTGGGCATTAATAGGTTAAATGCCCCTAAATAATTATACTGAATGTTAGGGTAGCTAGGTGGCGCAGTGAATAGAGAACAGGCCCTGCAGTCAGGAGGACCCTAGTTCAAATGTGGCCTCAGAGACTTAACACTTAGTAGCCATGTGACCTTGGGCAAGTCACTTAACCCCAATTGCCCTGCCTTCCCCCCTCCAAAAAACAAAATAATAATAATAATAATAATAATTTTATTGAAAGAAAGAAGGAAAAAGAAGGGCAACAGCCAAGGACACAAAAAAGAGCATATCTTTTCAGATAAGGAAAATTAAAGGACAAAGAAATAATCAAAGAACATACAAAAATGCCCACCATGATGAACAAAAACTGTAAATTAAAAGACTCTGAAAGGAAGGAAAAATGATGGCAAAAAAAAGAAGGAAAATGATGGCACATTAACTTAAGCAAATGCCTAAGAAACGAAGCTGGACTCAACATGTTACATCTAATCTGGATAATAAACCCTTTAAAAGACTAAGAAGGAACCGATGTCATTATATAAAAGATATGATATAGGTAAAATATAAGATACCATCAGTAATAGAAACTGAACAAGGAAATCTGAAATGAATCAATAAGGAGAAAGTAGTTGAAAATGTTAATAAAAGAATGGGATCAATAGAAGTAAAATTCTTATGTTGGAAGGGAGAAGGCAGAAGGCTGAAGGAGTAGAAAACTCAATGAAAAAAGAAATAAAGCTAATGCCACTTGGAATAGTTTCAGTCTTTATAAGCAAAGATGACCGGAAAGTTGGAAAATCTACTGATTGGCTATTATATTGACCACCAAGCAGCTGGTCGTGAGAACCTATAATAGGATGGTGGCAGTGAGAACCATAGGAACAGTTATATATGAGAGGTGTAAAGACAGAGACTACAGTCCTCACCCTCCCTTTTCCCATGCCCTCATCCTGCCCCTGACAAATTGAATATGAAACGTTCATCACTATTTTAAATATGAGAGTCTGACTGAAAGATACTAACACTAACAGAGATTTTTGTTAGAACAGATTATTGGGAAAGATGTTATGTTTGGTTTTGGAAATGTTGAATCTGGGGCTCTGGTATAACATTCAAGTGGAGATGAAGAAGGAGGGTCAGGGCCGGAGATGAAAATAATGAGGTCAAACTTACATTTATGTAGCACATTAAGGTTGCTAAAGTACTTTTCTTATAACAACCATGTGAAGTAGGTAAGTATAATAATAATAACTAGCATTTATGAAGTACTTTGATTTACAAAGCACTTTATATCTCATTTGATCCTCTAAACAACCCTGTGAAGTAGGTAGTTTTTGTATAAGTATTATTATCCTCATTTTAAATAAAAAGAAACAGGTTCAGAGAAGTTAAATGACTTACCCATGGTTCATTAACTAGTAAAAGTTTAAGGCCAAATTCAAACAAATCTTTTGACTTGAAGTACAGTATTCATTATGCTATGGTGGGAGTCATTTACATGGAGCTTCAAGTTGAATCTATGATTGTTTGAAGTTCAGGGGGAGGGAAGAAAGAAAGGGGGGAGGGAGGGAGGACAGAAGACAAAAGATGTATCATTAGAGACAACATCTGTCTTACTATTTTGGAGGGCAGATAAACCAATGGAAGAAACAGAGAAGGAGCAGGAAAATGGCTTGTTTCCAAAGTCATAGAAAAATGTATCCAAAATGTGGCTGGTGATTTGTAGTGTGAAATGATGCTGCAGGTCAAGGAAGGTTTGGGCTAAAATAAAGTTACTAGATTTGGTGATGAGAAAATCACTGGGGACCTTTAAGAGAACAGTTCCGTGAATGGTGAGAGTGGAAGCCCAGGTACAAAGAGTGAAGAGAAAGATAACAATGATGAAGCAGAAGCACTAATAGACAACTTCTTCCAAAACAAACTTTTCCTACAATTTTTCAACTTTTTCTAGGCTCACCATTTCCCTCTGACCTAGAGTTTATCCAAATAGTATATCGAAAATATCTGACAAGATACCAGCTTCACCTATTTTTTAAAACTAATTATGAATATAATAAAGGGAGAAAAAAAGACATCATTTGTTGTTCTCTCTCCAGTGTCTCTGAAATCTGCTCAGCTTCTGTGAAGTGGTACTGATATTATCTACTATGTTATACCCACTCTACTCCCTTTTACTCCCTTGTACCCTGAGTTATGCATTTTCTTTTTTTCCTTAATGTATTTCTAGGAGCAATTTTTCAAACTGTCAATATATAAGCCTACATATAAATCACTTATTACTTCATGAATTTTTTCTCTTTCCTTCTCTTAAACCCTTTGTTTCATCTGGAACTGTCTCTTGACTTTTATTCTGGCTTTAAAAATAATTTCCAAATATTTCTGTCTTCCATGAGACAGTCTTCTCTTGTAAAAAAGACAAAAAGAAAGGAAAAATAAAAGGCAGTTCAGCAAAACTAATCCATGTATCAGGTCAGTCTGACAGTTCTTGGCAGTGATACATATCCATAGTTCTCATTCACTACAAAGAGGGAAGGGGAGTCCTTTCTCATATCTTATTTTTGGGGGTGAAACTTGTTCATCATAATTATAGAACATATGTGTGTGTCACATGTGTATGTGTGTGTAGTGTTGATGTTATTTCCATTTCCATTGCTATAATATTTCTCTTGACTTTTGAATTTTTTTCTATTTTAATATTTTCTTGTCATTTATCTTTCAATACATCTGTCTAATTACATACATCTCCAAACTATTTGCATCTGACTCATTTCTCAGTATCACATAGTAACATATGTACTTTAATTCTCCCCAGTATTCTTGAAGTCCAATTTCTATGCTTTCCAACAGTTAGTCTCTATTGTTGTCTTCCCCTTGAGTATCTCCTGGCTTTCAACCTCATAGTTCAACTGAAGTTGTGTTCTCCAAAGTTAATTGTCCAATCTAAAGATGTTTTCTAAATTCTTGACCTTGCTGCAGCTTTGACACTGCGGATCTCTTCATGAATATTCTCTTGTCTCTAAGTTTTTGTTACATATTTTTTTCCTGATTCTCCTCCTACCTGACACCTCAAATACCTTTGCTGGGTACTACTTGTACTAGTACTACTGATGATGATAACTAGCATTTATATCGTACCTATTATGTGCCAGGCACTGTGATAAAGCATGATAAGATATTTTCCTCATTTGGTCTTCATAACAGCTCTAGGAGATAGATGCTATTATTATCCCCATTTTACAGATGGGGAAACTGAAGCAAAGTTAAGTCACTTGTTCAAGACCATACAACTATTAAGCATCAGAGGCCAAATTTGAATTGGCTAAGAATTCTATCCATTGCACCCCCTAGCTGCCTACCTCTTTGTCTACTAGGTCTTGTCCATTAACTATGGTTGTCCCCCAAGGATTTGTCCTGGAACCTTTTCTCTTCTTGTATACTATCTGACTTGGTGATCTCATTGGTTGTCATGGATTCAATTATCATCTTGATGAAGATGATGACCTAATCTACCTATCCCACCCTAGTCTGTCTTCTGATTTTCAGTCCTGTGTCACCAACTGCCTTTTGGACATCTCAAGATGGATTTCCAGGAGGCATTTCAAATGCAACATGCCCAAAAGAGCTACCCATTACATTTTGCCCCAAACCTTCTCTCATTCCTAGATTTCCTATCACTCTCAATGACACCATAATCTTCCTAGGCACCCAGGCTTGCTAAATTGATCTTGTTGCTTACTCACTTTCATTCCACAGATCCAACCCGCTGCCAACTCTTGTCACTTTGCCTTTATAACATATTTTGTGCATGTACATATTTCTCTACTCCCACAACTATCACCGTAGTATAAACCTTCTTCATGTCTTTCCTGGACCATTGTAATAGCCCTCCAATTGGTCTCCTTTCCAAAAATCTCTTCTTACTCCGATCCATCTTCCACTCAATTGCCAAAATGATTTTCCTATCTTTTTTTCAAATCTTAACCTCCCCACCCCCAATAAATTCCAGTGGCTCCCAATTATCACCATAATAAAATATAAAGTCCTTCATTTGACATTCAAGGCCTTTCAAAATTTGGCATTTTCCCACCTTTCCAGTCTTCTTTGACTTTACTCCCTTTGATTCATTCTGTGATCCAGCTAAACTGGCCTACTTGTAGTTCTTGAATGATTAAAAAAAGGATTTATTAAGTGATGACTATGTGTGGGGGCACTCTGCTAAGCACTGGGTATTCACATAGAAAAGCAAGACAATTCCTTCTCTCCAGGAGTTCATGTTTGAATGGAGGACACCAAACATATGGAAGAGTTCAGCTGCCAGTCAGATGGAAAAGTCCCATGGCCCTTAGGCAATAGTGGCAAAGTAGGTATTGTTAATACCTCTTTATTGTAATTTCTACTGTTAAATTCATATCTTTGTGTGTGTGATGCTGAGCTATTTAACAGCGCCAAAGACTTTGGCAGCCAGAGCTTTCTGTCCTGGGTCTTCAGTAACAGTGGCTACTTCTTCATACCTAATACTCCCTCTCCAAATTCTGACTTTACACAGGATGTCCTTTATGCCTACAATGCTCTCATTCCTCACCTCCTATTGCTTATTTCCCCGATTGCTTCAAGACTCAGACTTTCTTCTTCCTCGTTTGCCAGTACTTTCCCTCTGAGATTACCTTTACTACCATCTCTAACAATCCCTTGTTTCCATGTATGGCAATAATTTGAACCAATGGTAATTAGGAATTTTCATAATCCATTTTAAAAATTATTATTCTTGCCTAATCCATATTTTCTCATTGAGTAGAGAACTTGTTATTGGTACCAATGGTTATTTACACTAAATTCATACTACTCTGAGTATTTTGAAATTTAGGGATATGAAGAGTTTTTGTCCTCTGAAAGATAGATTGTCCTTTTCTTCTAGGATTCCAAAAAGAAGTGATCATTTTCTGCAGGTCTTTTCATACAGAAAATTTCTCAAACTAACATCTATTTATGTGAGAATTTTTACATTTGTCCAAAGCATTAGCATTAAAGACATACATGGCAGAACTAGAATTCTTAACTTGGTCATCTGGTTTAGATGAAAAGTATTCTTTTCCAGTGCCCCATGCACATGGAGGTTAAACAACTTAGCCAAGATCATATAGGGAGTAGGTGTCAGAAGAAGGATTTAAACCCAAGTCCTCCCATGCCCAAATCTATCCTATAGGCTTTCAGTTGAGTTCCCAGGTAGCTGTGCTTGGTTCTGTATTGTTTCACATATAGTCAATGATTTGGACAAAGGCATAGTTGGTGTGCTTGTTAAATTTTCAGATGACACTAAGCTAGGAGGGATAGTGAGTATACTGAATGACAGAGTTGGGATCCCAATTGATTTCAGCAAGTTATAATATTGGGTTGAATCTAAAACACACAAATTTATAAAATAAATGTAAAGTCTTAAACTTGAGTTAAAAAATCAATCATCTTCACAAATACAAGTCAGGGGAAGCATGGCTAGACAGCAGCTCATCTAAAAAAATAGCTAAAGGTATATATGTTAAAGGCTTGCAGGCTACATGTGGCCCACAACACTTTCAAGTATGGCTGGAACTAGTTTAAAACATAGTTCCTATTTGATTTTAATGTAATGATGTTTTAATAAAAAAGAAACATAAAAACGTGTAGTTTTTATAAGTCAATATGTAGCCCACAGGGATCCTCACATATGGTTTAGTGGCCCCCATTTCTATTTGTTTGGACACCTTTGATAAAGGGGTTTTAGTAGATTGCAGCAGAGGAATGAATTGAAAATTGATCCATACTTTGTTGCATCTCAGCTTCAGAGGCTGCATTGAGTGCACAACACCAAGAAAACACAGGTGTTCCATCACCCACCACCACACCTTCCACACTTGGAACCATTGGTTACAGCAAATGGAGAAGTAAATTGGTAGCTTCCTATGAGTTAGTGATGTGAAATAGCAAGAAAGTGAATTGCAACCTTAAACTACATTAAAAAGAATAATAGTGTCTAGGATTAGAGATATAATTGTACTTCTTCCTAGCTGTGTGATGCTGGACAAGTCATTTAACCCTGTTTACCTCAGTTTCCTTATTGGTAAAATGTGCTGGAGAGAGAAATGGCGAATCACTCCAGCACCTTTACTGGAAAAAGAAAAACCCAAATGGGGTCATGGAGAGTCAGATACAACTGAAAACTGACTGATAAAATCCCCCCAAAGTGGAATTTGGAGTATTCTGGCCATTTCATTCCCAACTCCCCTTGATTCTAGTACCTTTCCTTTGTTGATTATTTCCTATTTATCTTGTCTACAGCTCCTTTAAAGGTTGTTGTTTAAGTGTTTTTTTCCCATTAGAATCTGAGTTCCTTGATGACAGGGATTGTCTTTTGCTTTTCTTTGTATCTTCAGCATTTAGCACAATGTTGGGCATCTGACAGTTCTTGACCCCACTTTTTAGGAAGAACACTGATAAGCTCCAAAGCATCCAGAAGAGGACTACCAGGAAGGCAAAGGGCCCTGAGTTCATGTTATATGAGGATCATTTGAAGGAAATGGAGTTGAGTAAAATTATATGAAGCCAAATTTAAGCGTAATGTCAGGAAACAAAAATAAACAAATACGCTCCTAACATTTAAGGCGATTTAAAACTGGAATGGGCTGCTTTGGGGAGTTCTTCCTTCCACTTTAGAAATCTTCAAACTAGATGAGCACTTACTGGACTGGATTTGGAGGAGCTTCTTGTCTAGGTATGCATTGAATTATATTACCATTGAGGTTGCTACCAAAGCTGAGATTTTGATTCATTGTTTCCAGTTGTAACTGCTCCTTTAAGCTGCTGTTGGGACTTTACCTAAAGATCATGTTAATATTTCAAACTTAACATGTTCCAAACTGAATTTATTTTACTTCAGCATAAACATGTGCTTGCTTCTGACCTTGTCATCTTTTCTTAGTGTTTGAGATCTTATGGTTCTTATTTTTGACTCTTCCATGTGTCACCTCTCTTATCCAATAAGTTAACAAATCTCATTGATCTTAACTTCAAGATACTTCAAAGCTTTAGTAGTTTAAAACTTTAATAAAACTTTTGGGACACACTGTCTATGTCCTTACTATCTCCCCTGTTGGATTGTAAGTTACTTGAAATTGGGGATTATTTTATTAATTATATTTGTACTCTCAGTGCCTGCCACATAGCAGGAACTTAATAAATGCATGTTGATTGATTAAATGACTGACTGAGTCTATATTTTTGTCAAGTGAAATGCCCAAGATAACAAAATCAGTAGTGTCAGAATTTAAAGTCATATCTTCCTCATCTCAAGGCCAGCTCTGTAGCTATAAATTTTCATTGCCCTTCATAATAGAGCACAGCTCTTTGCCAAAAGTTCACTAAACCAACAAAATCACAGGTTTGGACCAGAAACAAACAAAAAACTATAATGTTGTTGTGTATTTTAAAAATAGCTATCTGCATTTGTGTCTTATTCACTCATTCAACCATATGTTCCTTGAGGGCAGATTCTCTTCTATATAAATTTTGTATCTCCCCAAGTATGTAGCAACATTAAGCACTTAATAATGTTTATTAAGTGATCGAATTCAGGAATGAATATACAAATGTCTACTTTTCTGCAGATGAATAGCCAAGCAGTAAATTTCGAGCCTTATTTGTTTATCTGGGCACTAAATCCTTTAGCAAGACTAGACAAGCCACGATTAAGTTCATGCTGTTGTTGTTTAGACATTTCAATCATGTCTGACACTTCATGACCCTATTTGGGATTTTCTTGGCAAAGATACTGGAGTTGATTGCCATTTCCTTCTTCAGTTCATTTTACAGATGAGTAAACTGAGGCAAGCAGGGTTAAGTGACTTGCCTAGGATCACACAGCTAGTAAGTGTCTGAGGACAGATTTGAACTCAGGAAGCTGAGTCTTCCTGACTTCAGGCCTGGCACTTTATTCACAGTGACACGTACCTGTCCCCATTAAGTTCATACATAGTGTCAAATCAGTTAGAGTTTGTCATTAGTTATAGATTGATATTCTTTAGGGTGGCTAAAGTTCTGTATGTATCCAGAATAGCTAGAAAGAGTGCTTGAAATACAACTACTTGCTTGTCTGAGAAGTAAAAGGTCATGTTAAATTGTCCAAGCCCTAGAAACACTGATTTCCAGGGTCCTGTGAATTCTGCCATTGGTACTGCTGAAATAACAGGGAAGCAGTAGGAAGTTGTTATCAAGGAGGTGGTTATTCCTAATATGGTGACACCATAATTGTTCCTTAACTTTTTTGGGGGTATATTCTCTGCTTGAGATCACAGGCAGTTTGGGGCATGTTCTAATTCACAATACTTTCCCAGGGGCAGATATTGAATATAGAACGCTAAAACTGATAGGAGCTAGCCCAACTTCTTTATTTTATAAATGATGAAACTGAGGTCCACAGAAGGTGAGCAACCTGTCCAAAGTTACCCAGTGAGGCAAGAGAAGAATCAAGACATGACAGAGTGAAAGAAGGGCAGACACAAGTACGGAAAGTCACCCAGATAGCTAGATTCTCCAGGGCTTCTCCTCTAACTTGGAGTCTCAGGAGGGTCACTTGCTCTCCCTTTTGTCCACATTCTCAGGTCTAGAGTCACAATAAAAGAATAAGTTTAAGAAACACTCAGGCTCTCTTTGCATTTTTATGTAGTTTGAGAGTTTTAGGGAGAGATAGCTACATAATGACTATATTAGAGCTATGGGTGTCAGCTTCTCTGTCTTTCTGTCCTTACACCTGTCCTGCTTCCCCACTAATGGTGACATAAATGTGCTCTGGTGGCTCTTAAAGTCTTCAGCAAGTAATCATAAATTTACAATATTTAATAGTAAATATTGCAGCAGTAAATAGTATTATAGTAATCATTTAGCATAGCAATATAGTATGATATAGTAATATAATAATATAGTATAGCAATAAGTATTAAATGCATGATTTTATAAATTAATATGTTGGTTCTTTTCAAATAAGCTGAGATTATGAGGATAAATGCTGTGTGAGCTTTTTGCATCCACCCAAACCGGGTGGATGAACTGAATATGAACTTTTGTGACAGAAGAAGCCTGTCAGATTATATAAATTAATTCACCAGGATAGATGAATATGGGATTTGCATTTTTGCCAAGAATGACCATAGATGAAAAGTATTAAGAACAAAAGTTTAGTTGCTATGAAATCTATGGCTTCAGTATAATGTAGCACTCATAAGTCAATAAAACCACTTAATTAGGCCAGGAGCAGAAATGAAATAAGAATCCCAGGTCTCTTTGTTTATGTGTGTGTATCTATTCATGTATGTGCCTATGCATATGTGTGTGCTCTTTGTCCTAACTTTCACTTACTTTAAAAATTCTACTAACCCTTTGTCTTTCAGAGGCAATGTAGAGGAAAGAATGCATCTTGGAATCAGGAGATACATACCTGTAACTCATTAGTTGTGTTATTATAGACAATTTACTTAACTTCTCTGAGACTCAGTTTTCTCATCTATAAAATGGGGATGATAGTACTCACCTCATAGTGTTGCTTGAAGCTCAAGTGAAATAATGTATATAAATCACCTTTGCAAAGTCTAAGGCAGTGTATAAACAGCAGATGTATAAACATCAGATATATTTTTCTTGAATAATTAGTAAGTATATACTTTTGTAGAACTACAGCCAAGAAAATTTGCATTTATATAGTATTTGAGGTTTATAAAATGTTTTACATAATTATATCATTTATCCCTTACAATAGGCTTGTAACATTATTAGCATCTTCATTAATTTAGGCTAAATTAATGGTCAAAAAGTCACGAAAGTAGGAAGTGGTGAAACTGGGATCTGAACACGGGTCTTTTTTCTCCAAGTCAAAGAAGGGCTCTTTCCACATTAGACTGCACCACTCCCCTGGTTGGTATAGGAGAGTTTTAGGAAATTGACTAAGACAACATCCACCCAAATTGGATGTCTCTCATTTGATCTCATCTCTGTTTTTCTCATTAAAAAAAAAAAAAAAGAAACATGTCCTACCTACTTCACAAAGGTATGGTAGGAATTTCACTAATGTTTGTAAAGTGGGATTTTATAATGGTGATGGACAAAATGAATCAGACACTCAAAGGGTTGGAAATATCTTTGAAGATCATGTAGTCTTGTCTATATAGGTCTGTGAATCAGTCAGTAAAAAAAAATCTCAGCCAAGTTAAATATCCCAATTATTATGATAAGATTTTACATTATTAAAATATATTTCCATTGAATATGATTTTTCAGTAGGCCATTTAAAAACTAAACAACTTTTTCTATCAGGACATAATTTATTATAGTTAACCTTATCCCACAGCTTAAGCCCATCTTGCCCTAGTTAGTGTTTAAAAGAGTTTATAAATTCCTATCATACCCTTAGAGAAACTTCTTCTAGCTTGTTCCACATCATTCCTACTGGATTGGGAAATCATCTTTACTTCTCTCCAGTGGTAATCTGTGCTATTCTACTCTTGAGTCCTTTGACTCTGAGAAGAGTTTTTGCATTTTCTTGGTGAGTGCCCAAATTTCTACTCCCTTTCTAGTTTTCCTTTATGTGTAATTTTCCTCTATTAGAATTAGGACAACTGCTCTACCCTTTTATTTTTGTTGCTCCACATTCATTTCAGGGAGATTTTCTGTCTGTTTGTGGAGGAAATCTGGAGAGCCTAGAAATCTGACCTACTCTGCCATATCTTCCCATGATGCCTCTAGAATGTAAGCTCTTTGAAAAGAGTTACTGAGGGGTGGCTAGGTGGTGCAGTGAATAGAGAGAGCACTGGCCCTGGAGTCAGGAGGACCTGAGTTCAAATCTGGCCCCAGACACTTAGCACTTACTAGCCTTGTGACCTTGGGGAAGTCACTTAACCCCAATTGCCCCTCCAAAAAGCAAAAAAGGGAAAAGAAAAGAGATATTGAATTGGCTTGCTTGTATTTGTATAACCAACATGGTGCCCAGGACATAGTAAGTGCTTAGAAAATGCCTTTATCTATTTATCTATCTATATTGATCACCTATCTAACTACCATTTATCTACTTTTATCCATCTTGAGTACTTATAGTTTCTTAATAATTTCTTCACAGGTCTTATTTTCCTAGTTTTTGCAACTTTCCTTTGAGAAATCTTCTCAAGTATTTTATCTTCTTTGAGAATAGAGTTCACAACTGGGCCCAGTATTCTAGGAAAGGTTTAGCATCATAAGATTAGAAAATTTAGAGATAGAAGAGACCTCAGAGGTCACCTAGTCCAACCCCCTCATTTTGTATATAGACAAAAGAAACTGAGACCCAGAATGGTTTGGTGACTTACCAAAGATTAAACAATTGTCCTGGAGTAGTAAGATCAGAATTTGAACCCAGGTCCTTAGGCCTTTCCTCATCATATAATGCTAAGTATAAAATCACATGGAATCACAGCATCTCAGAGCTGAAAGTAATTTCAGGGGCCAACATAGACAACCTATATCTGGGCAGAAACTTTCCCTACAGCAGCCTTGGCATGTGGTTATCCAGGCTTTGCTTAAAAACCTTTAGTGTAGAGGATCTCACTATCTCCCAGGGAAGCCCATTTCACTTTTGGACAGCACTAATTTGGTGCAGGCAGTGAGGTGGTTGTAGCAGATAGAGCATGGCTCTGGAGTCATGAATTCAAATCCAGATTCAAACATTTACTAGTTGTGTCACTTTGGGCAAATCACTTAACTGTGTTTGCCTTAGTTTCCTCATCTGTAAAATGAGCTAGAAAAGGAAATGGCAAACCATTATAGTGTCTTTGTAAGAAAATCCCAAAAGGGGTCGTGAAGAGTCAGACACAACTAAAACCACTCAACAACAACAATTATACTTAGAATAATAACCACACCTTTTAAAATCACATCCTTTTAATTTTCTTGTTTAATAATGATAACCAAAATAATCAATTCTTAAGCAAATACTTTATGAAATAAAACATACTTAATGAAGAGAAAAAACCCAAGGTTAATGTCTACTCAAGGCATATATAACTAGATTTAGCCTTGCAAATAGCCATTGATCCGGTTGCCCAGAGTGAGTTATGATTTATGGTAATGAAGTAGCCAAGAGTTTGAATTCTTTTTATTCTCCATATCCCTCTTGAATGGTGGATAGTGAAATATTTTTTGCAGACTGGTAATTTTTTGCTTCTTATTGACAGGACTGGCTGATTCCCAATTTCTGTTCATAAGGTAGTAAAATTCTACAATGCTTTGATCATCTCTCAGATTTTCCACATTTGCTAGGCCCCTAACTAATGTTATTTCCAAATTCATACTGTTTTTTTTTATGATTTCCATCTTCCAGGTCTTCAGGGAATGATCCTTATTCCATAAATTTTCTCATGTTCAATCAATATTGGTTTTGAATCAGCAAAGACCCATCTTAATTGAATTTCAGGTCCACTAATCAAAAGGACACTTTGTCAAAGTTGAAATTGCAGGCCAGATAAAGACTCCTTTGGAATCATTAGAGTTTTACAATATTTTGTAATCAAGTTTCATTTCAAATGTCCAAATAAATTCTGCTAAGTTGATGAAAACATTCTTTATAATGCAGTATGTATGTTAGATAGTCACAGTTATGCCATTAGGAATAGCTTTGTAGTCATTGGTGAGAGGGCAAATTCTGAGTCTCCTGTTGGGGTTTTGTAGATTGGTAATGGTACCCTTTCCAGTCTTATTACATATGATTCCCCACTGTACATATGGTGCTCTAGCCAGTGTAACTCATATAGGGTTTTCTACTTCCCTTCTGTGTGCCTTTGCACAGGCATATGCCTATGTGTTGCAGCAAGCACCCCAGCATACCCAGGGTGGCTGCCAACACAGGGTCTTAGATCTTCTTTTCTAAAGGAAAACAACTCAAAATGGGTTAACAATCTTGCTTTAATCAAACGTATGTCATTTACCTAGTTCAGGGGGAAAAAGGTCAGCACCCCAAACTTCAGAGAATATAGAGGTAACAAGCAGACAAAAAATACAGACAGAGAAACAAATCAGCAGACAGGCTTCCAGATATCCAACCATTACATCCATACCTAGTCAGTTACCAGAGAGGGAAGCACCAACATCTGGGTTTTCAAAGCTGGGGGGCTCAATGGCTGCCCAAGGTCTCATCTGGTCAAATCACACAACTCTTCTCAAAGTGAGCCCCCCAAAAAATCTCACTTCAGAGTATATATAGCCTTCTCCTGGCTCACAGAAGGTCACAACCCCCTTGACCCACTGCCCAATCACAAAGCACCAAGGCGTGGGCATTCCTGAAGACCAAGTTTCCAACCACAGGCTCCATGTGACTACATTCAGCCTATTAGGGGGCAGAGTATATTTTCAAATCAAAGAAGGTTCTCAGAGTCACTTAAGCCTATCAAGGGGCAGGGAAGATCTTAAATTCCCATTCCCATAACACTATGTTTGAAATATGCCATCTCAGAATCTCTAGTTTCTTTCAAGTATCAGCTCAAGTGCCATTTCCTACATGAGGCCTTGCTTGATCCTTGAAGCTGCTAGTACCTTCTTCCCATAATCACCTCATGTCAATTTTATATCTATTTTGCTTGTATCTATATATGTACATGTGTCTTCCCAGACTACACTGTAAGCTCCTTCAAGGGCAGGTATCTTTGCATTTATTAGCACCTATTTATTACATGGCCTTTTATAAGACAAGTCATCAAGCTTTTATTAAGCATATACTATATACCAGGCACTCTGCTAAGTGCCAGATTTGCAAAGAAAGGCAATAACACTCCCTGCCTTCAGTTAGGTGAGACAATACAAACAAGCTATATATAGGAAAAATTGGAAAAGAAGGATATGTGTGTGTGTATGACATATATATGTATATGTATATCCTATTCATAAATCTTAGAAGGAAGACATTCTCATTAAGAGGGCTGGACAAGGCTTCTTAAGGTGGGATTTTAGTTGAAATGTGAAGGAAACACAAAGTAGATATTTGCTCATTAATTGGAATAATAAATGCTCATTAATTGATTGGAACTTTCAATGTTTTACTGGTCTAGATATGGTCTAAGTTAGTTGTATTTTAAAAATTGATACTCCATTTCCAATGAATTAGTTATTTAATTGTTAGCAGTTTATAGTGACAGGCCTTGTTGTTGTCTTTGGGCTCATAAGCTAGTCTTATCGAATTCCATATCAAATGGCATAAGATGTGTTCATTAAAGTAATAGCCAATGATAATACATAGCATTTAAAGTTAGAGTCTGAGCTAGGATTAGGGCTAGAGTCCAGGAGCTTTTCATATGTTAACTTTAAATTCAGTATTGTTAAATCTTATTCTACCCCTGGTTTTCTCAGACTTTCTAGAAGTTCTTAATCCTCTTTAAAGCAAGAAAAAAAGAACTCCCCTGAGTTTGGCTGGTTTTGATAACAAATACATTCTAGTAAGTGCTTTATTTACAGAGTGAAATGTTAAAGAGAATCTTCAAAGTTGTGCTTATTCTTGTAATGCAGCCAATTTAGGGGTCTGGAATATGTATTTTTTACCGTGCAAACAGACAAATCTTGGACTAGAAAGGACAAATTACCCTCTACATTTACAAAATGATTTAAAAAAAAATCTCATGTTGTAGAGTACATTTTAAGCTAATTGGGAGGGGAGGGCAGGATTTACATCTATTTTAGGATCATCACCTTAAACAGGGATGAACTATAAGCAAACCAAAACAAACCAACATGCACTCTATTAGAATACTAAAGCAATTGAAGAAAAATAATTTGTTGTACAGATTGACTGTGTAAACATAAAATAAATACTTCAATTTCTTCAATAAATGCTCCAATCTCTACTTATACGTGGTGTTCCAAAAGTTTTAATGCAGTTTTAAACTTTAGTAACTATAATGCACTAAGACTTTGGGTCAGCATATGTTGGATAGACAGAGCCTAAGTGAATGTTCTTTTCTGGTCAGTTTCTTTTTTTTTAACTACTTTAGTCTATTTTCCATGTTTTTTTAAAATTATTTTCTTGTTAGCTTCTTATAACATGTATCAGAAATATTTTGAAGGAGCCATACACTTTCTTCCCTTTCCTATCTCAATTCTCTCTGCCTCTCTGTCTGTATTTCTGTCTCTGTCTGTCTGTCTCTCTCTCACACCCACCCACCCATCCACCCACCCACACCCACACCCACCCACCCACACCCACCCACCCACACACACACACATACACACACACACACTCCCCAGTACATTTATGTTCATTTAGCTTATGATTCTTTATTTTTCACTTATAGGGAGCAGATCAGTGAAATGAAGGCATAGAAAAAAAAAGAACTGCAAATGTATTATGTTGTCCAAGGGTTCACCTGTATTTGAGGAGTGTCCTGGAACCAGTTTAAACTGGCTCCCTAGAGATTAAAGTTTCAGTGTGAATATTTATTCCTTGGAAATCAGCCAAAACACTACAGATTAGGATTTGATCTATTGTTTTTCTTGACTAAAGGGTTAATAATGCAGAATAAATGTAAAAATGTATTGTTAGTACTTTTTTCTTTGAGAGCAAATGGTTAAATATTTATTAACATACCCATGGCTGTTCCCTAAGCTTGAAATTCAGTATCTCCTTATTTCCATCTCATAGAGTATTTCTCTTCCTTTAAGATACAGCTAGGGGCGGAGCCAAGATGGCAGAGTAGAAACAGCTCACCCAAGCCACTCTGCCCCCAGATTCCACCCAAACTATGTAAAAGGGGACTCTGAACAACTTCTGGAGCCCCAGCACCCACAGAACGACACAGAGAAGCTAACCTCCCGCTGAGGACAGCCCAGCAGCCCTGCAGGAAGGATCAGCACAGTGGTCTGGGAGCTGGCAGCGCGCAGAGCGTGGGGAGCCACGCCGAGCGGAGCCCAGGTCCCCGTGAGCCGAGGTTTTAGCTCCAGGGTGGGAGGGCCAGCAGCCGGCTGGAGATACCCCAGAACACCAGCAGCTGTGGCGACTTCAGAATTATCAACATAGACATGCCTAGGACAAAGTAAGAGGTTAGTGTCCTATGGACTTTGGGACCAGTATTTGGGGAATGCATCGGCTCCCTCCCCTGGGGGCTAGAGGCCACTGAGGAGACACACCATTTTGTAGTTTTCAGAGGCAGCTCCAGCTCCTGGCCTGCGAACTGTAGGGAGATCCAGCGATCAGTCTTGGGAGGTAATCGCTCTTGCTTTAACCTCCCTGGATGTGGATTGTGATCTAGGGTGGAAGTCGTGGGTGGGTTTACAGCTTGACAGAAATGGAAGTTGCCCCCTACATGTTCGGGATGAAAATTCCTCTATCTGGCCTTAAAGCCATAGTGTGGCAACAAGCCCAAAAGTCAAGCAATTAAGTGGCAACATGCCAAGGCAAAGGAAACAGAAAAATGCAACCCTAGACTCCTATTTTGGGGGCATAGAGCAGAAAAAGGACTGTGAGGTCAGAAGTCCTGCTCCAAAAGCCCCAGGGGAAAACATGAGTGGGCTGCAGGCCATAGAGGACCTTAAGAAGGACTTTAAAAATCAAATAAGAGAAGTGGAGGAAAAATTAGAAAGAGAAATGAGAAGGATGCAGGAAAAGTATGAAATGAGGGTCAACAGCCTGACTGAGAAAACAACACCTTAAAAAATAGACTAGCTCAAATGGCAAAGGAGGCCCAAAAGGGCAATGAGGAGAAGAATGCCTTAAAAAGTCGAATTGCCAGATGGAAAAAGAATCTCAAAAGTTCACTGAGGAGATTCATTCCTTCAGACTGAGAATGGAGCAAATGGAAGCTAATGACTTTATGAGAAATCAAGATGCTGTTAAGCAGATCCAAACAAATGAAAGATTAGAAGGCAATGTGAAATATCTCATGGGAAAAACCACTGACCTGAAAATAGATCCAGGAGAGACAATTTAAAAATTATTGGACTACCTGAAAGCCATGATCAAAGAAAGAACCTAGAAATCACCCTCCAAGAAATTCTCAAGGAAAACTGCCCTGATGTTTTAGATCCAGAGGGCAAAATAGAGGTTGAAAGAATCCATAGATCACCTCCTGAAAAAGATCCCAAAAAGAAAACTCCCAGGAATATTATAGCCAGGTTCCAGAATCCCCAGATCAAAGAGAAAATACTACAAGCAACCAGGAAGAAACAATTTCAATATTGTGAAACACAATCAGAATAGCCCAGGACCTGGCAGCTTCTACACTGAGGGATCGAAGGGCATGGAATATGATATTCTAGAGGGCAAAAGAACTGGGAATGAACCCAAGGGTCACCTACCCAGCAAAATTGAATATTTTTTTCAGGGGAAAATATGGTCATTCAGTGGAATAGAGGACTTTCAAGCATTCTTGAGGAAAAAACCAGAATTGAATAGAAAATTTGACATCCAGACACAAGAAGGAAGAGATGCCTGAGAAGGTAATCAGGGGAAAAAAATCAAAAGGAACTTATCAAAGTTGAACTATTTACATTCCTATATGGAAAGCAATAACTGTGACTGATGATATCTTTCTCACTATGAAAATAATGGAAGAAGGGTGTGTGGTCATATGAATACATATGTGAATGTGTGTGTATATGGTTACAGTTATATGGATAGAGGGCATAGGTTGAATTTGTTGGGAAGGAAGAATACTCAAGGGATGAAATTATGAGGTGAGAGAGGAAAGTGGCAAGAGGAGATAGGGAGAGACAGGGTAGGGTAAACTATCTCATGTAGAAGAAGCAAGGGGAAGTGGCTGCAAGGGAGGGGGAGAATAGGAAGGTAAAAAAGGCAAAACCACCTTTTCACTGAATTTGGTTCAGGGAGAGAATGACATACATACTAAATGGGATATCTCAACCTGCAGCAGGATAGGGGGAAGGGGGATGAGAGGAGGGATGATGGATGGGAGGGCATCCTTGGGGGGAAGGGAGGTTGGAAGTACCCACTATAGAAGAAGGACAGGATCAAGTAGGGAATGGACCAGGTTGGGGGTGGGATGAGTGGGAGGGAATTATAAGCAGCCTTGTACAATATATCTACTATGATAATGTTTTGCATAGCTAGACATGTACAACATATTCTGAATTACTTATCTCCCCAGAGGGAATGGGTGACAAGGGAGGAAGGAAATGGATCTGAAATTCAAGGTCTTAACATTAAATGTTTCAAATATATATAAATACCATTATTAATACTCTTTTGCTTGTAATAGGGAGATAAGATGTGCAGGCATTGGGACACAAAGATTCACCTTCCTCTCATGGAAAAGTCGATGGGGGTATGGGAGAAGGTATGGGAGAGAGCAGATTGGAGGAAGCGATATCTTGTGGGACTGCTATTCTGGGAAGTTGGGTAGGGGAATAATGGGGGGAAAATGATTGTAACTCAAAAACTGGCGGAAATGAATGATGTAAAACAGAAGTTAATAAAGCATTTGTTTTAAAAAAAAGGATACAGCTAAGGCACCATTATCTGGGTGAAACCTTTCCTAATACCTCCAATTTCTAGTGCCTTCCCTTCCAGCCTACAATATATTTAATTGCTTTGTATATAATTGCACTTAACTTACATTTATGCTGCATGTATTTTTATATATACCTTTTGTTTACTCCAATAGAATTTAAGTTCAATGAAAGCAAAGATCTTTGTACTTGTATCCCCAGTGACTAGAACAGTACCTTTCATATCAACACATGCTTATTATTCTATTGTCACCAGCCTTTACCTATCCTAAGCATGGATATACTCTTCATTCATATTAGTGTATCCAATCTAATGGTTTGTTTTTTTTAAGGACTTTACTAATGATTGATGAATAGGTGGTACAAAAATATTACATAATGGTTGGTTGTTGCGCTTTCTTCTTGAAGAGGATCAAAGTGACACCATTATGCTAAAGTTAAGTTTCAGTGTGTCTGACTGTGGCTTATCAGACCAATACAAGCTTGAAATGCTCTACCTTAGGTGGGGCACAAATAGTTGGAGTAAACATTTGGTGTGGATTTCTCTAAATTTGTATATCCTATGTTTCCTTTGAACTATTTCAATTCTGCTTTGCTCATAGAACACAGCACCTTCTCTGATGTGGGTATGTCATGTTGAGGGGTCTTGTACCAGGGTCTCCCATGTCACATAATCAATTACAAAGTTCTTGAGGGAGACCTTGAGAGTGTCCTTGTATTGCTTCTTCTTACCACCATATGAATGCTTACCCTGTGTAAGTTCTCCATAAAATAGTCTTTTTGGCAAGTACACATTTTGCATTTGAGCAATGTGGCCAGTCCATTGGAGTTATTTTCTCTGAAGCAGAGTTCGAATGTTTGGCAGTTTAATTTGAGAAAGGACCCCAGGGTCTGGTACCTTATCCTGCCAGGTGATCGTCAGAATCTTCCTGAGGCAATTCAAATGGAAGCAATTCAGTTTCCTGGTATGGTGCTGGTAGACTGTCCAGGTTTCACCAGCATACAACACTGAGGTAAGCACAACAGAATTGTTGAGTCATGTAGCATGAAACTCAACCTGAGATACCCTTGATATATAATAAATAAGCTGACATAGTTTGGTTTGGCAAGGTAGCTCTGTCAAGTAGTCAATAAGCATTTATTAAGCATTTACTGTATGCTAGGCACTATACTAAGTGCAGGGAATACACAAGTATTCATTCCCTGACTTCAAGGAGCTTACTTTTTAATGGGAGAAATCCAACATATAAAAAGAAGCTGAAGGGGCTGTGGGGGTGAAGGTACCTGGCATGAAGGCATGGTAGAGAAGTCTGGTATGTAGTGTGGTGAATAAAGACATGACTGGCCTGGGTGCCTCTCTTAAATGGAAATTCTAGAAAAGACCTTGTCAGAGGAAGAAGATACACGTTGGAGGTTACTTTCAAGGTGTGAATTCCAGGGCTGGAGTGAGCTTATAGGATGAAGAGATTTCTAGGGACATGGCAGCAGAGGCCAGAGTGTGATCTGTACCCATCTAGCAACATCTGGTACTAATCATGCTAAATAGTCATGTACTATGTATATCTTTTAGCTGTGGCTCTAGTTTATCTCTGGGTTCCTTTGTAATTCAAATGAAGCATTATTTCCGAACCTTCTCTACCATTTTTCTGTTCAGTGTTCTCAGCTCCCATCAATCTGCCATATTTGTAAAGGCTACTGGCCAATACAAAGGGGTGGGTTATTCCTTTGTATATCCTTGCCCTGCTTAGCTTATATATGCCTTTCTTTGAGATTAGACAGAGATAAATTAAAGCCTTCCAAGATTCGATAAAACATTCAGTAAAGACATTTATAAGGAGGGGAGCTGATTGGGGGTTGTATTGCATCAATTTGTTGAATTTTCTAATCAACCTAATGAGATTACAGGGTGTGGGCCTTTTTTAAATTTTTTTTTTGGGACCTGAGTGGAACCTCTTTGTGGGAATGCCCTTTGGTGCTTTGCTGAGAAGACACAGGGAACTCTTCATGTTTGACTGACTGGAATACAGGAGAGGCTCTTGTCAAAGGACTTGTCTATCTCCACTATTTGTAAAAGCAAGCATACAGAGCAGTTCACTCTCTTTTCTGGACTTCTTTACCTTTTCCCTTGAATCTTTCTCTCTAGCTAAACAGAAGAATTTATATTTTATCCTAGAAACACTGGAGTTTGTGGATTAAGAAAATGATATGGCCAGTTCTGCACTTAAGGACAATAATTTTGGCAGTTTGTGTGTAGGACAGATTAAAATAGGGAGAGACTTGAGGAAGGGAGGCCAATTAAGAGTCCATTACAATAGTCTAGATCATGGACAATGAGGGTTTATTAACAATCTAAAGACATTTCTATCCATACAGTAAGGCAATTCTCATCTTGGCTTCCTGGAAACAAAAAACCCTTCCCTACTTCCACATCTCCTCTTTCATCTGTTTGTTGCCTCCTTTGTGAGATTAGTAATTCTTATGTTTCTTTCTTTCTTTCTTTTTTTTTTTTTTTTTGCTTTTTGGAGGGCAATTGGGGTTAAGTAACTTGCCCAAGGTCACACGGCTAGGTTTTTATTTGTGTGTGCATTAAGAGTCTGATGCTGGATCCGAACTCAGGTCAATTCTTATGTTTCTTGATGTTTCTTTTAACCAGATTTCTTCTTTACAAATATATTAGAGTACTGTGACCATGCTGTGTGATTTGTCCCAGTCATACTCCTAGGTCCAGCTCTCTAGTACTGGTGCTTCCTATTAAAGGAAAGGAAAGGTGTTCTTTGTGGCTTGTATTTCTAGCCTTCTCTGATGACATTTTCTTCATCCAAACATGTGAATTTAGCATATCACAAGACATTTAAAGCTAGGTACAGAGGCTGTCATCATTAGCCAAGGCAATTAATCTTTGACATTCAGGAGAAGACCATCCAATTTAGAGGATCAATTTCATTGCATTCTTTTTCTTCTACATTTTTGTAGCCATGGTATTACTTACTCATTAGTATCTCTATCAGAAGTCAGGGAAAGGTAAATACCTTTTTTTAGTGGAAGATTAGGTTGGATTCTTGGTGAATTTCATTGATCCATGCTCTGCCTGTCTCTCATTGTCAAGATAATTAATCTTTGACTGGCAAAGAACATCTATCTCTTAAAATGCCAGATTTTCAGTACTTGAAGGCAAGAACATTTAGGTGACAAATTGAGCAGTGGTCCAGACCTGATATGATTTCAGGGTGGCTTCAAAGCCTGCATGAATGCCCTTGATGCCATCTCTTCACAGTCCTCCTGACAGCTTGCTCCTTCAATCATTTCCTCTGTGATTTGCAGTCTCTGCATATCTCCTGACTGCTTCATTGCTACATATTAACTTGTGCAGTTTTCTTCAAGCTGCTCATCCGGTATCTTCCTACTTTGATTTCCAAGCTCCTGAAAAGTCTTGTCCACATATTGGAGCTTTACTTACTCATCTCCTACTCAATTGGCCCAGACTCAATTGAGTCAGAAGTCTGACTTCTGACTCTACCACTCTATTGAAACTTTTTTAGATTACTAAATTTAATATATTCCTCTTATGTTTGTGTTTTCTCTTATGTTCTATTTTCATCCTGATTGCTGCTTATGTTGACACCTTCAACCACCCTTTTCACTTGGACACTCTATCTTCTTTAGCTTCCATGGTGCTGAATTCTCCTATCTGATTGGCCACCCCCTCTCAGTCACATTTGCTGGATCATTATAATTTATCTCCTATTCCTTAAGGCTCTACCTGTCCTGAGCACTCTTTTTTATCTCTATAGTCCATAGTCTCCATTCCCATGGATTCAATTATCATCCTTAAGCAAATAATTTTCAAAATTGTGTACAAAACATGTACATCCACACACATATGGTGTGTGGTGCACACCATGTGACTTTCTTGGTAATTTGGAAAGCCATACGTTCCAAATTTGTCCATTCAACCTTGCTATAGCAATTCCTTGCTATAATTCCAGTCTTATATTTCCATTTTGGACATTGCAGGCCAAAAGAGAAAGCAGTTGTTCTAAAGAATGACTTAACCACACAGAAATGGAAAGTCTAGGAGGAGAACAGATGCCAATAGGGAACATCATAGGTGCCCCCTTCTTGTTCCCTCTCCCATTGTCTTCAGCTCACAGGGAAGGCTTGTGTCTTAGGTGGGCAGCAGGAGGAGAACCCTGATCCAAAGTCCCAGAGCCCCTCTGGGCTCACACTTTTAGGTAGTCTTAGATTAGGTGCTGACACAGCACTAACAGGAAGCTGCTTCATTACCAGTGAGTAAAGCATGGCAATGGGGGCAGTTTGGACCACTAAGATCAAGGTATTTTCCAAATTTTCTAAAAAGGAATGAGAAATAAAGGGTAAGGGACCCAGGAAATTTAACTCTATGATACAGCAAGCCAGTTGTTGTGGATGGGGACAGTGCCCAGTTTCTGAGCCAGTTAAGCCTTAGCGGACAAGTATCTTTGTAGCTAGGGCTATACTAGTCAAACCACTTTTCATCAGCTGTCGGATATCTCCATTGACATCTCAAACTCATCATGTCTGACATAGAATTCACATTTCCCCCCCACAAATCTCCAAATTTCTTACTTTTGTTGAAGACATCACCATCAACTAAGACACATGTCTTTAATCTCAGAGTCATAGTAGAATTTTCTCTCAATTTCCAAAATTCACCCCTTCCCTCACTTACATGACCATACCAATCTTCTGTAACCCCTGTCCCAAACCCCATTGGTATGGGAGTCTCTTATTGGTGGAGATGAAGGCCCTGCTTTACTTGAGGGGTTGGGCAGAGTTGTTGAGAGACAGAGAGCTTTAGTTCTCAGAAGTCCTTCCCTTTGGAATTAGTCAAGTTTCCTGTCTTTTTCAGGCACTCTTGGCTTTCAGCTTTGAGAAAGAAGATGGAAGAGGTCAGCTTCACTTCTGGTTGCTGAATTAAAAGACTCTGAGAAGATGTGAGAGGACTTGGAAGTCTCTATTATATCCCCATTACTAGTTTGCTACTCTAGAGACTTCAGGGAGTTTTACCTTGGTTGAGATCCAAGACTCTCTCTCTTAGTTGGATTGAGGTACCTCACTCCCAATGAGAACGCTCCTTCATTCTGTATTATATGTATACCCTCTCTGGTTTCTGTTTTGCTATGATTTGGATAAATATGGTCTTTTTTTCTTCTATTTGCTATATATGTTCATTGTGGAACTGGTATTTAGGTGGGAAAAAGGTCAATCCTTGAAAATAGAGCTTAGGGTTCTCCCTTCCCGGCAACTGATAAACTGATCAGAAGTTAGATGGAACCAAGTATAATAACCCTTAGACAAATAACATTTAAGGCAAAAAATGAAGTACCCCCTCTCTCTGAGGAGAGCAGAGTGATGGCCTCTGGCCCCAACCTCCTGCTTCCTCTCCTGGAAAGAATGAAGTTCTCCTTTGTAGAAGGTTGAGGGGAGAAGAGGCAAGAGATGTCTATTCTGTCCCTTCTGATCCACACAGAAGGACAGGCTTTGCCACAAGTTGTCCTCATTACACATAATTAGATCCACTCTTCTTTTGCTCACTATACTTCCTAGGCCATAAGTCTCATTGTCTCATTTTCCTGCCTCAAATCTTTAGTCATTCTCTATTGATGTTAGGAAAAAAATACAAACTCCTTAATTTGGTATTGAAGGTCCTTCACAATCTGAGTCCAACCTACCTTCCTTGACCTATTTTTATCATTCTTCACTTCAAACTTTCCACTATCTAGTCAAATTGAACTACCAGTTTCTCCTTGAACATTCTATCTCTGACCTAAATGCATTTGTAGAAGCGATGTCTCATGCCTGGAATTCACTCCCTCCTCATTTCTGTACAGTCAATGTGTGGGGCTGACTTTAGCTCCCTCTCCCTTGGCTAGGGCTGGCTTACTCATTCCATCTACATCTACTTTGGCTTGTCAAGTTGGTTTTTAAGTGGAGTGGTCACATATACTCTAACCCTAGTGATAACCCTGTAGGTGACTATACCCACTAACACAGAGCCCCTACTAGTGTGTTTCTCCTTAACAAAACATCCACTAATACTCACTTAATCTTAACCAAAACATTTATTGAAAATGAAAAGCAGACATTATATTTATATAATACATAAACCTTGACTATACTCTCCCTCCAATATACATAGTGTTCATGGGGAGAGTAGGAATACGCCTAAAGCCCCATGCTAATAAAGAATGAAGGAATCTAAGTCTTCAGGACAACCTTCAAATCTAGAACTGTAGACTTTGTAGCTTTATGTCTCAGGAATTGTCCTTAAAAATTCCAGGATAAGTACAGCTTCTGTGTGGAAGAAATACGTCTACTACTAAGCTGAGCTGATCCATTCTATGCTTGACTAATACCTCATTATGTCTCAGTGGGACTAGTTAATACACTGAATGGCTTCCTTTCTTTTTGTTTCCAAGTTATCCTTCAGCTCAGCTGGATTTACTCCTTCACAGCATCTGTAGTATATATATCACTTCCAGCATCAGGCTTAGTTGATACCTTCAGATGAAGTAGTGTAATGCTCCTTTAGGAAATGTGAATGAATGATTTTTATTTTACAATTGGCAAAAACTCCTCTACATCTTTTCCTTTGTAAGACTTCACTTTTCAGTAACATCAGGTGGCAATGTAGAGAAGTATCTTTTGTCTTCTTTCTTCTTTTCTCTTATTCTTCTCAACAGAAAATGATGATAAATGTACACACACACACACACACACACACACACACACTTTTCTCCTCCTTATTATATAGCTGAGTGGTACAGTGGATTGAACAATAAGTATATATTCAGGAATACCTGAGTTCAAATCTGTTCTCAGATATGTACTGACTGTGTGACCCTGGGCAAATCACTTAACCTCTGTCTACCTTAGTTTCTTCAACCCTAAAATGGAGATAATAATAACACTTACCTCCTAGGTTATCATAAGGATCAAATGAAAAAAAATTATAAAATGTTAATATAGTGCCTGGCACATAGTATGTACTATATAAATGCTAGCCATTATTATTATTCTTTTCTCAGTAGCAAGTCATAACAGAGATCAGAATATATTTCCTTTCCATTCTTTTCAATAGAATATGGCTGTAGAGCATATTTAGGTTCTTGTCAGTCAACTAATTGCCTAACAGCAAGTAAAAATGTAGAGAGAGAGGGATTTTTAATACCTTTAATACATTTTTGAAATAGCTTTCATCTCTAATTTTTCTTGGTTCATCAGCTGGGTCTTCTCAGTGAAGGAATCTTCCTTTGCTTATGGTTTGTGATAAAAGCACTATCTACTAAGGCTTACCCCCATGTGGGGTAGGCTAGTTTTCTTTTTTATTTCTGCCTGGAAGGTGATGATGCTGTCATGGGACCTGTTTGGTCAAGGAGACTAAGCCTCAAACCTGTCTCCATTGACAGCTTTCTAGCAGCCTCTGGCTATATTGAGATAACTTCCAGTTTGCTTTAGGGTATGAAAGGCTCACTTATATGGAGTGAAGGCTCTTCACACTTGGCAGAGATGCCCCAAGCCTAAGGGCATTTCCACACCCTGTCCTATGGACCAGACACAGACACATTTCTACTAAGAGGGGAAGGTGGGAGGTAGGACCTAGCTATTCAAGTGCTGTAATAACTTTGTTGAGTATCCTTTTTTAATGCTATGGCTAAGCAAATCTCTTTCTGTTAACTGTTGAGTGAACTATACTGGTTTAATTTTGTATCAGCAACAAACTTAAGCTAACAGGGTATTAGCTTCAGGCTTGCCCATTACAAAATTAGTACCCCAAATCTCATTTTTTATCTGTAATCAAGTAAATTACATTGTTCCATAATTACAGAATACTTCTGATGTCCATATTTTCCCATTCATTAATTTAAAAGTTCTCTAGTATTTCAACTCTTTGTATACAAATCATTATACAGTCTCTGTTCTCTATCTACTGCTTGTCCCATTCAAATGAGCACCTCCTGTTTCAAAACTGAGAATCAAAAAAAGACAACTCCGCACTTGATGCCTTAGAACCCTAAGTCAGTCCTATGCTCTAGACAAGCGAACTCTCATAGGTCACTCCTTATATCTGTTTCTCATAATCCTTTTCATCCTTCAAAACCCAACAGTCTAGGTTCTGTCTCTTTTGTGAAGCTTTGGCTGACCTGTTGAGTTGTTGGTGTACACTCCTTCCTCTAGTTATCTTGATTCATTTATCTACGTGCATCCCAGTAGAACATAAGTTTGCTAATGGCATGGGCTGTTTTTTATTTTAAATCTCTAGTGCCTAGTAGAAGGTCCCTAATGAGGGTCTTCTATAGCCTACTATATTTTTTGCCAGTTCCAATCATGCTTTACTTCCCAGACATTTTTCTTGCCAGATTTCTTGTATCAAATGGTCTGGGACTAGGCTTTAGAGAACTGCTAATTTCTGACTTTTTGGTTCAGTGTTTCCAAAGTTAGACATGGGCACAGAGCCCCTGTTAAAGTGGCACTGTGTACTTAGCTATGTTGAATGAAAAGAACAATGACTTTGGAGTGAGAACACCTCTTTTCCAGTGGTAGTTCTGCCAGTTAATGTCTGTGTGACCTCAAGCAAGTCACTTGACTTTTGGGGGTCTAAGTTTCCTCTTCTCTAAAGAGAGGGGATTGGGCTAGATGATCTTTAAGGAGTTCATTCCAGCCCTAAATCCCATGATTCATGCACAGGAGTTAATGGAGATTCTTAGGGTATTGCTGCTTTGTCTCTGGCTTTTTTTGTTACCCCTTCCTGGAAAGAAATAGTGGCAATTAACCATCAGTTGGAGACCTTCGTTGTCGTGCCAAGGTAGCACGATGGCAGAAAAATCTAAACGTTTTGTTCTTTCACTTCTATTTAATGTACATCTGGGATACTCATTAGGTGGAAGGCAAGGCATTGCTCCACAGAAATGAATGTCAACAGGGGGGTCTTGTGAACACTGCTCTGTGTCTAGTAGATGAATTACACATTTGAGAGCTGTTGGAAAGAGCATCAATCTTCTGAAGAACGAACAGAAAGCTAAATCAACTCTGAGTGTGCAGCCAAGGTGTCTCGTGGTAGACATGATCAGAAACAGAACCTACTGTTGTGGAAGCAGTAAAATTGAGGGGAAAGAGGACTTAATGAGAAAATCCTACTCCTTCACATGACCTATTACTCCCTTGTTATTATTATTATTATTACTGTTTTTTCCCCAAACATCTTGGGAAATATGATTTAACTTTTTATAGTCAAAGTTAAATCTATAATTGTTTCCAGATCATAAAATTTTAATAGAAGATATCTATTAGGCTAAGAAAAGGAATAATTTTTAAAATAATTTAATTAAGCTCATATATACTGTTTATTTTTATTTTTTGACCATGAATTAAAAGTGAGAGCATTGGAATTTACTAAGAGAGCTCACTGAGCACTCATAAACTACCTTTCTACTTGTAAAAAATTAGTATAAATGAAAAAGCGGGTTATTGAGTTTCACAAAAGTTATTTAAAAAGATTTTCAAATGTTTCTTTTTCATCCAGGGCTATGGTGAATTAGACTGGAGAGAAATCATGTTTTCATCCCATATTCCCAGGAATGTATATTTTAAATATCAATGGGTAAAATCATAAGCTTGGGAGACATTCTGAGAAGCCATTAAGTCTTTGCCTTTGCCATAGAATTCCAGAGGTCATTAGAGCTTTTTCTTACTGTGTCGTATGTGGCAATTTGATATTTTTCCCCACGTGGACAAAGAGAACCCTGGTCATTCTGGGAGCAAATGACCTGAGATTAAAAAAAATTGCCTAGCCTGATTTGGGTAGATAGTCTGATCATTAATGATATTAGACTATATATTAGGATATAGTAATGATATATTCTACAGCTAACTCTATTTACCTGGGAGGGCTATCCATTCTAAATCTGGCCTTTAAGCTTTTATACTAACACCTATAGTTTATTAAATCTAACATTAATTAAACAAAGCTTAATACAAGACTTTGAATTAGGAAGACCTGGATTTGAAGCCCAATTCGGATATTTGCTAGCTGTGTGACCCTGGACAAGTGACTCAACTTTTCTTGGTCTCAATTCCTCATATATAAAATGAGAGGGACAGACTCGACAACTTTTAAGGACCATGAACCTATAACCTGTTGTGTACAAGGTACTCAGGATACAAAGGGAAAATACAATAGCATTAGTCTTCAAACAACTTAAAATGTAAGTGGGGGGAGAGGGATAGAAGAGCATGCACTATGCACACAAGTAAATATAAGGTAATTTGAGGAAGTATGGAACATGAACAATGGGGAGAATAGGCTTCTTGATGAAAACTACACTATGAGTTCTGCCTCACTTTTGCCAGGCTTCCTTATAATCCTGGGATATGGGAAATAAAGAAAGAAAATAAGCATTGTATAATATATACCAAGCAATATGCTAAGTATTTTTTTTTTTTACAAATATGATATCATTTGAGCATTCCAACAATGCTATGAAGGAGGTGCTATTATTATCCCCATTTTACAGTGGAAGAGACTGAGGTTAAGTGACTTGCCCATGGTCATACAACTAATAAATGGCTGAGGACAGATTTGAACATAGATCTTCCTGACTTCAGACTTTGGGCTCTGTGCATTGCATCACTAGCTGCTCTGATAGTATCTTCAGCTATTTTTTGTGACTAGGCCAGACCAGGACCCAAGTGAACTCTCCCAACATTTCCCTCCAAACAACTTTAAAATAATGCTTCAAATAAAATTTTGGAAGGGTAGAGTCAACAAAAGGTCAGAGGGAGACATTTTTCCAGCCTAAGACAACTTGGGATGTCCTCAGGAGAGGTCTGTAACACCAGGGTAGGTACAGGAGGCCCTGAGGGTGGCAGAAGTACCAGTTGTGGATCTTGGAGGCAGCAGCATCAGCATCAGCTGCTGCTGCTTCAGGAGTTCTCAGTTCTCAGATAGTAAGGCAGTTGAACAACTGGTCAGAATATGGTTCCCTTTGCTAGTACTGAATGCATTTGGCTCTAAATGACAATTCTACTGCACCTAAGCAATTCTGAGTTATTGTTCCAGAATGGAAAGGAGAGCTTGTAGTGGGTCATAAGGGAGCAGGGGTCCTGGTCAGAGTTCTAGGGCCAAGAGGAGCACTGATGCTTGTGGCTTCAGGGGATCAGGGGCCTTTCCTGGGTAAAGACCAGAGTTCAGGCCATGAGAGCAGTGCCATAACTCTCCCAGGATAGCACTACCTTGGAAGCACTGAAAACTTGCAGACCCCCGAATTAGCTTTGAAAACAGTCGAAAGAAAAAGCCTGAAGCTTGGCATAGAGCCTTTACACTCTGGCTGAACAAAACCCACCTTTAACATAAAGTTCAAAGTTAAGAAATAGTCTGGAAAAATGAGCAAACACCAAAAACAAAAACAAACCACCCAAATACAAACAAACAAACTCGACCATTAAAAGCTACTACAGAGGCAGGGAAGAACAAGACAAACTCAGAAGAAGATAACAGTGCAAAAAACAGAAGAAAACAATGTGAAACCTCAAATAAAAAATACTAATTGAACCCAAGACCAGCAAGAATTCTTGGAAGAGGGCGGCTAGGTGGCACAGCGAGTAGAGCATCGACCCTGGAGTCAGAAGGACCTGAGTTTGGATCTGGCCTCAGACACTTAATGCACACACAAACAAAAACCTAGCTGTGTGACCTTGGGCAAGTTACTTAACCTCAAATGCCCTCCAAAAAGAAATAAAAAAGAATTCTTGGAAGAGTTAAAGAAAGAGATGAGTAGTAGAGGAAAAGTTGGAAAAAAGAAATGAGAGTAATGCAAGAAAATTTTGAAAAGAGAATTAATAGCTTAGTAAGAAGAGGCGCAAAATGAAAACTCCCAGGACTATTAAAGCCAAATTTTAGAGTTTCCAGGTCAAGGAGAAAATATTGCAAACAATAAAAAAGAAACAATTCAAAATTTTGTGGAATCACAGTCAGAATCACACAAGATTTAGCAGCTTTCCATGTTAAACGAGCAGAGGACTTTGGAATGTGATATTCTTGGAAGGCAAAGGAGCTAGGATTAAAACCAAGAATAACTCATCAAGCAAAATTGAGTATATAATCCTTCAGATAAAAAAATGAATATTTAATAAAATAGAGGACTTTCAATGATTCCTGATGAAAAGACCAGAGCTGAATAGAAAATATGACATTCAAACAGAACACTCAAGAGAAGCTTAAAAAGGTAAACAGGAAAGAGTAAATAGGTCTCAATAAAGTTAAATTGTTTACATCCCTCCATGGGAAAATGACATGTGTGACATCTAAGAACTTTATCATTAGTATGACAGTTAAAAGGAGTTTACATAGGTATAAGGCATACATGTGAGTTGATTATGTTGGAATGATTTCTAAAAAAAATGAAGGAATGAGAAAGAGGGATGCACTTGGAGAAGGGGGAAGAGAGAGATAGAATGAGAAACATCTTATCTATCACATAAAAGAGGCAGGCAAGAAAGAGCTTTTACAGTGGAGGAAAAATGGGGAGTGGGGAGTGTGGGCAATGCTTAAACCTTGCTCTCTTCAAAATTGGTTCAAAAAGGGAAGAACATATATACACATTCATTAATGTATAGAAATGTGACTTACTCAATAGGGCAATAGGAGGGGAAGGGGATAAAAGAAAGGGGGTGGATAATAAAAGGGGGGCCAGATTAAAAGAGGCAATATAAGCAAAATAGACTTTTGGGGAGGAACAGGATAAAAAGGGAAAGAAGAAACAAGAAAATGGGATGGAGGGAAATGTATGCTAATCATAACTGTGAATGGGATGAACTCATTTATAAAATGGAAATAGATAGATGAATGGAATAGAAAACAGAATCCAACAATATGTTGCTTACGAGAGACACACTTGAAACAGAAAGACACATGCAGAGTTAACAAAGGGCTGGGGTAAATATATGATATGCTTTAACTGAACTGAAAAAAAAAAGGCAGCAATGCTCTCATGATGATCAACTGTGAAAGACTTGGCTACTCTGATCAATACAATGATCCAAGATAATTCCAAAGGATTCATGATGAAAAAATGTTATATGCCTCTAGAGAGAGAACTGATGAAATCTGAGTACAAACTTTCTCACTTATTTATTTTCTTGCTCTAGTTTTTGAAATATCACTAACATGGAAATAGGCTTTGCATGATTTCACATGTATAATTTATATAATTTTGGAATTATCTTGGGGAATTATTGAGCACATGGTAACATATGAATATTATTGTGCTATTAAAAATGACAAAAAGAGATGATTTCAGAGAATCATGGGTAATGTGAATTGATACAGAATAAAGTGAGCAGAACCAGGAAAACAATATGTGTAAGGACAAGAAAAGCAACTTTAAAAGACTTAAGAACTCTAAACAATACAATGATTAGTCATGCACCTAGAGGACCTATAATGAAATATGAGAAGTATGTTATCCACCACTGATGTATTCAATATGAAGAATGAGACCTGCAGTTAGTTGTAGACATAACCACTGTGTGAATTTGTTTTGCTTGACCTCCCTCCCTCCCTTCTTTCCCCCCTCCCTCCCTTTCTCCCTTCCTTTCATTCTATCTGTTCCTCTTCCTCTTCCTTCCACTCTACTTCTTTTTCTTCTTTTAAAATCTCAGGTGGGGAGTGGGACAAAGGGGCTATTAGCAATACTGACACCAATAAAGAAGGCTGTTGAAACATTTTTATTTTTTTATTATTTTTTAAAGCAATTGGGGTTAAGTAACTTGCTCAAGGTTACACGGCCAGTCATTATTTTCTTTTTTTCTTTTCTTTTTTTTTTTTTTGAGCAATTGGGGTTAAGTAACTTGCTCAAGGTTACACGGCTAGTCATTATTTATTCATGGGTGCTCATTTTCTGAGGCCGGATCTGATCTCGGGTCATCCCAACTCCGAGGCCGGTGCTCTTACTCACTGCGCCACCTAGCCGCCCCAAACGGCCAGTCATTATTTATGTGGGGGTGCTCATTTTCTGAGGCTGGATCCGATCTTGGGTCATCCCAACTCCGAGGCTGGCACTCTTACTCACTGTGTCACCTAGCCACCCCTGTTGAAACATTTTTTAAAAGTATATGGTAGAGAAAAGAAGGAAGGAATGAAGGGAAATACAGATAAGTATTTATAAATAAGACTATTTTCAAAGTAACATTTGAGATTCATCATATACTGTTTCAATAAGAACAAGCAGTATGACATAAAGATTCATAAGGAAGTCTCTTTTTCTGTTCTGTTATATAATATGGAAAAAAAAACTTTTTTGGTCCCATAATTCAGGAAAAAAGTTGAAAATTGTATCAAACTTAGTGATATCTTTATGTCATTATGCCCAACAGTGTTCAATGATTCAAGTCTAGGCCTGCAGAAGGCAGATGTTTGTGGCAGCCTAGGTCTTAGCCCTGACAGGGTGAAAAGAGTGGAAGGAATAAAGTGAAAAAGAATTAAATATGGAAGACAGTGTATAGTGAACTGGCTAACGATATATAGTTAAGAATGAGAAAGGAGAAAAATAAGTCCAGCAAATTGGGAGAACAGTAAGGAATGGAAAGACAGGAGGATAATAAGGATGAAGAACTAAGAGCTGGTTTTATGGGAAAAAAAGAATAAAATTAATAGAACATTAGTCAATATGATAAAAAAGAAAGAAAAAAACAAATTACAAATATAAAATATGAGAAGGGTGAATCTACCTCCAATGAAGAGGGAATTAAACAATAATTAGAATTATTTTGCCCAATTGTATGCCCATAAATCTGAAAATCTTAGGGAAATGGATGAATATTTACAAAAAATATAAGTTGCTCAAATTAACTGATGAGGAAGTAAATTACTTAAATAACCCCATCTCAGAAAAAGAAATTGAACAATCCATCAATGAACTCCCTAGGAAAAATTCTCCAGGGCCAGATGGATTTACAAGGGAATTCTATCAAGCATTTAAAGAACTGATTCCAACACTTTACAAACTATTTGGAAAAATTGGACAAGAAAGAGTCCTACCAAATTATTTTTATGACACAAATATGGTACTGATACCTAAATTGGGAAGAGACAAAATGGAGAAAGAAAATTATAGACCAATTTCCCTAATGAATATAGAAGTAAAAATTTTAAATAAAATATTAGTGAAAAGACTACAACAACTTATGAGAATAATGCACATTGATCAGGTGGGATTTATTCTAGGAATGCAAGGATGGTTAAATATTAGGAAAACTATCAGTATAATTGATCATGTCAATAACAAAACTAGTAGAAACCATATGATTATCTCAATAGGTGCAAAAAGGGCTTTTGACAAAATACAACACCCATTCCTCTTAAAAACACTAGAAAGTATAGGAATAAATGGAGCCTTCCTCAAAATAATAAGTAGCTTCTATCTAAAACTATCAGCAAGTATCATATGTAATGGAGATAAATTAGAAACATTTCCAATAAGATCAGGGATTGTCCACTATCAGCCCTCTTATACAGTTTGGTACTAGAAATGTTAGCAGTAGCAATAAGAGGGAAAAAAAGAAATTAAAGGAATCAAATTAGGCAAAGAAGAGACTGAACTCTTTGCAGATGACATGATGATGTACTTAGAGAATCCTAGAGAATCAAGTAAAAAACTGCTTGAGATAATAAGTAAATTTAGCAAAGTTGCAGGATATAAAATAAATCCACAAAAATTGTTGGCATTCCTATATACTTATAAGAAATCCAACAACAAGAGATACAAAAAGAGAAATCCCATTTAAAGTTACTGTAGACATTATAAAATATTTGGGAATCTACCTGACAAAACAAGCCCAGGACCTATATGAAATGAATATAATTACAAAATACTTTTTACACAAATAAAGTCAGATCTAAATAACTGAAAAAATGTCAGTTGCTCATGGCTAGGTCAAGCTAATATAATAAAAATGACAATTTTACCTAACTTAATTTACATATTTAGTGCCATACCAATCAATCTACCAAAAAATTATTTTATAGAGCTAGGAAAAATAGTAACAAAATCCATTTGGAAGAACAAAAGGTCCAGAATATCAAGGGAATCAATGAAAAGAAATGCTAGAGAAGGTGGCCTAGTCACACCAGATTTTAATCTGTATTATAAAGCAGTAGTCATCAAAACTATTGGTACTAATTGAGGAATAAAGTAGTGGATCAGTGGAATAGATTAGGTACATGAGATACAGCAGTAATCTACTGTTTGATAAAACTCAAAGGTCCCAGCTAAGAACTCACTATTTGATAAAAACTGCTGGGAAAACTGGAGTATAGTATTGAAGAAATTAGGCATATACCAATATCTCACACTGTATACCAAAATAAAGTCTAAATGGGTGCACAATCTAAGTATAAAGGCTGATATTGTAAGCAATATGGGAAAGCAAGGAATAATTTATCTGTCAGATTTATGGTGAAGGGAAGACTTTATGACCAAACAAGAGTTAGAGAGCATTATGAAATGCAAAATGGTTAGTTTTTATTACATTAAATTGAAAAGTTTCTGTACCAATAAAGCGAATGTAACCAAAATTAAGATGGAAATGGAAAACTGGGAAATAATTTTTATAACCAGTGTCTTTGATAAAGACCTCACTTCTGAAATATGCAGAGAACTGAGTCAAATTTATAAGAATACAAATCATTCCCCAATTGATAAATTGTCAAAGGATATGAACAGGCAGTTTTCAGAGGAAGAAATAAAAGATACCTATAAAAATATGAAAAAATGCTCTGAAACACTACTGATTAGAGAAAAGCAAATCAAAACAACTCTGAGGTACCACATCTCACTAGCCCAATTGGCTAAGATGACAAAACAGGAAAATGATAAATGCTGGAGAGGATGTGGAAAAATTGAAACACTAATGCATTGTTGGTGGAGTTGTGAACTAATTCAACCATTCTGGAGAGCAATTTCGAACTATGCCCAATGGGCTATAAAAATGTGCATACCCTTTCACTCAACAATACCTCTTCTAGGGCTGTATCCCAAAGAGATTGTAGAAGTGGGAGAAAGATCCACATGTGAAAAAATATTTATAGCTGCTCTTTGTGTGGTGGCAAAGAATTGGAAATCAAGGGGATGCCCATCAATTGGGGAATGGCTAAACAAGTTGTGCTATACGTATATGATGGAATACTATTGTGCTGTAAGAAATAAGGAGTAGATGAACTTCATAATAACCTGGAGAAACTTATATAAACTGATGCTGAGTGAGGGGAGCAGAACCAGGAGAACCTTGAACACAATTATAGATACATCATATGTGTGATTACTGGCTTGGATAGACTGGGCTTCTCTCAGCAATGCAAGGTTATGAGACACCTCCAAAAGACTCATGATGGAAAGGAATAGCCCCATCCAGGTAAAGACCTGCAGAGTCTGAGTGTGGATTGAGGTGGGCTACTTGCTCTCTCTCTCTCTTTATTAACTTCTGGTTTACATCATTCATTTCAGCCAGATTTTGAGTTACAATTTTCTCCCCATTTTTCCCCTACCCACCACCCCAGAATAGCAGTCCCACAAGATATCTCCTCATCCAATCTTCTCTCTCCCATATCTTTTTCATACCCCCTTCGACTTTGCCAATAGGGCAAGGTGAATATCTGTGCCCCAATGCCTGCACATCTTATTTCCCAATTACATGCAAAATAGTATTAATAATAGTATTTATATACATTTGAAACATTTAATTTTAAAACTTCGAATTTCAGATCTGGCAAGTTGGATACCCCAGACCTCCCCCCCCAGAACACAATCCAGATCCAAGCAGGTTAAAGCAAGAGCGATTAACCCCCAGACCAATTGCTGGATCTCCCTACAGTTCGCAGACCAGGAGCTGAAGCTGCCACTGAAGCTGCAAAATGGCTTCTGCACTGTGGTTCCTCAGCTGCTTCTTGTCCCCAGGGGAGGAAGCTGAAGCATTCCCCAAATACTGGTCCCAAAGTCCATGGGTCACTGACCTCTCATTTTGATCTAGGCATACCTGTGTTGATAATTCTGGAATTGCCACAGCTGCTAGTGTGCTGGGGTCCCTCCAGCTGGCTGCTGGCCTGGCCACCCTGTGGCTAAAATCTCGGCTCACACTGGCCTGGGCTCGGCTCCCAGAGCATTGTGCTGTGCTGCACTGGCCACTCCCCGTAGGGCTGCTGGGCTGTCCTCAGGGGGAGGTTAGCTTCTCTGTGTCATTCTGTGGGTGCTGGAGCTACAGAAGTTGTTTAGAGTCCACTTTTTACATAGTTTGGAAGTGGTGTGTGTGGGGGGGCACAGTTGCCAGTTGTAGGAGGGAACTAATCAGGCACAGATGTGTTGAGGAGTTCTCAGAGTACCTTATCAATGCAAGGCTTGAGCAAAGCTCTGGTAGAGGGAGTTTATTGGGACCACAAAGTGGTGGAGGATCTAACCTTAACTAGGGTAGCAGAAGACAATGACACAAGGTCCCTGAAGCAGATCAAGAGTTCATCCCATCAAAAAGCTGCAAGACTTATCTGCCTAACAGAGTTAATAGTGGAAAAGTGTAGTTGTCTGTTTTGCCCATATATTTCAATAGGCATTAGGACTGCTTAATCTAAGTGACTCCATGTCACAGTCCTAACATTATAATATAACATCAAACTACAATAAATAATAACATAAAACAATATAAAGCTTATAAATAGTAAGAAGAATATTTCACATAATGCAGAACAGAGTAAAAAACCACTAGCCTGAATCTGAGAGAAAATGTAACAGGAATAAACTTAAATCTTACACTTAGGTTTGAAAAATCAGCTTTATAAATACATGGTGGGAAAAAAGATATGAGGGTCTTTTGAGTAGTCTGCAAGCTCAATTTGAGCTCACAGTGTGATGTCAGCTAAAAAAAGCAAATGCAATTTTAAGCTGCATTAAAAGAATCATTGTGTGCAGGACAAGGGCATGGCAGTTCTACACTCTTCCCTACCCAGGCTACCTATGGTGTACTTTGTTCACTTCTGGGTGCCTCACTTTAGGAAGGATATAGATAATTTGAAGATTAATCAGAAGAGGTTGAGTAGGATGGTGAAATGACCTAAGATCATATCATTTGAGGATTGATGAAAAGATATGGAGATATGGGGCAACTAGGTGGTGCAAGTAGCCCTGGAATCAGGAGGACCTGAGTTTAAATCCAGCCTCAGGCACTTGACACTTATTACCTGTGTGACCCTGGGCAAGTCACTTAACTCCAATTGTCTCACCACCCCCCAAAAAAACCTATGGAGATAACCACAAGCTATCAATTGCTATCAATTTATACCTATCAGATTGGCTAAGATGATTGGAGGGGAAATTGACAAATGTTGGAGGGGAAGTGGGAAAATTGGGACACTAATTCACTGTTGGTATGACTGTGAATTGATCCAACCATTTTGGAGAGCAATCTGGAATTATGCCCAGAGTTATTAAACTGCCTAAATTCTTTGACTCAGCAATGTCACTAAGGAAGAGAACCTATATATTCTAAAATATTTATAGCAGCTCTCTTTGTGGTGGCAAAGAACTGGAAATTGTAGGGATTCCTATTAGTTGGGAACATCTCAACAAGTTGTGGTATATGATTGTGATGGAATACTGTGCTATAAGAAATGATGAGCTCAGTGATCTTAGAAAAACACGAATAAGCTTGCACAGACAAACAGCAAAATGAGATATCTAAGAGAACACTGTATACAGTAACAACAGTGTTTTAATAACAACTTTGAGTGACTAAGTCATTTGGACTATTATAACTACTCAAATTAAGTATAAAGGGCCTATAAAGGAAGATGCTACCTGCCTCTAGAGAATGAACTGATAAACTGAAGTATGTATAGAATGATATATATGTATATATAGACACACACACATATATACATATATATAATGCACACATATAGCTATAGATATAGATAGCTATCTATATCTATATCTACACACATATAATTTGTGTCTAATGGTAGCCATTTCTAGGTGGGGGGTGAGAAGGGGGAGGGAAGAAAAAAGACAAAAAGAAAAAAGTTATATGATAACTTTATTATAACTTTAAAAGGAATAGCAAGTAGTGCATAATAGATTTGTAGCTTCATGTATAATCATCTTCTTTTCTATTTTACTATGTTATGGAAATGCTTTTTTATTTCTTAAATTCAGAATAAAATGAGTAAAATTTTAAAAGGCATGGAGATAATTAGCCTGAAAAAAGACTAAAAGGGATCTGATTGCTGCCTATAAGCATGTATATATTTTAAGGATTATCAAATGGAATAGAGATCAGATTTCTGCTTGGCATAGAGGACAGGAGAAAATGGGTGAAACTAACAAAGAGTTAAATTGAAGTTTAATGTTAGGGACAGCTTTATAACAATTAAAAGTTATGTAAATATAACCCAGTTTGCTAGCTAAGCCTGGGTATTTTGTAGAGAGAGGGAGAGAGAGGGAAAGAGAGGGGGATGGGAGGGACCTCTGAAACTCAACATATAGAAGAGATCAGCTTCTCTACATGTTCCAAAAAATCTAGCATGTTTCCCTGGAGACTTTAGGGAATTTCTCCTTGGGTGAGCTAGCAATCATTTTTTTGGGGGGGGGGGTGATAAACTGAGATCTCATTTCACTCCCACTTAAAAAATTCATCTGCTGTATATTTTTGGTATATTATGATATGTTTAATTTCTAACACTGGTTATACAAAAGAACATCTGAGTGAATAGCAAATAAAGTCATTTATCAGAGAAAACAGCAGAAAGAAACCAGTGTTTGGTGGGAAAGGAGCCAATTTAGTAGGTATAAGCTTGGGGTTGCCCTTCTCCCTTTAATAGATAGCAGCCTTTGTTCTGATGTATATACCCTTAGACCTGCAATATTTAGAGGAGAAGATAGTTATAATTTTAATTAGGCATCCCCTTCTCAGACACTGAAGAATAGAGGATCTCACCTTTTGGCCTCTTCTCTTGCTCCTGTCTAGGCAAGAATCAAATCCCAGTTCCCCTTGGACAGGGGTGAACATGATTCCAAAGTTATATATGAATGCTTCCTGCAAGTTACATTTAGGCAATGCATATGAACACTAACATCTACATGGTTAGCACGTGGGTTTTACTTTAAGGTATGCCGGAGCCATCTTGAACCAACTCAAATGAACAGATTGTTAAATTTTCATTGTGAACATTTACACTTCAGAAATAGTCAAACACTATAAATTAGGGTTTGATTTATTATTTTTTGTTGTCTAGGCTTAAGAAAGTGATGAAATATGTAATAATCAAGTGTAAAACTATGTCACACATACATTCCCCATCCCCCTCCCTCCCTGCCTGCCAGTATGCTGCTTTAACTAGCACACTGTTGATTCTCTATCACTGGACATCTTCAAGTAAAAGCTGGATGATTACTTGGTGGATATGTGGTGAGAATTCTCTTTCAAGGACTGGTCAGACCAGATGGCCTTTGAGGTATTTCCCAACCTGAGAAAACTTGAAAACTCTCTCTTAGAAGAAAAAGCTACCAAAGTAGACACTTTATAATTGAGGAATAGTTCTGCTTTGCAGATGGCTTTTGTACAGTGCATGTGTCTAAGTGTATGTATCTCGAGGAAAAAAAAAACCAAACATTTGGCACTAATGATGATGAATGTCTGAAACTGATCAAAGGAAATTGCTGGACTTCCATTTCCTTGAAGCCAAGGAATCTACATTTATCATCATAGCCTTATAGCTCTATTGGCAACAGCTGGATGATGTTAACAAGAACTGAATTGGCATCTTCCCTTTCTTTTACAGTCCTTAAGATACACTAATATTCCAAGTTAGGCTAATGCTAAGTGGGCAGCTGGATACTTCAGAGAGCAGCCGTAGACCTGATAAATTTAGTTTAGTTATACCAACTAATAGGACTATAAATCAGTCAACACTGATAATTACAAAATGAATATTTATTTGGGGAATAAAAGAGGGAGTCAGGTTGTAACTTCAAATAAATCATTTACTTCTTAAAAATTTATGACTTTTTCTGAATTATATTACACTTGTCATTTTCCTCCAAATATTTAAATCTTCATGCTGCCTTGTGGTATTTTAATAGCAGAATAAAGTATGTTCAAATGCCATTATAGGCTCAACAAGATGGATCTAATTTATGCTGTAGTCAGGATCATCCATATCTAGTTTCATTATGGGGCAGGGTTATCTCTACAGTCTATGTAGGCTGTGAAAAACTCTTCTCTATGCTTGTTTATAACTGAACATTTTTATATAGTTGAAAAAGGGAAAGTCAACAAAGAAGATTCTAAAAAGTGCGAAGAGGAGAAAGGAAACTCAGTGACCACTGGTGGTAGTTAGGGTTAATTATATACATTCAGTGCCTAAAGCAGTACTTGCATATATAGGCCTTTAATAAATATGAGTTAAATTGATGGATTTTAATTGAATATTATCCTTAGGTCTTTTTATTTTAACTACTACATAGTGGAGCCACTTACTTTTTCCTCCACCTTAATGTTTCCATGAGTCACACTCCTCAAAAAGTACCCCTACTCAGTAGGAAGAGGGCACCCACATAGAAAGGTTCTGAAATATGAACTCAGTTCTGTCTCTGGAAGTGGCCTACAGAACATTGGTGGACACGGACAGTGTTGTTGTTGTATGTCTTTCACTCTTGAAGAAGACTAATGACATTATGATGGTGATATCTTGACTTGCATGTGAATTGGATTTAAGTAAGGCAGAGATGTACAAAGTCATCAGCCTCACTTCTCTCCTCCAGAGTCATCAAAGTCCAGTGGCAAGACAAAAGTCAAGATGAGCAGCAATGATGCAGGATGTAGTGGATGACCTTGTTCTTTCTAAATTAAGATCTTTCCCAGGCCTCAGTATGTCTGAGGCAACTTCCATTCTCTGACTAAGGGCTAGGTAAGAATTGAGACAAAAGATGGCCTAATTTTCCATTACAAAAACATCATTTTGGGAGACGAATGCCCTTAAATTTTCCAAAAGCTGGATGGGTTGCATTCAAGTGACAGTGGGCACCCTATTGGGAGAAAGAATATATTCCTTGAGGGAAGAGACTTTTTCCTTTGGTCTTTGTATCCCTAATGCCTAGCAACAGTACTTGGTAGAAAAGGCTTGTTGAATTGAATTGATTTGGATGATAGTCAGGATCCCACTGAATAATTATAGTATTACTGTTTCTATAGCTGGCAGAATCTGGTTTTTAAAACTGCTTTAAAGATATAGATGAGAGTCCTACAGTATAAACAGGCAGAGATTGGATGTGAGCTGCATTACTAGAAGAAATATCCATGTTAATGAGATCATAACTCAATTGGAGTTTTTGAGAATAAATGAGTTAAAAGTTTCCAAATTAAACTGTGTTATATAGCCCAACATGTTTGTGCTATTCCCATTTCTATCCTAATACTCATTATAGGGAGCAGGATAAGTCTTTCCTCTATAGGGAGCCAGATAGAGAGGAAATCTCTATTCATATTCCCTCCATCTAGAAAACCCCATTTAGCATTTTAAAAACTTTTTACCCTGAGTTTGCTTTTGACATTTTGCTTTATGAAAAAAGGGAGACTAGTGGTTGATAACTGATGACATGTCAGAGCTAATTGATTTTACCTCCTTGATGGAGGTCCCTTTCAAGGAATACAAATTACTTAGGCAGACCTGTCACTCTAAACCCTAGTGGCTAATTGATTATGAAACAATCCAGATCCTTGAATTTTGTTGCTGTGTCCATTTTTCCTAATTTTGAATCAACTAGATGAGGCTTCTGATAGGAACTTGTTTCTGTACTTGGAAGTGTGTGTGTGTGTGCCATGGATGCATATCATTCATACATTTGATAAGCATGGTAAGTGTATCTTAATAAAAATTATGAAAAATGTTGCACATAACAGAGACAAAGATAATGTACAAGAGAATTCTCTCACGGTCCTCTGGATCTGATCATTCCACATGGGCATACATAATAAAGGCAAAAAAACCCAAAACTAGATGGGGGAGACAATGACCTTGTCATTTGGGTTTAGCATTTGTATCTCTGCCTTTCTCCCTTCCATTCATTTGATGAAGAAACTAAAACTTTAGGGACCAATGAATCAAGTAATGTGTTGGATTTTGACAGTGCCCTCTTGAAATTATTTGAGAACATAGAATCTCCCTGAGGAACTAAGCAATGAATAACATAGACTTTCAAATTCTAAACTGAAATGAGGTCTCCTAGTGAAAAGCAAATACATGGTCCTTATCCACAAAGAACTCACATTCTAATAGGGAGTCAGCATGCAAACAACTGTGTATATATAATTATAGATACAGAGTAGATGGGAATTAATTTAGGAGGAAAGGAACTAACAATGTGGAGGATGGGAAGGAGAGACTTGGAAAGGCCTCTTGCAGAAGGTAGGAACTAATCTCAGCCTTAAAGGAAGCCAGGGGAGGAAGTAGACTGGAGTGAAGAGGAAAAGCATTCCAGGAATGGGGGATAGTGAATGTAAAGGTATGGAGTTAGGTGTGTGACGAACAGTGAGAAAGCTGGGATAGCTGGATTTTAGGCTATGTGTTTTGGTTGTTCAATTGTTTTCAGTCATGTCTGACTCTTCATGACCCCACTGAAGTTTTCTTGGCAAAGATACTGGAGTGGTGTGCCATTTCCTTCTCTAGCTCACTTTACAGATGAGAAAACTGAGGCAAGTTTAAGTGACTTGCCCAGAGTTATACTGCTAGTGAGTATCTGAGGCCAGATTTGAACATAGGGCGATGAGTCTTCCTGACTCCAGTCCTATATACTACCCACCTAGGAGTAACATATAAGACTGGAGGGACTTCTTCGGGCTAAGATGGCAGAGTAAGAAGTAAGTCACTCTTACCTTCTCTTACTGACCTCTAAAAGTCCAGAAAATGGCACCCCAGGAAAAAAAAAACCTGGAACAGCTAATCCAACAGAAATATGGGGTACAGCAGTTTTATAACCCAAGAAGTTTGGGAAATTTATGGGAAAGGCCCCTCTTGCACTGAGGGAGGGGGAGTAGTACAGGACAGGAGGCATCCCAGCAAACCCCGCCTCAGCAAACCGGGGGAGATCCTGAGCCCCAGGGTGGTGGAGTAGGCAAGTGCCAATACCAGGAACCTTCTCCCCGCATCCCTCCCAGTGTCTCAGCACAGGCAGGGGAGCCAGGTAAACACCAGCTTGGAAAACCACCACATGGGTGGGTGTTCATCAGCCAAATCTCCTGGTGCTTCAGCACAACTCTAGGCTGGCAGACATCCTCCAGCAGTCAAACATTCAAATGCTTTAAAGAAGCCTGGGTGAATAAGCATCCTCCAGGGGCCAGACTCCCCACCCTCACTCTAATACCACCCCCAACCTCAGCTCCACAGCTGCTGGTCCTAGCTCAGCACCAGGTAAACTGCCAGAACCCTACAGCTACCAGTACTTAAGACCCTAGCACACAAAGTTAGTGACAAGGTTCTGGGCTCCCAGCATAAGAAACTTGGGTCAGTGTCCCTGTAATGGTAATAGAAATTTGAAGATCTTCCCTGCCCCCTTAAGCCTAAATTGTACTTGAGGATCTTTCCTGATTTGAAAATATATTCTGCCCCCTAATAGGCTGCATGTTGTCACATGGAGCCTGTGGTGAGAGGTTTGCTTTTCAGGAAGGCACAACTTTTGTTACTTTGTAGTAAAGTGAGTCATGAGGGTTGTGAGGTTCTCTGACTCTGGAGAAGGCTATAAATACCTCTGAGGCAGGGTTTTGCTTTGGGGCTCACTTTGGGAAGAATTGTGTGATTTGACCAGATGAGACTGGGCAGATGTTGAGCCCCCTGGCTTTGAAAACCCACATGTTGGTGCTTCTCTCTCTGGTGACTAACTAGGTATGGATGTAGCAGTCAGACAGCTAGAAGCCCTGTCTGTTGAATCGTGTAACTTCTGTTTATATTCTCTGAAGTTGCAGGTGCTGACTTTTCCCCCTGAACTAGGTAAATGACATATATTTCATTGATTAAAGTAAGATTGTTAACCCTTTTTGAGTTGCTTTCTTTTAGGGTGCTTGCAGCTACAGTCCCCTGTGCTCCAGCAGGAGAGCTCAACTTTAAAAGCCAAGAAATAGGCAAACACCATGAACAGAAAGCAGAAATGGATAATGAACATAGATTGCTATTATGGAGATAGGGAAGATCAAGGCATAAATTCAGAAGAGAACAACATTGTTAATATACCCACATCCAAAACCTCAAAGGGGAATATGAACTGGTCTCAAGCCCAAAAAGTCTTGGAAGGGCTCAAGAAGTATTTTAAAAGTCAAAAAAGAGAGGTAGAAGAAAAATTGGGAAAGGAAATAAGAGGTATGCAAGAGAGAGTCAATAGCTTGGAAAAGGAAGGACAAAAATTGATTGTAGAGAACTTGACTGTCCATAAAATTACAATTGTGCACTGAAGAAATCAACTCCTTAAACAGTAGAATTGGCCAAATAGAAAAATAAAATCTAATAGAAGGAAAAAAAATTCATGAAAAATTAGAATTGGGCAAGTAGAAGCTAATGACTCTATAAGATATCAAGAATCAAACAGAAACAAAAGAATGAAAAAATAGAAGAAAACATAAAATACCTCAGTGGCAAAACAACTGACCTAGAAAATAGATCCAGGAGAGACATTTTAAAATTATTGGCCTACTTGAAAACTATGATGGAAAAAAGAGCCTAGACAATATCTTTAAGGAAATTATCAAGGAAAACTGCCCTGAGGTCCTAGAGCCAGAAGGTAAAATGGTCATTGAAGGAATCCATTGAGGGACGGCTAGGTGGCACAGTGAGTAAGAGCACCGGCCTCGGAGTTGGGATGACTTGAGATCAAATCCGGCCTCAGAAAATGAGCACCCACACATAAATAATGACTAGCCATGTAACCTTGAGCAAGTTACTTAACCCCAATTGCTTTAAAAAAAAAAAAAGAAAGAATCCATTGATCACCTACTGAAAGAGATCCCAAATTGAAAATGCCAAGGGATATTGTAGCCAAATTCCAAAATTGTTAGGTCTAAGAGAAAATATTGCAAGCAGCTAAAAAGAAACAATTTAAATATCATGGAACACTCCAGTTTACTCAGCACCTTGCAACTTCTACATTAAAGGATTGGAGGGTGTGGAATATGATTTTCCATAAGGAAAAGGAGCTTGCATTACAACTAAGGATCAACTCCTCAACAAAATTGAGCATAATCTTTCAGGTAAGGAGATGGACATTCAGTGAAATAGGGGACATCCAAACCTTCTTGATGAAAAGACCAAAGTTCAACAGAACATTTGATCTTCAAATTTAAGACTCAGGAGAGGCATAAAAAGGTAAACAGGAAAGAAAAAAAACAACAATATGTTATTAATAAGGGTGAACTGTTTACATCCCTACAAGGGGAGATGACATTTATAACTCTTGAAAACTGTATCATTACTACATCATTTAAAGGGTATATGCATAGACAGAGGGTGTGGGCATAAGTTGACTTTGATGTGATGATAAAAAGTCTAATTAAGTGGTGAAATGGGATTGTTCTGGGAGAAGAGGTAAGGAGGAGGCAGACCAGGGTAAATTATATCACATGAAAAGGCACAAAAACTTATTACAGTAGAAGGAAGGAAAGGAGGGAAATGAGCATTGTTTAAACCTTATGGTCATCAGTAAGAGGGAATAACATAATTATTTAGGTATAGAAATCTAATTTAACCACTTGGAAGAAGGAAAAGAAAAGGGAGAGGCTGGATAGAAGGGAGGGAAGAAGTAGTAAGGATAAAGGGGAAGAAAAAGGAGGGGGCTGACTGAAGGAAAAGTAGACTGAGGGAGGCAATGGTCCAAAGCAAAACTCTAGTGAGGAGGGAAAGTGAGAAAGGAGAGAGAAAAGCATAAACAGGGGGAAAATAAGATGGAGAAAAAGGCACAGATGGTAATCATAACTGAATGTGAATGGGATGAACTCTCCCATAAAATGGAAGTGGATAGCAGAATGGATTAAGAACCATAATTCTACAATATATTGTGTAAAAAACCTGGAAAGACTTATATGAACTAATGATATGTGAAATGAGCAGAACCAGGAGAATATTGTACACAGTAACAGTCACATTGTGCAATGACTGACTTTGATAGACTTAGCTCTTCTCAGCAATTCAAGGATTCAAGACCACTCCAAAAGACTCATGATTGAAAGTGTTGTTCACATCCAGAGAAAGAGCTCTGTAGTCTCATACTATTTGCTCTCTTTTTTGTTGTTTTTGTTGTTTTTCTTTTCTTTTTCTTTCTCATGGTTCTTCCCATTAGTTCTGATTCTTATTTACATCATGATTAATGTGAAAATATGTTTAACATGAATGTATTACTAGAGCCTATATTAGATTGCATGACATCTTGGGGAGGGGGAGGAGAGGAAAGGAGAGAAAATTTAAAACTCAAAATCTTATGGAAGTGAATGTTGAAAACTAAAAATAAGCATAAGACTGGAAAGATAGGAAGGGCAAATTTATGAAGGGCTATAAATTCCAAATATAGGATTTTATATTTGATCCTGAAGGCAATACGGAGCCACTAGAATTTATTGAGTGAGTGAGTGAGTGTGTGTGTGTGTGTGTGTGTGTGTGTGTGTGTGTGTTGGGGATTGATATAATAACATCTGAGCTTAGGAAAATCACTTTGGCAATTGAGTGGAGGATAGACTGCAGTGGAGAGAAACTTGAGTCAAGAAGACCAACCAGACACGAGGTTATAAGAGCCTAAACTAGGCTGGGGTCAGTCTTTTTTTAAATTTTTTGGTCTTTATTAATTTTTAGTTTAAAAGATTCAATTCCACAATTCCTTGAGTTTCAAATTTTCTCTCCCTCTTTCATCTCAAGACTGGGGTAATCTGAGTGGACAACAGGGGCCATATAAAAAATACGTTGTGAAGAAAGAAAAGACAGGATTTGACAACATACTGAGTATGTGAAGTGAGTGTGAGAGAGGAGTCAAGAATGACTCTGAGGTGGAGAGACAGGGTGACTGGCAAGATGATGTTGACCTTGACAGTTTGGAAGAGTTAATGAGTTCTGTTTTGAACATTTGGACAGTTCTTTTGAGCTTGAGATGCCTATGGGACATCTATTTGGAGATATCCAAGGCAGTTCAAGAACTAAAGATGGATTTGTGGATCTGGGAAAAATCTGCATAGAGAAGACAATCCATCTGATGACAACCATCAAGCTAGTATCACTAGGACAGGGCCTTGGGGAATACCCACAGTGAGTGGCAATGATCTGAATGCATTCCTAGGAGAGGAGATGGAGTAGTAGTCAGACAAACAATAGGATATCCAAGAGAGGGAGGTGAAATGAAAACACAGAAAGGAGCAGAGTATCCAGTAAGAGATGGTGCTCAACCATGTCAAAGTCTTCAGAGATCAAGAAGACTGAAGACTGAGAAATGGCCATAAATTTGACAATTAAGAGAACATTGGTGTTGATGGAGAGTTTTGGTGATTAGGAAAGATAGGCTCCAAAAAGGATTTTAAGCCTTACAGACACTAGCTAGCTGGAGTAGTCCTGCTCTGTGTTCCAAAGCACTTCATACCTAAGGTGAGGAATCACCCTTTCAAGGCAAGTTTTATATAAACAGAATTTTCTCAGAGGAGAGAATCACAGAGCATTTTCTCCTAATCTAGAAAAGATATAGTGGGAAAAAAATGGAGGACTTTCAGTTAAAAGAGCAATGGCAGAGCAAACTGCTACTTCTATGAGGAAGAAATAGCATTTTTCAGTAAGGAACAGCTTGTCAGAATGGGGAATCTGAGAACTGTGTGACCTTGTACCCAGCAGAACTTAACCTGGAAGGTACCAATAGCAACCACAGGGCTTTTGGAGTACTGTCAAGTCATAGCCAAGAAGTAATGGTGAATTGTTTTCAGTAAATGCCACTATTGCAGAAAGCACTACCTGCCCTTCAGAGACTGTACACCACATAGGACCAATGGGGAGTCAAGCCTGGCAAGAGCAGCCCAATGACAATATCCAGAAAACATCCTACTATGGGAAGTATGAGCTGCCCTTCTGTGTATAGGCCTAGGCTAATAGTTCTAATTACAGATCAAACTCACCTGGGTAACGAGTAGCAGATTTGATCATCTGATTTAATTGGTTCCCTGTTGCTTCTAGGATAAAATGCAAAATATTCAGCCTGGCATTTGATTAATGCTCTCAGAAAGTTACCATTTCCTTTCCAGTCTCATATGAAATTTATCACTTACATTTCAGACAAACTGATCTGCAAATTATTGCCCTGTATGCAGAATGCCATCTTTTATCTTCATACCTTCACACATATGGTTCTCACTGTCTGGAATGAACTCCTTTTTCATCTCTGCGTCTTAGAATCGCTCTTTTCCATCAAAACACAGTTCAGGTCCTCTTTCCCCTCTGGTGTTAGTTTTAACTCCTCAAAATTATTTTGTTCAACTTCTCACATACTTTGTATTTGCCTTTCTGCATATCTGTTGTATCTCTCCAATAGAAATCAAGCTCCTTGAAGGCATCCCATAATTTGGGCTCAGAGGATAAAATGCAATAGGGAAACTTTTAGACCATAATATAAAATAAAGACAAATTTAATAATAAAGAACTAAAAAAATCAGTTAAAAAGGATATTAACTAAAATAAAATGCTACTCCTTTTTATGTCCACAGTCACCATGGCAACCAACCAACTAGTTAAGGATGCTATTCCCAGTACAGATAATTTCTTCTGAAATCAATTTCCCCTGAGTTTAAGACTTTTATATTTTATGCAACAAGGATGCGCAATGGCCTCCCCACACCCTTAAAGGACCAGTTCAGTTTACATAAAGAAGTGTAGCTCCTACTACAGCAATGCTTATCATTTATTTTTGTTTGCTTGTTTATTTTGTTTTGGAACTGTGTAATGGAAATGCAGATTTGAAGATCTTCCTTGCCCTAGGCCCTTTGATTGGCTTAAGAGACTTTGATTGGCTTAAGTGACTCTGAGAACCTTTTTTAATTTGAAAGTATACTCTGCCCCCTAATAGGCTGAATGTGGTCACATGGAGCCTGTGGTAGGAGGCTTGGTTTTCAGGAATGACCACACCTTGATGCTGTGTGATTGGGCAGTGGGTCAAGAGGGTTGTTACTTTCTCTGAGCCAGGAGAAGGCTATATAAACCCTGATGGGAGGCTTTGCTTTGGGGCTTACTTTGAGAAGTGTTGTGTGATTTGACCAGATGGGACTCTGGGAAGCTGTTGAGAGCCCCCCGGCTTTGAAAACCCAGATGTTGATGCTTCCCTTTCTGGTAACTGATTTGGTATTGATATAATGGTTGGACAGTTTGGAAGCCTCTCTTATTTGATCGATCTGTATACTCTGAAGTTTGGGGTGCTGATCTTTTCCCCCTGAACTAGGTAATATATGTTTGTTTGATTAAGGTAAGCTTGTTAACTGATTTTGAGTTGCTTTCCTTTACAAAAGCAGATCTAAGAACCTGTGTTGGCAGCCACTCTGGGGATGCTGGGGTGCTTGCCACTACAAACTGTGTTTTCATCTAAGTTGGGAATTCCTGATATGGAAATTCCCTCTGCCAGTGCAGATTAGTAACTCTCCTATAATTCATTGTCTTAGAAGGTTAACTCAGGCCCTGAGAAGTTAAATTAAAGAGCACAGAAGAAAGTTAAATCTTCTAGAAATTAAGGACAGGGGCTTTAGAAGAGAAACACACATTTTATATCTGAGAAGAAGATTTTTGTTCATCTGATCAAAAAACTTTCAGCTGAAAATGTAGAGGAAATCTGTTTACTAATATTACCAGTTGGGTACTATTGAGTAAGTAGATATCAGAGGTTGAGTAGCCTATAAGTCAATATCCAAGAACTAGCTAGTAACTAAACTCATCTCAGTTGTGTATATATGGACATGAAAAGTAAATGAGGTAGAGATCTTATTGAAAGTAATTACATTTCACTTTATAAATGTAACAGCCTTAGAGGGAAGCGAATCATACCTATCACCCTATTACACTTTCCCAAATAGATTGTTTTCTTATTGGTCAGATTTAGTCCCAGTAAAACAAGTTCTCTTATTGCTTTTCCCTCCTTCTTCATTACTTTGATAGATCTGTGATTTCCCTGATTCAGTGCAGCAAACATTTATTAAGTAAAAAGGGGATACAAAACCCAAAATGAAACACTCCCTGCCCTCCAGGAGCTTAGATCAATATGGCTAATCTTTCCAAAGATGAAGATCACAATTCATTCTTGCCTGCCCTCTCATTTTGCATGATACTTGTACAAGGAGTTCGTGAAATGTGATGGAGTCATTCCTTTAATTCTATTAACATTACGTGGATATTAGTTGAACGTGAAGGCTGTGTATTGGTTCCCTCCACTCTTACTGCATGATTGACCCACCTATTTCAAGCATTCTTCCTGTTACTTCTTTGGCAAAATATTTGGTAAGCAATGTATGACCATCTACTAATGGGTGCATCTTCATTACCTTCTGGGTTATTGAATTCCTCAGAGATTGTAGTGTTCCATGACTTGCAGCCATACCACATCACTAGAACAATATCATTGTAAAAAACATGGACTCTTGTTTCATGGAGAAACTTAGGGTCATATGAAAACATGGCACAATTTTCTGAAAGGCAAATCAGCCTGCTCCCCTTTTCCAGTCTTATTATTGGTCAGTGTCTACCCAATATATATGTAATGATGGTATTATGAACCATTCATACAATGGCACATGATAGTCTAGACCAGTGATGTCAGACTCAAATAGAAAAAGATTCCCTGTGGACTACATGTTGACTTAGAAAACTGAAAATTAACATTATCTAAGCTGTACTAAATTTTCATTTATTTCATTAAACACTTCTCAATTTTACATTTTAATCTGATTTGGCTAGGCTCTGAAATTTTGGAGTTTTGGAGGCTGCAGTAGCCCAAAGGCCAAGACTTTGGCACTTATGGCCCAGACAACTGGCATTTTTCATATCTCTATATGTATGTATGTGTGTGTATCACAAAATTTCTATGACTTTTGCCATCTTAAACTATAGTATATAGAACTGGGTTTTTCTATGAATAGTTAGGCCAAAAGTTTTTGAGTCATTATCAGTTTCATTTAGGTGGCTTTACAGTGCTCTAGGGCTTATTATGGGGCAATTAGGTGACACAGTGCATATAGCACAAGTCCTGGAGTCAGAAAAAACTGTTCAAATCCAACCTTGGAGACTTACTAGATGTGTGACCCTGGGCAAGTCACTTAACTGTCTTTACCTCAGTTTCCTCATATTTAAATTGAGCTGGAGAAGGAAATGGCAAACCATTCTAGTACCTTTGCCAAGAAAACCCTAAATGGGCTCATGAAGAGTCAGACATGACTGAAAAAAGTCAACAACTACATCAGGGCTTGATATAATCAGCATGATTTTATTTTTTTCTGAAATAAGCATCTAGAGAACCTCACCATCTATACCAGGAGTTTTAAATCTTTTTTTTCTTTTTATGTATTGAGGATCTCTTTAGCTGTCTGGTAAGCTTATGGATTACTTGCAATGTTTTTTTTTTAATTTTAATTTTATTTTTTTAAAAGCAATTGGGGTTAAGTAACTTGCTCAAGGTTTACATGGCCAGTCATTATTTATGTGTGGATGCTCATTTTCTGAGGCCGGATCTGATCCTGGGTCATCCCAACTCCAGGGCTGGCACTCCTACTCACTGGGCCACCTAACCACAGCCCTTGCAATGTTTTTTTAATGCATAAAATAAATAGCATTACAAAGCAAACCAAATATGTTAAGAAATAGGCAGTGGTAGGCATGGTGATATTTGCCTTTAATTCTTGCTGTGGAGGAGGTTGAGATTAGTCAAATGTTTAAGTTTTATAGTTCTGAACTGTAGTAACTCTAGCGCTGAACTGTCTGGCACCCTTATGATGAGCCCCCTGGGAGCAGAGAATGAAATGGAGAATTAGGAAACACCAGGATGGGTAGGGAAGGGCAATCTGACCCATGTTGAAAAATGGAGTCAGTCAAAACTTCTTCCATCAATCAGCAATGGAATCAGGAATGAGTGACCACTGCACTTTCAGCCTTGGTTAGATAGTTAGACCCAATCTTAAAAAAATGCAGACACTAAAATATTAAAAACAAATTCATAGATTTCAGACTGTCTGTGGTTTATATGGAATGCCTCTTCTTTTTGGACTGTGAATTGGGCTTCAACAGAGTGTTATTTAACAATAGTGTTAAACACTATTGGTGAGCATAAGTCTCTTTTATGCCATGCTTGATATCAGTGGTAAGGGAATTGGGCAAAATTATCTTTATTGTTAGCTCTTTCAAGGAATCTTGGAGGACTGTGATATATGCATGGGAGACTCCTTGATGGAGGAGAGCCTCTGCTTTACTGTATTAAATGTTATTTTATAGTTAAAAACAAAACAATTAGCACATTAGGACCTTGAATTCTATGTGTCCTTCAGTTTATTCTATGGCAATAAAACTGTGGTCTGCTATAGAATGTTTGTAAAAAAGTGCCTTTGTCTTTCTTTACCTTTGGCAAGTTTCTTCTTAATATATATGTAGACTATTCTCATAATTTTTTTTTTGGTAGAGATAGGAAAGTAAGCATATTGGTTAGTAGTTATTAACATTTTCTCAGTCACTTTTTGGGGGGGAAAGATTGAAACAAAAGTTCCAAGATTTTCTTCTGAAGCCTGATATATTCTCTTCTTTTAGATGTCTTGAGAACAATCTCTAAATGCCGTAAAAGCTGTATGCTGTTAGAAGTTAATTACACTAGCTCTGCTGTCACTGATGGTGAAAAGAGTTTATTATAAAAATCTTTATAGAGCTCTTTAATTTCTCATCTGTTTGCTATCTTCCAATTTCACCCTTAAATATCCTCAGGATGATTTTTCTTGGTTGTGCCTTTTGCCAAACATTTTTAAATTTGTTCTTCCCTCCACTGTTTCTCACGGTTTTATGAAGCGATGCTGCCAATAATTATCCACGGTTTTCCTCCATAAGATCTTACAAACAGCTTTATACCCTTGGCTGCCATGTATTTGTGCTTGGCAAGAAGATCAAGCACTTACTAGATACACTGGTTTCTAATTTTCTTTGGTCTTTTGGTTGTGGTACTTAATTTTTATCAATTAAACTTTTAAAATTAATATTAGCATCAACAGCTTGTTGGCTAGGTGCTATTTTAATTACAAACCATGATTTTTTCTTATTTTTATTCTTTCTTTTAGTTTTGTATTAGCCTCAATCTTTGTTCTTACCAATGGGTAGCCTGACTTTGCATAGGCAATTGTTTCAGTAGAAACAAATCTGTAAGTACACTGAAGGGGTGATCATCTGTGCTGTAACTTCGATGTTCTTGGGAATGCTCTGACTTATTGTCTCCATTTTGCAGTAGGAGACCTGCTGTGAATTGGAAAGATGCATTGTCATCCATTACGTAGGCCAGATGGTGAAACTTTGACGCATAGTCTTTCTGAATGGGGAAGGAAAGACTCAAGATTTCTAGTTTTTGTCCTCCTTTACATTTTTGTTTTGTTTGCTTTTGTTTTTTCCTTCCCTCCCCCTTTCCCCTTTTCCTCCTTTCCCCTTTCCTTAATAATACCCAAGATAGGACATCTAAATGTCCAGCCATTTAAATAGTGAAAGGTCCTTTAGAACTGGGGTTTCACACTTAGGTGAACAACTTGTTTAACAAAATAAATAAAAATAAAATACACCATGGATAATGTTAATCTGTGGTTTTCTAAATCAATATGGGGCCATGTAAAGGTAATGTAATTTGAATTTGAAGATCCTTTTGTGCTGACAAAGGTAACAGGTACTTAGCACTTAGTAATTAATCAAGCTTCTGGTAAAGAAAAAGAAGGTATGAATTCTTGTTGCTGAAGTAACAGGAAGGGGTTGGTTGAAACAGGAAGCTAATGCTGTGTGTACATAAGGAAAGACAGATCTTCTTGGGGGCCGGGTTCTGGAGGCAGAAGCTGCTGCCACTGAGGAGCCTGAAGAGGAAAGGTCGCCAGAGGCTGGAGAGAATGATTTTGATTTGGAGAACCTGGATGAAGTGATTTTAATTCTGGGAACCAGCTGAAACTTCTACTGAGTCAGGGCTGAGGAGCCAGAGCTGCTGAGGATTTCTGAGGGCCAGTCAGAGCTGAGGGCCAGCCAAAGCTGCTGAGGCTATTGAGGACTTCTGAAGGCCAGCTGGAGCTGCCAAAGACTGAGGAAGCATGACTGTAATGCTGGTACTTTGCATGAACCTGTTGGTGGCTTTGTTAAGCCTTGACTTCCCAGGAACAGAGACTGTGAAGGATTTGAGATATATTGGACACAGTGAACTCCAGTGTGAAGCAGGAACTGCACAGAGATCTGGACAAGGACCTGGGAGCTGTCTACCTTTGAACCTAGGTGATAGTTTGGTGAATCCAGGTAGGATGTGGGACTATGTAAGGGGATCCAGGGAATCTGAGACTACCGTGAATCAAGCTGAAAGAAGACTTTACTTGGATACTGTGTACTGACTGAGAAATTGTAATTTACTAGTGAGCTAGGGGTGGAGAGTTTGTATATTTTCTGATGATTTGAATAGTGAATGATTAAGTTGATTGAATGATTTGATTGACCAAATGGTTGTACTTAGCGATTGATGATTGAATAAGTGACTGATATGTAACTTAGTGTGCCCATAAGTGGAGAACTTTGACTATTTAAGGAGGCAAACCTCCTTAAGAATGATTGGATGATTGAGATGATTGAGTTACTAAATGATTGTTCATTGTTGAAAACTTTGTGACCACTATGGTGAAAATTTTGTGGCCATCTTAGTGATAAGTTGTTTGAATGCTGTACCTTGATTTTCTGTGATAAATTGTAACATTGTGAATGCTGTACCTTGATTTACTGTGAATGTTTTACTTTGATTTGCTATGGAATAGAGTGTTCACTATACTATGTAATAAGAACCTTAAAAGCTGTTCATTGTAGCATTCTTCTGGAAAGCTGCTCATGCATGGCATTACAGGCCAGCAAGGATCCCATTCTATTTTAGGTTGACAATACTACTTTAGAAGACAATTAAGTAAGTACTTGCCACTGATTCACATCAGTACTGAGTCATTTCCCATCTTTTAAAATAAAATATTTTATGACATTATTTATTACTCCTAATGTCTAGAACCTCTAGATTTTTTTGTTTGAAGAGAATATTCAAGATATGAAACTTCTGTAGAGCCCAGTATTTGGCCTCTCTTGTTTCTTACATTTGAATCATATTTAAAAAAATTATTTTGCTTTCTTCCCCTTAGACTAGCTTTTCATTGAAAGTCACTGAACTTCAAAATAGTTTGATTTAGTTTGGTGGTCTTCATAGAATTCTTTGTAAAAATTATCTACTTACTTTCCTCCTACAATAGATGTTGGCATATGAACTGCAATTATTTTCATGGTGATATTTTTGCAAATGGTTGCTTACCATGAGAAGCTCCAGGTGGTATGGTAGCTAGAACACCGGACTTGTGGTCTTCAAGAAGGCCCGAATTAAAATCCTTCCTCAGATACTAACTAGCTGTGTGACCCTGGCCAAGTGATGTTAGCTCTCAGTTTTTTCCTCCCCTATCCAAAGATAATTGCACTTTCCTCTCTAGGATGTTCTGAGATTCTTCTGAAGCCAGCTCAAACCTAGTCAATTATTACATTTTAATTACAAACATTTACACCTCAGAAATCTGCAACTGCTGTTGATTAGGTCTTGATTTACTGCTTTATTGATTCTTTTGACTTAAAAAACATGATGGAGAAAATGTTGATAATTCAGATTAAGTTTAAAAGTATGTTGTATGTACAATTCAACCCCTTTCCTCAAGGAGCTGATTATTAAACTCTTACCATCACATTTCTGTGTAAAGACTGTTGACCTGAAAGTTTGGTTAAAAGTGGCAAATAAGCTAGGTGATATGTAAATTCATATTGTTTATTCCCTTAAAACTAGCAGTTACATGTATATACAGATCCAGATAAAATCTGCCTGATGAGAGAATCACAAGCCTTTTTTGTATATTTTAGGACAATCCCAACTCAGGATGTCCCTCAGATTTATGGTCTCCATATGTGTTTAACCATACCATGAGAAAGGAAGTTTCTTAGTTGAATAAATTGTAAATACAATAAAACAAGACAATTGACAAAATGTCAATTGGAATTATAATCCCAGGATATTTGTGTTTTTGCTGTGCAGCATATATCCATAGGATAGCAAGATAAGAGAAGTCCCACTATTCAAGACAGTATCTGGTCCTAGGCATCCTGTCCTTTAGTGGTTACAAACAGGAAGAATGCTCCTGGTCAGCTTCATCCTATGGTTGCTGACACAGAAAAAGGCATTTTTAGAGCAAAGCAAAGGATGTCTGGTTGATTAATTCAGACTTTGACCCTTATTGGTGTTCAAATTGTTTTAAATCATTATCAAGACCAAAGCAAATAACATATAAAATACTTTGCAAATCTTTTTAAAGAACTATATAAAATGCTTGCGATTATTATGAAGTGACCAATTGTCTTGTGAAATGATGTTTCTTATTGCCTCTGAATGCACATTTTGAGAGCCTACTAGATGATCCAGTGGATAAAACACTGGGCCTGGAGTCAGGCCGGAAGGCCGGTTCAAATTCATCCCCTTCTTACTTATGTCCCAACTTAGGACTGTACTCAGAGCTTCATTCTGTGGCTCATGTTACTTCCATTTAAAGTTAGCCTCGACTTCCTTCCAAGCACTCAAACTAACAATGGGCCAAATTTTTGACAACTTTTATTTAACGTGACAGCAATTACAAAACTTACTCACCTCTGATCCTCTCTACCATAAGGAAAACTCAGGTTCTCTTTCTGGAAGAAATCAACGTTTTCTCAGTGGGTCCCTGGGACTCGTGCTGTACACAAGATTCACAATAACAGTGAGGAGATGGGTCACTGTTGTTTCTAGTACATGCACTTCTTTGCTATCTCTCTATTACCATTGTAGCTCCACTGATATGGTGTCAACTCCTTTGTTTGACTCCTGTGAATACATAGAACTCTCTCTGGGTCTTATGCAATTTGGTAGTTTCTTCTTTCCTCCTTGTGATTCTTCTGTTTCCTCCTATACAAAAACAGATCCTTCCAGCTATGGGAAAACAGTCACATTAATGAACTGGTATTGGCAAAGCTATGAACTCATCTGGTTATTCTGGAAAGCAATTTGAAACTATTCTCACAAAGTTATTAAATTTTGTATAACCTTTTATTCAATAATACCACTACCAGATCTATACCCCTAAGAGATCAAGGAAAAAGGAAAAGGATCCATGTGTGCAAAAATTTATATAGCAGCTCTTTTCATTAAGGCAAAGAACTGGAAACTGAGGGTGTGCCTATCAACTGGGGAATGGTTGAACAAGTTTTGTGTGTGTGTGTGTGTGTGTGTGTGTGTGTGTGTGATGGAGAGCTCTTGTGCTATAAGAAATGATGGAGATAGTTTTGGAAAAACCTGGGGAGACTTATTTGAACTGAAACAAAGTGAAGTGAGCAGAACAACAGAAGACTGTATAATAATAATATCATGAAAACAACTTTGAGAGACATAGGAACTCTGATCAACACAATGAAATCTACTATACTTCTAAAAGACTCATGATGAGACAAGGTACCTCCAGATAGAGAGGTGATAGGAAGCATATTTTTGTTTAGAGAAGGCTAATGTGGGAATTTGTTTTATTTTACTACACATATTTATAATAGATTTTATTTTTCTTGCTTTCTCAATGAATGATAAGGAGGTATGAGAGGGAGAGAATTTGGAACTACTATATATAAAACATGTATTTAACCTACTTAAAGATACAATTATTTTTGGTGTAAACAAATTTTGGTCCAAGGGTTAATCATTTCACATTTTTTATATTTTAATAGTGGGAGAAGAGCTTAAAGCAAAGAATATGGGAGAAAGGGTATCTCTAAGGAGAAAAGGAGAGTAGAGAGGGACACTTTAATATGGTGACCATTTTGTTGACTCGATGTACCTGAATATTATATTGATTTCATGACTTTGCCTCAGTCTTAGGTATTCATCTATAGAATACACACAAACACATACACACACACATATATATAATATACACACATATATACATATGTATGTATTCTTTACATAATATAGATTTCAAATATATATTCTAAATATAGAAATATAATTTTGTACAATGTAGAATTCTATTTTATTCAGTGTATATGCACATATATACACACTGTATACTATATATAAAACATAGAGTATGTTACACGTAGTACATACTGTATATATGTACATATGGCTATATATTATTTACATATTATATATATTATTTATCCAGGTATACAATGATGCACACATGTATATATCTATATACACACGTATATGTATATACCATTGCAAGTATATCTTCAACTTATGGTTTCAGAGAGTTGCCTAAGTGGGAGCACAAGCAAGGTTAAATAAATTACACAGAATCACAGGGCCAGTGTATATCAGAGGAGGGGCTTGAGCCCAACTCTTCTTGATTCTAATGCCAGCTCTCCATGTACTATACCATCTTGTTTCCTTTGGCACATGGTAGGCACTTAATAAATGCTTATTGGTATTGGCTAGGCTCCTCTTTTAAAGACAGATTCTTCCTGTTAGTTACACTAAAGTACTCACTGTTAGTTACACTAAAGTACTCAATAACACTAAAATCTGACTTCATTTTTGGTTGATGTCCTGTGGTTGACAAGCCATGCCAAGAGACTGGATCTGGGCAAAAGCCTGGATGAAACTGCAGGTAGAACTCAATATGTATCAAAGATCACTCATCTTAGACTATATCCAGAAAATATAACATACAGAACAAGGGAGGGGGAACTCAAATTTCTTTTATGCTCACCTGACAGATCCTTCTAGTAGTGAAATATTTTTTACCAGTAAGATTGTCTGATGCTATTTTTAGTTCTATGTACCATAGTTTAAGATGGCACAAGTCATAGAAATTTTGTGATACACACATACATACATATAGTGATATACAATAGGAACCCAAATATGCATATATACAAGTGGATGTGATTGCATGGGTGCATGCATGCATGTGTATGTGTATATGTGTGTGTATGTATACTCAGGCCTCTATATCAGGGGATTAGACCTGACATAGAGGTCACATAGATTTTAAAAATTAGAATCAAAGCCAAGATAAGCATAGGTGCAAGTTTAGATAAGATTTGAAAATTGTGTTCTTTGTGTATTCATGGGATGCTAAGCATAAGAGTAACATCATAAAATACATTAAATACATGGCATAGAGAATGGAATTTACAGATATTACATATATAAGGATATATTGTATATTAACATTAACAGTATCTTTCATTATTGCCCCCCTGTGTTGTGCCCTAGGCAGCTGCCAATCTTAAAGAAGCCAAATGGGGCTTAAATGAGGAGGCTCTCCTCAGCTCCCTATAATGCTTCTAGTTGACTTCTAAATGAACTTGGGGCAAGGACCAAAAGTGTTAGGGGAAGCAGGCAGCACTGTCTGCCTGGGCCTTTGATATATAGTTCTACACTAGAGTTCTGGCTTTATTATGCATTTTGTTGTTCTGTCATGTGTCTGACATGTTGTGACCCTATAGATCATAGCATGCCAATGCTGTTGGTAGTTTTCTTGGCAAAGATATTGGAGTGGTTTGCCATTCTTTTCTCCAGTGTATTTAAAGCAGAGGTTAAATGACTTGACCAGAGTCACATAGCTAGTAAGTGTCTGAGGCTGAATTTGAATTCAGGTCTTCTTGACTCCAGGCCCAGCACTCTATCCACAGGGCCAACTAACAGCATACCTACCATCACCAACAAAAATTTGTTGGTCTTCGTTTAGTATTCCGACTAATAAAAGAATGTTGCTAGTCTCTCTATGTACTTTATCTTCATAGTTTGTTGCACATGTAGTATAGTCATCATCACATAACCTTTTAAAAGGAAAATTCCTATGAAGCCCTAATTAGCTTCCCTCAGAAATGCATAGAGTTTGGGGTTGCCAAACAGCATAACTCATTTACTTCTTTCTGCTCTCATTTCCCCCCTTTTTTTCCCCAGTGTTCTTTGCCTTACCTTCTTTCCTTTGCCCCACTTATAATTCTAAAACTCCATTGGCCAGATCAGCAATATGGTTGTTTTATTTTGTGAGCTAAAAGGGGATTGTTGTTTGGTTGTTATCCTTCTGGCTCGAAGAGTACCAAAATGACATCACGATATTGGGGTCAAGGTACAGTGTGTCTGACTGGACTTGATCAAACCAATACAAGTTCAGAAGGGTCTAGGTGGTGAGAAAAGCTGATTTCCTTGTTTGAATCAAACCAATCCAGTTGTTTACCAAAGCATAGATTAGTGACAGAAGACTGAAGGGCATACCTTACCTAATATGCAGAAGAGGAGAGTCCCTTCCTCCCTCTAGCTGGGAAGAGTTGACTGGAGCTCTGAAATGCCTGGATCATCTCACTGGAGAAGGGCAGTGGTAAGGATCATAAGGCACAAAGGAACACGAAGGGCTTTGTGAAGAATCTTTTTAATAGCTTTTGTCTTTCCTTCCTATTTTCAAAGATGCAGCAACTGCCTTGCTAGTAGATGACAAAATGTGTATAAATTCAATTCCTGGTACCGTGAGCCAGAAAAGAGGGGAAATCACACCCTGGGAAAGGAGTTTGCTGCCAAATAGGAGTTTGAATTTGTCTTGTTTTGTGAATCTCATTTTCACTGTCAGTGTTGGGATACTTAAAAAAAAAATTACAATACCTCTAGTTAAAAACCCTGGCATTTTATGGCATGCTAGGATGCTGCATTTTGGCAGTTTTCTTTTTCTCATTTAATTTTCATTATCATTTTTGTGGAACACATTAGGGTTCCCAAGGACTCAATTAAGGAAGGTGGGAACAGAAGTAGACTTTCATAAAAGAAACCCAAGCAAAAAAAGATTTGAGCAAACCAAACTAAAATCGACATATTGGTCAATGGAAATTACAAACCACATGGAGCTTAATTATGGTTTTCTTTCAGGCTCTCTCACCATGAAACAAACATTAATCTCTCCCCATTTCTCAAAATTTCCTGACGGTGCTTTTTTCTAATGTTGCAACTTTTTAGCATTCATAGAACATTCCCTTTAAAATAAAGCTTTTAAAAACATTTGAAATACTGTGGGGTAAAATGTCTCTATAGCTTTTCACTGTCCATGCATGATGAAACATTAAGTCACAGTCTCTCATTTTAGTGTCCATATTTGATGATACATTCCTAGTGACTTTCCTGAATACTTTTGATCAGTCAGTCAACCAACATTTATTCATCATTTACTTTGTGCCACACACTGTGCTAAGGTCTGGTAATACAAATACAAGGAGCTTACATTCTAATGGGAGAAGGAAGCTGAAAGGGTAGTAAGAAATAGAGATGAAGGCACTGGACACAGGGCCCTGGTAAAGAAAGTCCAGACTGCAACCTGGACAGGAATGAACACATGGCATCTTTCTTTAATGGGGGTTATGGGGGAACCATTCAACCAGAGGGAGAGGATACTTCTAAAATGTGAATTCCAGAACTGGAATGAGCTTACAGAATGGAGGTAATTATGGGGCGTAGTAGAAAAAGGCAAGAGTGTGATATGAATTATTTAGCCTGGAGTTTAAATTTCTGGTTATGTTCTGGAGGGTGGGGTGGTAACTATAAATTCAAAATATGATTATTGTTGTTCAGTTGAGTCTGACTCTTTGTGATTGCATTTGGTATTTTCTTGGCAGAGATACTGTAGTGGTTTGCCATTTCCTTCTCCAGTTCGTTTTACAGATGAGAAAACTGAGGCAACAAGGTTTAAGTGACTTGCCCAGGGTCACACATTTAATAAGTGTCTGAGGCTGTATTGGAACTCAGGTCTTCCTGATTTCAGGCCTACAATTCTATCTGCTGTGCCACTTAGTTGATGGGTGTTAGGAAATGCCATGGAGGCAAAGGGCTTAAAGTGTCATCCTTAGAAAAATTGAATTTTCAGCTCCTAATATAGGATTTTGAAGGGGAGGTAATCATTTAGGTCACTTTCACTTAGTGTTGGCCTTGTTTCATATTTTTATTACATTATTCTAACAGCATGATTTATTTACTCAAAAGATACAGAGAGGGGAGGCCTTGAGGGAAAGCAAGACTCTATCCTATACCCTAAAATTTGTATTGCTGAACCAAAAATGTTACTACAGCACTCTGCATTTTAGACATAAGATTTCCAGAAATAGTTTTAATTTACAATTATTCTAAATCCAAGCCATTTAAAATTTTTTTTCTGGATGGTGTGTGCATGTGTGAGTGTGAGGAGGGCGGAGAGATGGAGAGGGAGTGAAGGGAGGAGGGATGAAGAGAGAGAGAGAGAGAGAGAGAGAGAGAGAGAGAGAGAGAGAGAGAGAGAGAGAGAGAGATTGGCGGGGGGGGGGTGTGGGGGGGAGAGAGAGAGATTGCTTTAGCATTTTGTTTCCCTAACAGAATGTGAGATCCTTGAGGACAGGGACCAGTGGTATGCTGGTAAATGTTTAGCAACCAGTTATCTGAAAAACAAAGATTTTTCCCTAGCTTTCTCTTCAGTCTAGACAATCAACAAATCAATAAACCAAGCCCTGATTTATAGCTGATATTTGAGACATAAATGCTCTTACTGAAAATTTAACAATTGTCTCTCCCAAGCTGATTTGAACTGGCTCTGGCATACCTCTGGAAGCAGGTGAATATTAAGTCAGTCTATAGTAAGACTACCTCATGGGTACCTTCTATTTGTGTGCTAAAGAATGTTAGCAAGAGACTGATAATTTGTAACTTGGCTTTTGAGCATGCCTAGCTGGAACCTGAGCTGGCTACATCCCCTGTCACATGGGTGGGGTGGCCTCATTTGATTGACTGCATTTGTCTTAAAAAACTGGTGAGTCTGAGCTACAATAAGTTATCTTTTCTACCATCCTACTCCTATGCCCTTAGCAGCTTCTCCCAGAGTGGATGCCATGGACTGAACCAGTGAGATGGGAGGGACTTGCACTTTCCTTGCTTATCTCTAATTTAGTGGGGCCCCAAGAAATGGGTCTGGAGGATGTTTCTGTTATGTGTTGCTTGTAGGGTCCTGAGTTTCAGGTGCAAAGAGTGATTCTCACAAACACAGGGTTTTGAGCCATGGTGACTGTGGAATCAGGTCCTGAGGTGGAGTGGTGCAGTCAGTCCAGCCAGCAATGAAAGCATAAGAAGCCAGGGTACCTGAGATTTGTGCATGAGGAGAGGGTTGCATTCAACTTGGAAATGGGACTATGATCTATGAAAAGTGAGCTAATTTCCAAATTGATAAATTGTCAAAGGATATGAACAGGCAATTTTTAGAAGAAGAAATCAAAATTATCTATAGTCATATGAAAAATACTCTTAATTCACTATTAGAGAAAGTAAAATTAAAATGACTCTGAAGTACCCCCTCATATCCATAAAACTGGTTAACATGACAGAAAAGGAAAATGACACATATTAGAGAAAATGTGGGAAAATTGGGACATTAATACACTGTTAGTGGAGTTGTGAACTGATCCAACCATTCTGGGGAGCAATTTATAGACCTCTGGGAACTATGCCCAGAGGCCAAAAAACTGAATACTCTTTGACCCAGCAATATCACTACTGGGTTTGTTTTCCAAAGATATCCAAAAGGAGGGAAAAGTATCTATTTGTACAAAAATATTTATAGAAGTTCTTTTTATAGTGGTAAAGAATTGAAAACTGAGGAGATATCCATCAAATGGGGAATGAATGAGTAAATTGTATATGATTGTGATGGAATTATTTTGTACTGCGACAAGTAGGATGGTTTCAGAAAAACGTAGATAACCTTCTATGAACTGATGCAAACTAGAGTGAGCAGAACCAGGAGAACATTGTGCATGGTAAAAGCAATATTGAATGATGATCTGCTGTGAATGAGTAGGTTATTCTAGTCAATTCAATAATGGAAGACAATTCTGAAGAAATTCTGTCCATCTCCAGAAAAAGAACTGATGGAGTCTGAATGCAGATTGAAGCATGATAATTTTTTCATTTTCTTTCTTTTTTTCTTTCCTTTTGCAACATGGTTAACATGTAAATATATTTTACATGATTTTGTATGTACAATTGATATCCCATTTCTTGTCTTCACAATGTGTGGATGAGAGATGGGAGGGAGGGGGAAAATTCAGAACTCAAAATTTTGATTAAAAATTAATGTTAAAAATAAATAATAATTTTTTAAAAAGCTGAGCTAAGCTATGAACCTAATCTTTCCCTTCCCTTGCTCAGAGACCGTAGTGGTGCAAGGGTAAAGGGGGATTATACCTCTCATGTTTTGGGGGTGTATTTGTATATTTGTGATATACTTTCTGAAGTAAACATTCCTTTGTAAAAGCTATACTGTGGTACAATTATGTATCATTTCTTATTGGGTGAATCACAGTCAGAGCCAGACAAAAAAGGGGAAAACACCTGGGAATATGATAGCTCTTGGGTCCTTGCAATAAAAACTAATTCATATCTAAATGAAAAAAGGCAGAACAATCAGGAAATCTTCCAGGAGAGTTGCCAAGGGCAGTCACAATAATTCAAAGCTTTAATTCTCAGTAGATATGGGAAGCATGTAGATGTTTTGTTAGCTTGAGAACAAAGGTCATGTTTTTTTTATTTGACTCCCCAAGACTTACGATAGTGCTTTGTATATAGGAGGTGTATAATAAATGCTTTTTCACCAATTAATTAAACTATCTAATTATTGAACTAATTGAAGGGAATTGGAATGTTTATTTTCCTTCTACAGGAAAACTAGCAACTTTTTGTATCCTAAGTATAAACTTATCTTTATGGAGATGTTGAAAGTATTGTAGGAATGCCATTTTATGCTCTGGCTTATCAAGGAAGCTAAATTTCTTTTATTGGGATCAGGAAAAAAAGCAAATGATTCTGAGAATGTGGAGGGGGATATTAACCAGCATCAAAATATTGGAGCAGGAAAGAATATGACACAGAGGAAGAAGGGAAAATAAGGACCCAAGGCACAGGTGTAGAAGGGGGATTTGGATCTTTTGGGGAAAAATCTTTTTTACACACTCCACAGATTTATAATGAGTAGTACTAGGTGTCCCAGTATCAAAAACATCTTTTTCTGGCTGAAAAAAATGTATCTTGGTGGCCAAGCTCCCTGATTTATATAGATATACAACCATATCAATTTGATAACCAATGGATAAAAATTGATATCAATTTATAACAAATCAGGAGGCATACTATCTTCCTATGTCATGTTTCTGGAATGTGGGGTGTATGGTGTGTTTGGGGAGGACTTGCAACTCTGGTGTGAGGGCTTGTCAAGCCCTTGTCAGAGCTGCTCATCCACCTTTGGTATGCACCTTCACCCAGCTCTCACCTGTGACTCCAAGAAGGTGTAGCATATGCAGAGGCCACATCCTGGTAAAATTGTTTTGGCAGAAGGGCTAAACCAGGTTGAGGGTAACTCACAAACCTCAAACCCTGAGTTGGTGGATGGTTATTCCAAACATATGAAGACTTCCCCTGGTGGAATGGGCAGATGAAAATAATTTGTTCCAATGGCAGCTGAAGCATGTGCTGTGGAGAGCTTAGAACATGGCCTTGCATTGAAGACTCCAAGGTCACACACTGCATCCTGGGCCTTTGCCAGTTGTCTTGAACTTTATCTTGCTACTGGACTTGGATGACTGCAGAAGAGAGGGTGAGATTGATGACTTTATGGAACTCTGCTTTGTTTAAGTCCAATTCAAGCATGAGTCAAGACATCACTCAGTAATGTCATTGGTCCTCTTTGAAACTAAGGACAAACAACAACAACAACAACAATATTTTGGAATTCAAAAGATATCTTCTAGGTTGTGTTAAATCGGAAGAGCACTACATAGCCCTCATATTACATGTGGGAAGAATTATGCTACCAGAAGGAACTAAAAAAACAAAACATTTCTAGGGATTGTGAAATACTGTACAGAAACTGGAAGAACTTGATGGCATACTTAGTATCCTTTTCACTACTGCCAATTAAAGATAGGGACTTTGGAGGAAAAGGAATAATTAGATGATGAGCAACTGGCCAAGAAAATGGTGTCAAAGAATGTGATTCATCATTGGATCATGGTACAATAATGAAAAAAAAATAGGTAGATAAGATTTTACCACCAAGAAAATATGTCCTGCACCTAAGTATGTCCATCTGGGCATGGAAATAAGAGACCTATTCAAATGGAAAATGGTACCTTCCTTCTGAAAGTACTTTTATAATATTTATACAGTGGAACTCTTTATTTTAAATACCTCTTTGTATCCATTTGTTGCTGTGAATTTAAGTGAAAAAAGTTTGATGGAAGTCAAAGGGAAGTATGGATGTCTTAATTCAGAGACTAAAACTTGGCTTTAAATATCTGGGTCAATATTTAGTCCTAGTAAGTTCTGATGAAAAGTGACATCACTGGAGACTCCCAAAGTTTTCTTCTTTGCATCTATTTGGATGTGTATTCCAAACTGTATAATGGAAGAAATCTCAGTTCAAAGGCCATTTTATTTTGCTTAATTTGCTTTCTTTTTAATTGTTTATCATAAACTTGATATTAGCAATGCAATTGAAATTGTATTACAACTATTTAAATCTCAACCAGCAAATTTCAACATATCTAAAAAAATTGTCATTCACTCCCTCAGTTTCTATCAATTTTTTTTTGTGTTAATTCATGCCTACACATATTCTCTTTCATATGGTAGTATTTAATTTATATTCTTTTCTTCTTTCACTTTGTTCTGTTTTGTAAGGGACTTTTGAGATTTCTTTATGGATATTATACATATTACTCAATAATATTATATTATTCTGTTACATGAATATGCTATAATTTGTTTAATCTCTGTGCTATTTTTGCACATTTCCATTGGTTCAGTTTTTTATATTTACAAATGAAGCTAGAATTAGGACTAGTGATTTCAATGGATATAACCCTTTACAACAATGTAATTATTATAGATGATTATTTTATAACTTGTTCATGATACTATCTGAGACTCTTCCAAAAATACTTCACTGTTTGTAATTTTATGATCAATTTGTGTATGCCTATTTCTCTACATACCAGCCAAAATTAAATTTAGTTGTTGTTAATTTGGTTTTTTTAAAAAAAGCTATTTGATAGGTACAAGTTAGTTCCTCAAGTTTGTTTTAATTTGAATTTTTATCAATGGAGCAATTTTCAAATATTAATAATTTTATTTTCTTTTTAATAAACTATTTGCTCTCTTTAAGTATTTATCCACCAAGAATTATATGTTTCTTTTGAATATTTTAATAGTTTCTTTTAAATTTTACATTTCAGGTTTTTATCTGCAGTACTTATTAAAATTACTTTCCCAAGTTGTCATTTTCTTTTGATTTTATTATATTTATTATGCAGAAATTTTGTTTTTCTATAACTGCACATATTTGTCTTATCCCCAATACTTTCTATTTTAATAGATAAAATTTCATCTCTGTAGAATAATAGAGACAAATGTTTTACTTCCTTTTACCTTTTCATTATATGCTTTTTATGTTTCAATCTGTGATCTAGATTTATTGAGATCTATTACATCAGTTGTTGGATCATATCTATTTTCTGCCATGTTCCTAATCAGTTCCTCCCATAATACATTATTTAAATAATGAATTCTTTCCCCAATTCACATTTTCCATCAGTTTGTAAAACGCTCACTCTTTATATTTATTTGGGTCAATATCTGCTATCTATATTCTGTCCATTTTATCTATTTTACTATTTTTATTATCTACTACAAGCCATGCTTAATGAAAATCACTTTATCATTTTAAGGTCTGTAATTCTGTCTACCTTAAGCAGTTTTTAATTTTCAATGGTAAAGGGCTGTTTTATAAGTATTTTTCTACTATTGTCACATACTTCAATAAAAGGTATTAAAGCTTGATGGTTCATATAAAAGTATCATCTCCTCTGAGATATACTATAATCTTACATTGCCTTAGTGAAGAACCATCAGGAGTTACTGTGCCTGTTAAGTACTGGATCCTAATGATTAGACTCTGAGGATGCCCAACAGAAAAACAGAACTGGTGGGAAAGGTGAAAAGGGTGAGCTAATATCTCCAATTTTTAATTACTTGCCTCCTACCTTCTACCCCCATAGGTAGGAGTATAAGAAAACTCTCTGGATATTCTTCTGTTGTTGGTAATTAGTGGAACTGTTCATCTTTCCTTCTCAAAGTGAGGTGATGCCATGACATGTAAGTGAACTGGATTTAAGTGAGAGAGGATTGTGCAAAGTTACCAGCCTCACTTTCTCCTTCAGAGCTATCTGGGTCCAGTAGCAAAATATAGATTATGATGACTGGAGATGACCCTGGATTCACTGGAAGACCTTGGTCTTCTTTAAGCTAAGGTCTTTCTCAGGTCTCAGTTTGACTGAGGCAATGCCAATTCAGTGATTAAGGCTAGGTAAGAAAGGAGGCAGAGAATGATCTCTTTACCAGTTAAAAAAAATCAGTCTGGTAGGGGAAGATCCTCAGGGTTTCTGGCCAAAACGGAATTGCTATTTATATTCATTCTGAACCAACTAGGGCCTAAACAGTGACCAAGGACTAGGTCTCTGGGTCTCAATCACAGTCTCATATAATTCAACATAGAAATAGAGGTTGCAAACTGGGAGAAAGTTACCACTGAAGGGAAGATGAGGCGGGATATGATAGATGTAGACTTTGACATCCTTAGTGCAAAGAGGCAAAAAATTTTTATAAAATTTAGGCTCCAGAAACTGTACTTTAACCTCCAAAAAAAGACATCAGTCCCTGATTATTTAAATAATTCTAACTCCCCTTATATTTTTTTTAGAAATGAAATTCTTTTAAATATGTATTTAACAATAATTTCATATAGAATACAGTTCATATTATTCAGATTTTTGGGGTTAAACAAACACAATTTCCAAATTTTCTGAATTTTTCTGTTATAAGGCACATTTCTAATTTCCTCTTGCCATGGATACTTGGACAGGATATTTGGACAGGAAGAATTGTTTGCCTGTTTCCATTTCCTAGTGAATTTTCTTACAATATTGTGAAGCAGGATATACAAATAATACTAACATCTCCACTTTCCAAGTGAGGAAATTAAGCCCGAGATTTGGGAATCTCCTATAAAAGTAAACAATTTAGCTGCAATAAGACTTGCTAGTAAATAAGGGATTTTAGAATGTTTCCAGAGTTCTGCTAATACCCCATAAATATGATGTTTTGGATAAAAAAACCAAAAACTTTAGTTAATAGGTTATGTATCCCTCTGATTGTGGGATGTTAAACATCATAGCTGGATGCTTATGTGGTATCTAAAACCTACCTGCTTATTACAATTTTATTTTTATATAAAATACTTTATACAATAGCATGGTTCATTGGAAGGAATGAAAGATTTGTCATAGGAATTAAGTTTAAGTGGTAGCTGTGTCACTGACTACCTGTGTGACCTTGGGCAGCATTTAATCTCCTTGGGCCTGAGTTGGCTCTTTTGTGAAATGAGGGCATTGGACAAGGTGACCACTAGAGACCCTTCCAGCTCTAAAAGTCTATTATCTCACAAAAAAAAATTAAGCACAATATTTTATTTCTGTAATATAAATATAAATTATTAGCCAGTGTTCATGTCTCAGTAATTTAAGAAGTTAGTTAAGTAAAGCAAGATCTTTGATAAAAAATTTACTGTTACTAACATTTATGTGATTTGCATGTGTACAAATGTATAAATGTATGCAAATACACATAAAATAGTGTGTATACATGTATACACATAATATATATAATACACATACACATATTTATTTATATGTAATGTTTGCTAATCCCTTTTTCCCTCTTTTTCTCCCTATGACCCGACTCTGACCATCTCATGCTTTAGGGATCCAGAATGGATAGTTTGAGACCCTCCAATTCAAATTCTGTACATAATTGAAATGACAGTCACTTTGTCACCTGAGTTCCCACATGACTGATTCAAAATAACTATTTGTAGACTTAGAAATGTAGCTTATGAGAAGTTAGGCTGCCAAATGCATATTTTGAGGCTTTTTTGTTTTTGCTGTTGTCATTGTTATAGTTGAAAATCCTAGGAAAAAGAGTTTAAATAGAAAAACTATACCCATATTTCCATGTCCAAAACTAAAATCTTGGAAAAATACTTGGCCACTTGCTCAGATTGTGAGGTAAGGCCTATATATCCCAACAAGTTGATTAACCCTATCAATCCTGGTTTCTGTTGTATTTGTTGATTCTTGCCTAAAAATGTACAGCTATTAGTTAATTGCTATTGACCATAAATTTCAGCGTGATCCCTGGGATTAAGATTCCAGGTATCTGGTTTTGTTTTGTTCTGTTGTTGTTTAGCCTAATCAGTCATATGCCACTGGGGAAGAAACACCACCATTCACGCCTTTTAAAATGGTTCTTAGCTGCCTGTAGTAAGGTACTAATTTTCAAACAGCAAACAGCTCCCTCCTTCCCCAAGTCAGCAGTTATGACTACATGTTGGTTGGCAGGACCATATGGAATTTAAGAGGCAGTCATTTATTTGGAGGTAGGGGTGGGGGTTGTACATCATTTGATACTATTACACAGAGAACCTCGGCTTAGCATCAAGAAATCAACTGTGTCCAGCCTACTTCTGGCAACAACTTCTACCATATTGTGCCTGGATGATGCTGGAATAGGACTAGGTGTAGTCCCTATCTTGTGTGTGTTTGTGGATGTGTGTAGAGATCCCAAAACATGGCACTTGGTCTCACAAATAGGATGTTTGGCTGTCAAAGAACCATTCACATGTAATTTTGACTTTGGTTTGTGTCTAAATATTTCAGAATGATCAGACAGCTCCTTTTTGAGTCAGGACGAACTGAGTCTGAGTCCAGCCTCAGACACTTACTAGCTATGTGACCCTGGGCTAACCACTTAAGCCTTTTCAGTCTCATTTTCCTTATCTGTACAATGGTAATAATATGATTTAATATATGTAAAGCACTTTGTAAAACTCAAAGTCCTCTATTAATATTAGCTGTTATGCTGGCTAGCTCTCTCAAAAGTTGTGTACTTATCTTTTGCTAAATGATATTATTGACAAATCATATGGATATAATTTGAAATTAGGTTTCTGTAAGCGGTTAAAAAATTTTTGGGTGGTTATATGAAATAATTCCGTTGAATTTCACTAACTTGTAGCTAGAAACAAGAAATGAAAGTAAAAAAAAAGATCAAATGCTTATTATGCACCAAGTATGGTAAGTCCCTGTGACCTGCCATATTTAATTGAATTATTGTAAGTGATGTCTCCCTGTTCAGTCAGGCAATGTGAAGGGCTTCATATACCCTGAAGCTAGGTAGATGAAAGGGTTAGACCATTGAGAAGGGGGAATCCATATGGAGTCAGGTCTCTGGGCTCCACCCTCCTATGAGTGTGGAGATAGGGTGTTGGCATATATCCTGGACAGTGGAAGGGGAAGGGATGGGAAGATGATGGGGAAGGGTAGGAATCTGGTGGCATCTTAAATGTCATCGTATTATGCCTTATCTTAAATAAGGCTGCAAGTAAACCAATCAATAGTCTCTTTCCAGAAAGGAAATAATGTAAACACTCTCAAACTCCTATTCCATTCTCTAATGAATCTCACTCTTTATAATGTACAACCCAAATAATTTCTGATTCTCTTTGTCTATTTCCTCTCATTCACTATTCAGAGGAAATCTGAAACTGGAGGGAAGAGGACAGTTCATTACTGTTCATTCAAATCTTCAAAGAAAGTCAAAATCTTCCCTGGATTTTATTAGCATGATTACCTGTATTTCATATTCAGCTTAGTGAATTATTAAAATATATACCCATATATATTTTATTTTGTGTGTACCTATTTGTGGACAAGTTGTCTCCCCAACTTCAGTGAAAGTTCTTTGAAGGAAGGGGCTGTTTTTGCTTTTTGTTTCTGTCCCCTGCACTTGGCACAGCCCCCCGGCAAATGACCAGAACTTAATAAATGCTTATGGATTGATTATGTGTTTGGAACACTTTGGAAATATTCTAGAGTACTGCCAACTTGTGAGACAGAATGTGTCTCTGAAGAAAGATGAGAGTCAATCTCAACATATATTAAAAGCCTTAACTCAAAAACTTCATGTATGCCTAAAGCACTAGAGATCTTGTTTTTGAGGAGAACAGTGCCATTAAGTCACTGATGCCCTCTATTTGAATGTTTGAGGAAAAAGCTTACTTATGGACACTAGAGATGGGTATTATTTTCAGATTTGACCGTGTATCTCTATCTTGGGCAAGGCAGTATGGCATAATCCAGTGATGTCAAACAAATAGGGAATCTCTGTGGGCAGCATATTGGCTTAGAAAACCACAAATCAGCATTACCTATGCTGTATTTTTATTGATTTATAAGATTTGGGAATATCCTGTAAAAGTAAACAATTTAGCTGCAATAAGACTTGCTAGTAAATAAGGGATTTTAGATTTCCAGAGTTCTGCTAATGTTTTGATATTTTCTGATGTTTTGGATAAAAAACCAAAAACTTTAGTTAATAGGTTATGTCTCCCTCTGATTGTGGGATGTTAAACATCATAGCTGGATGCTTATGTGGTATCTAAAACCTACCTGCTTATTACAATTTTATTTTTATATAAAATACTTTATACAATAGCATGGTTCATTGGAAGGAATGAAAGATTTGTCATAGGAATTAAGTTTAAGTGGTAGCTACCACTACCTGTGTGACCTTGGGCAGCATTTAATCTCCTTGGGCCTGAGTTGGCTCTTTTGTGAAATGAGGGCATTGGACAAGGTGACCACTAGAGACCCTTCCAGCTCTAAAAGTCTATTATCTCACAAAAAAAATTAAGCACAATATTTTATTTCTGTAATATAAATATAAATTATTAGCCTGTGTTCATGTCTCCATTACCCTTTAATCTGTATAGAGAGGCACTTGGAAGTTGGGCTGGTGAGAATTTGACACCTCTGGTGGTTAGCAGAGCTGGTCTTGGAGGGAGAAATAACACGAGTTAAAATCCCTTCCCATTCTCTCAGAAGAAGCTTCACTTTTTTAGACTTCTGTTTTATTACTTTCTAATTGTGAAACTTTGGGCATATAAATTGTTGGGTGTTTTTGAGTCTTCAGTTACTTAATCTATAAAATGGGTGAGTTGGGCTAAAGCAGGGGTTCTTAACCTTTTTGTGTGTGTCATGGGTTTTTGGCAGACTGGTAAAATTAATGGAACCCTTCTCAGAATAATATTTTTAAATACATAAAATACATAAGATTATAAAGGAATTTAATTACATTGAAATATACATATATATATTTTTAATTAATTAATTAATTAATTTTTTGATTTCATGTATCCCAGGTTAAAAATCCCTGGTCTAACAATCTCAATTTCCTTCAAGCTCTAATCTGTGGAATTCCTACCTTTGGATTTAATTCATGTTCTAATTCTAGACTAATTACCTGCCCAATTGTAATTTGAGCAAATTTAGACTCCTTTCATCTGGATTAACTCAAAGGTAAAGTTGATGTAAAAGTTCTAGCTATGGAGATTTCATAGTGGGATTTATGCAAATAGGACATCTGTATCCATTGAGCTCACTACATAAACCTTCCTTCAACTATTCCATTTAATTTGTGCATACAATTTCTAACCCGTAGGGTTGAGATCGCTACAGGGGAAGTGGAAAGAGAATTGAGTTAGAACTGGAGAATTTAGGTTCAAATCTCAACTTTCCTACTTATGACCTTTGTGACCCTGAGAAATTATCACATTTCCTTGCACTTCAGCTGCTTCATTAATTTGCAGCAGCAGTGATCAGGAGAATTCATGATTAATTTGTTGGATCTGACTCAAAATTGACCATATATAAATAAATCATAGACCTCAGAAAAGAACCTCAGAGGTCATCTAATCCATCTTCCCCTTTTTGTAGGTGAGTAAACTGAGGCTCATGGTCTCAGACATTATGTGTCTGAGGTAGAATTTTGACCTGGGTCCTCTCACTCCAGAGCTCATGCTCGTTTTATTTTGCCACATTAGTTTTCAGACCTTTGCTTGTTTATGCCCCACTCTCTTTACCAATTCTTGAAGTTTGTCCTCAAAAATCCTTTTTTCTTAGCCTCTGAGGTACCCTGCCACTGTGAAGATGTTAGGAAATATAGACAATTGGAAAATAAATCAGTTAATATTTTAAACTCTTGTATTAACTTGAAACAAATGAAAGTTTTCTTCTTTTTTTAAAACAAGCCACAAAATTGCGATTGAAAATGAGGAGCCAGGCTGATTGGTTGAGAGGAATAGATGCATTTCAAGTTGTTCTGTGGTGGCATTTGTTTCTAATCAAGACAGGAAGTGTTGTGGTGGAAAACAACACTTAACAGAAGAATTCTGGGGCAGATCTCATGGGAACCTCTGGGAACAATCAAAACTGGCTTTTTAAGAAGCAGGGTTTCCTGATGTACTTTGAGGATACCTTGTACTATCTCTTAGAGATACCACTTCAGGAATGAATGAGCTGTCTTTATTCTACTTCATATTTTCTGTTGATCTGGATCCATAATTTATCTACATTTAAAAATGTAGTGTCTGCAAGGAAGAGATAATCCCTTGGTTGCATAGAATCCATGCAAAGCGGAAAAGAGCAGCAAGATAGTGATATTTCTGTGATCTTAGACAGATGTTGCTGTGTTTGATGGAGAAGAGATGATATGATGAAAAGGAAAGTCCTACATTGACCTTCTAGTCAACTTAATTACAGAAAGGAAATTTCAGTGCAGTTGATATTTGAGAAATGGTTCTGCAAATAGAAATAATTTGGGGATATTGATTTTTAAAAGGAGATCTGTTATTACTCCGAGTAGACTTTAGTTTACCCAGATGTATACTCCACAGCAGCACATGTTCTTGAAATATTTTTTTCTGCTAAAACTCATGTTTCTAAGACTATAACTTTCTTATACCTACACCGTGTGTTGACTTAGTCATGACATTTGCTAGTAGTTTAATTCAGGATTTTTTATCCCCCAAAGGCCACCCAAGATAGTGAGCACATTTTTTTCCTTTTTTCTTTTTTGCTTCAGAAATATTCAGAGAGAGTCATTTGTCCTAATTTGAGCTCATCACACAGTATACATTAGCTACAGTAGCAGGACTGCTTGATTGGGAGTCAGGAGACCTGGCCCTAATCCCTAGAAATGTTTCAATTAGCAAGTAATTCCATATCTGGGAACTTTAGGCACAGTGCCAGATATATACATGGTCAATAACTCCTTCTTGAGTGATTGATTCAATTTTGTCATCTATAAAGCAGAGATAAAAATATTTGCCCGGCCTATCTCATAGCATCATTGTAAAGAAAACATTTTGTGTCCTTAAAGACTTTATATTAATGTACATTTCTGTTATCTTTCCCCAATATTTGACCCTTGGATCTCATAAATTGAAAGTCTACTTAATTTACTCTAGCCTTGGTTGTTTCTAATTTACCTTTCCTTCTATGTAACTCTAATGACTAAGTAGAGTTGAATTAAAAGTAACTTATAGTTACTATTATTACATCATTATATGGTCTCTAAGGTCCCTTCCAGATGTGAGGTTTTCTGCTTCTATGATTCTACTTTTCCAGTTGAACAGGAGCACATGAACATTTTTGGAACTAGTACCTGCCATGCTGTCTAGGCTTGACTCAGGTCACTCTAGTGGTTCATGTTTTTTGAAATTAGGAAAAAAATGAGACTCTTATAGACCATTCTAAGAGTTGACTAATGAGGTTTGCTCAGCCATGACATGTAAAGGATACTTGGCAAAGATACAGCACTGGTTCAAGCAGATGCACCCTCCAATCGCATCATCATCTTAAGAATATCTGGTGAGCAAAATGCCTTTGCTGGAGTGAGTGTTCCATATGTGAAACATTTGCCAAGTCTTTGGAGCACAGGGTTTTTGTGGGCTGCCTTCTTTAATGTCCTTAGGGCAATTCAACAACTCTAGTTCTAGCTCCCTGGACTAATTAAATCCTAGGGACAGCTTTCTTTTCTTTTGTAGGATGAAATAAGAACTAGCCTACTCTGTATGAGGGCAACTATGATCAAGCAGAAGTTGCTACAGGAACAGGAGTGTACATGGATGTCTTTGTCATATAGCTGAGGCCAAATGGATTGATATATATGAAGAGGGATAAGAGGTAAAATAATGTGTAAAGTTTGGGATTGTCAAGCATGCCATCATTTATCAGGGGCAGGGTATGGAGGAAGACATGGAAATCATAGCCAAGATCTTTATCAAAGTGTCATGCATAAGTGCTCAGTGGGATCAGCACCTAGACTTGTGATCAAGGGAACAATTATAACGATAACTTGTCTGTGTGACCTCAGATCTGCCCTACTTTGACAGATTCAAATGCTCTTCTTTCTCCTACGACTTTCATAGAATGATATGATGTTATGTCAAGGGGACAGAGCACAGTCTTTGCCTGGCCCATTCATT